>VZRI01003050.1:38630-83413 GCA_013397515.1 Upupa epops
ACAAAGTTGATGTGGCACTTGAAACCCTGGTTTAATGGGCAGGGTTGCATTGCGTTGATTGTTGGATTGGATGATCTTGGAGGTCTCTTCCAAGCTCAGTGATTGAGGTGATTAACTCAAGTCATGTAACGTGGCTTTTAAAGGTGCTGAGCACCTAGACCTGAAGTTGTCTGGGTTGTTTTGCAGTGAGACCTGTGCAGGAGTTTGTCAAACTGAGAATCCTCTGCTTTCTGAAGATGTTGGGGCAGGTGAACTGTCTCGGTGAACACAGTGGAGATGTTAGCCTCGGTAGTGGATTCTGACTCTCCATCCTGCAGCACTTAGCAGCTTCATGTTATTGCCAGTCTCCATCAGCTCAGCTGAGACGTTAAAACAGCAAATTTTATTAGTGATCTGGGGATGAACTGAGATTTTTATGGTTTTCATCTGATTCAAAGCCAGTTTGGAGACTCTTGGTCTCCAAACACAAGAGTCACAGGAGTGGAGATTTAAATGAAGAAGAAAGGCATCAGTCATTCTTTTTCTGTAGCTTACCTTATGAAGAGCTTGGTGTCTATGATACCAACCCTTATATTTCATTTAACCCAACCATAGGAGTGAATAGCAGGGGGAGGGGTGCGTTTTTCAGGTTAGAAAGCAAATGTTGATGTGTACAGTGTTCTCCACAGCTGAGGCCACAGGAAGGGCTCCTCTGCCCCTCCAAGGTATGGGGTTCAAAGCACCTGCACTGCATTTTCAGCAGGGCCATGCTTACAGGCTCAGACTGTGAAGCACTACTAAAAATAGAATTGAGGCTTCAAACTTACTGTGTCTCTGGAGGAAAACCTCAGGAGAAGCAGACCCCACAGAATCTGCAGTGATTAATTACATCTAGTCTGTTTACTTTCAGTTAAGTAAAAATTGACAGAGGTGGACGTTGATCATCTTTGGAATCCAGCAGCGCTTGCAGAGCAGCTACAGCTGCCAGCAGGTGCTCTGGCTGATGTGACTGTAATGTGTTACAGGAATGAGGATCAGTCCTGCTGGAGGACTAGAGGCTGTTGCCTCTGAGAAGAATGCAGGGCTGGCCACTTCCTACAGCTGACACTGCAGCCTCTGGAAACCCTTCTTGCATGCTTAGCCAGTTCAGTCTTCACTAGTGTCTTTCAAACACTAGTTCTCATCTCATTCTCACTGGGATTTTGAAGGACAGAGTGAGTCCTGTTCAGTCACTGCAGGTTTTATGTGCACTTAAACTTGATGCACAGCTCAGACTGCTGAACGTCGTCTGTATGAATGCACAGCTGAAACTGCTGAACTGCTCGATGGCTAAAATGCTCCTGAGAAACAACCTGCCCATCCCTCTGGATCAAACCCGGACTTGCTGATGTTTGGGTCAAAGTGAATTTGAGTTTGTAGAGGAGCTTAAAAAGGTGGGCTAACTTCTTAGCTTGGAGATGAGGTGGTAACTCAGAGTGTTGCCAGTCATGTCAGCGGTGGTTCTAGGAGTGTTGTCACTTTGTCACTGAGGGATGGGTGGTGATACTCGATGTGGAGGAGCACCTGCAGCGAGTGATCTGGCTTAGCTGTCAGTCATGCAGCTGTTGTGCCTGGCTGGACAAAGCTGGGAAGATGCAGAGCTATTAGCTCTCCTCTCATACATCTTTCAGTGTAATTGATTGAGAAGCAGGAATCAAGTTTGGCAGCTTTTTGAGAGGGTTGTTTGTGAGGACTTGCAATGCAGCTCCACGCAGGTCACTCTGCTTTACCTTGCCAGCCACCAGCATGAAGTGCACAAATGCACTGGAGGTCTAAGGTGGTTGGGTAGTTGAAGCTAAATGAAAACCTAGGTGATTGAGGTCAACTGTGTTGTGTGGTGTTGGGTTTTTTCTCACTGGGCTCCCTTATCTCAAGGTTAGAGATGTTAGAGAGAAGGTGAAGAAGAATTTCTTCTCAAACTGTATGGGCAGTGTAAGTTTTAGTGCATCAGGCTATCTCCACTCCACAATAGTTCTAAACTCTTGTTCTGATTTTCCCATCTTATTTTGAGCTTATTTAGATCTTCCTTTGTCTGCTGCATCTCCAGCTGTGAGATGGCTGCAAATTTTGGCCAGGCTTAAACAACTACCAAACAGCATCTAAGGGAATGCTTTGTAGAGAGTGATTTTAGCTTAATTTGTTGAAAAACAGCTTCTGGGAGACTTAAAACGGGTTACAGAGCAGAAGGTACCTGTCTTTTCCAAGTCTATGTAAATAAAGCAGATAATTCTACAGACAGACGTGGCAATCACAATCACAGGGGTAACAGGGGCTCTGTAAAGCCTCAGGGCTCTTATGCTTGATGCGGCCAGTCTCGCGGTGCTTTGTTTAGCAGGACTCTCCACGCTGAGCATCCCGTACCAAGGTTCCAAGAGTGTGAAAACATTTATTCTGGTAAACTCCTCTTTCTTGTTCCATGTAGTGGAAGCCTCTGCCTACAAAGAAAGAACTTCTATTTGAGCTGTGGTGGTTTTTCTGTCCGAGGAAGCAGAGCTGCATACATTGCTACTGAAGTGAATGGCTCAGCCAAAGCAAGTGCTGTGTTTAATGACTGGCGTCCTGATCTCGAGAAGCACAGTGGTGTCTTGCAGCCCTGTACAGATCAAGTGTGGAGTAACGCAGCTTCTTCTCAAAATGCAGTATTGCCTTATGTCATTGAGACTGGGAAAGCTGAATGTAACCAAAGTCAGCCTGTCTTACAGCAGATGTTAAGGACAGGAGGAGTTTAGAAGAGCAGAGCTGGCCGTCTCCTGCTTATGCTGGTGCTATTTATCTTTGACTGGAGAATAATGATTTTTAGAACAGACAGTAACTTGGCTCAAGTGCAGTCAAGAAGAAGAAGGAGCCGTCTATCTGCAAGCAGAAGCTCCAAACCCATTGTTCCAGTTTGCAGAGCTGTAAAATCTCAATTTGGAATTACAAGTGAAACAGCACAAGTTGCCACAGCAACCTCCCAGTGTCTCAGGCAAGAAGCCCACTCGAATTTCAAACCATGACCCACAGTTCAACAGGCACCAGGAAGCCAAGAAATTGAGCAGTTTGGAATGATGAGTGGCAAGCTTGTAGACCTCCTGCAGCCCTATTCTGTGTCTCCAACACCGAGCAGAAACCAGGTCCCTTTGTCTTGATGTTGACTGCAGGCAAGAGGCAGTTCTGCACATGAAAAACACTACTTCTGGGTTTGTTAACCGATGTTGTTTTTTAGAAAAGCTTGTTCAAGTGGACAGCAAAAAGACACCTACTATTTCAGCTTTGCAGAGCGCTGGTTGTTTGGTTTATTTTATGAGGAACAGTGATAGGGTTTATTTCTTCCCCCTTCCATTCTCATATGGTGGTTATGTAGTAGCACTTACTCAATTTATAGCAGCCCTTGTTCAACAGGAAGATAGAAACCTGATCTTTGTGTGGGCTGTTTACCAGACCAGTAGATGCTCTGAGACTGAGAAGTGTTTCCAATTCTGTTTTGTTGGGTGGTATGTGGACTGTGTCAGGCATCTGAGCTGTGCTTTCTGCTGCAGTCAGTAATCAACTTCTCCAGTCACATCATAACTTTAATTATTTGGGATGTGAAATAACCTTAAACAAGCTTGTGAATGTTAATGTTAGTGCTTATTGCGTGTGCTGGAGTTAGTAAAGCTAAACAAATGCAGCTGCCTGTTCTGTTCATGAACAGTTAGGAAAAGACCTTGGATTTGACCAGGTTAGTAGAAAAAATTGTCCTCCAAGCATTTCATTTCCATGCGTTGTTTCTGTCTACGAGCTTGTATGAACGGATAAGTTTGTCTGTGAAGGTACCTGTTATTAACAGAGGCTGACTGTTCACCTCTGCTGCATCTTTTTGTGGCTGCGCCGTAGGTGTCTGGTGGCAAACTGGAGCAGGGCTGGAGCAATGGGATTTTCACGGCATGGCTATATGTGAGTGTTTTCTTCTGCGAGCACACCCGCCTGAGACCTGCTTTTGGAGCAGTTTCGTGAGCTAAAGGTCAGGAAGCTGTTTGCTTGATGAAAATCAAGTGAAAGCATTGATTATTCCTTGGATCTTATTCCAAGAATAAGAAGTACTTGTAAGTATTTCTTGAGCTGGACTCGTAAATGTGCACTGTCTTGTGTCCGTGCTGGAGCTGCGACAGACCTAACAGGGCAAAACCCGTGGTTTTACTGACAGGTCCTCCAGCTTCTCTTCCTTCCACCTAGAGATACCTGTGTATCTGTTCTGCTAGAAACCCATGTGAAAAGATAGCAGGAATCCTGCATGGGGAGGAGGAGACCTGGACTGGGAGCATGCTCCTGCAGCTTTGCAAGCATGATGTCAGTCTGATTTGCAGTGCTAGGGGGTGAGCTCATCGGGGAGGAGTCTTGTGCATTTACAGCTGTGCCAATTCATTTCTGGTTTGATTAATGTTCTCCAGGCTCCCTCCCTGAACAAAACAACAGGCGCTGTGTTATGAATTATTTAAAGACCTCTGAGAGTTTCTAGTCAATAAAATCAAGTATCAGTGCAGAACAAACCCCAGCAAACTCCCTTTTCTTCCCCAGAATTGTTGGAGGATGGCATATCTACCATTCTCAAAAGGATAAGCAGGTAAGTTTTTCTCCCCTGCTTTCCAATCCGTAGCATTTTCAAGCTGCAAAGCACCAATCTGAGATGCTTTTTGTGGAAGGCAGGGGTGAACACCCAGTGTACCTGATACCTGCATACGCAGTGGGGCGCTGACAGGGCTATGGATTCCACTCCATGACTGGGTTTTCATTTGTAATAGGATTTTAAATATAAAACTTAGACTGTTAGAGAAAAACAAGTGTATTATATTTCCAGAGGCCACATTTACACCTGTTTTAAAAAATCCATGAGAAAATATTTGAGAGAGAAGTAGGTTTGTCCTTCCCTGTTGGCAGAAATTCGACTGTGTTCACTATAGGATATTTAGGTTTTTCCTTACGCGCATTTTCAAGTGTTTATAAATTCTGCTCCACTGTGAAGAAAGTTGCCTCCTGAAGATCCAGTCAGGGATTATCCCAGAAGCCGTGCCAGTTCGCACACGGGTCAGACTAGCCATTTAGGATCAGGTAAAGTACCTGGGAACTGCTGCTGCTGTCCTCTGCCTCCGGCGCTGCCATGGGCTGGAGGTGCCAGTGGATTTGCAGAGGTACATTCAGCAGATTGCCCTTCAGACATTCATTTAGCATATCTTCCCAAAATGAAGATGCTGGGATGAGGTGTCACCGAACATCTGGAAGATACTTTAGGACCTCTCTAAGAAGTGTAACATAGGAAGAATGTTCAGTGTTATTTTGGTTTCTTGTAGGTTCGAGGTACCTTCTCCTTCAGTGCAACCCCTACCTGCTGAGGGGAGGATAGGGAGAACTTGTGTTTCTAAAGCCCTAAGGATTGCCACTGTCTGTAATAGCATTGCTCCTAACGTAAGGTACCCCAGCCATCCCCTTAGGTGCAGAAAGCAGTACAGACTGGGGCAGGTGAAGTTACGTGGAGGTCGGCACATGGAGGTTTGAGTTACAGCACCCCGTTACTCTAATATCACTGCGGCCTCCTTTCAGATCAGGGGTAGGGCTCTGGGAACAGGCGGGCTCAGTACCCAAAAAGTGACAACCAGAAGAATATTTTGCTGGGGAATAATACGAGAGAGCTTGTTGCTGGGGGAGGTAACAAAGGCCAAGCTGGTGATCTCAGTAAGTCCACCAAAAAGCAGCCCATTTTCTCAAAACCCCAGCAGCCAGTTCGAGTATGGAAATTCTGCACTAGCTGCTGTCTTCTCTGAAGGGAAGAGACAAATATTCTCCGTGTGCAGTACTACAGGCAGGATTTAATAAAAAAATCCCTGCTACAGAAGGTGTGGGATGACAGTATAATTCTTGCAGTCTCTGTAACTCAAACAGATGAAGAAGCAGGTGTTTTTAGCCTCATAAAAATATTCTGAAGTGTGGGCATCAGGTGACAGCTCTTCCACACCTTTTTGCTGCTCCAGCTGGCATCCTGCTAGCCCTTGTCCTTCTCCCACACTTCCCCTTAGGAAAGTGGAGCAAAGCGAGTCCTGCATCCAATTCTGGAATCTCCAGTACAAGGGCATGAAACTGTTGGACAAAGTCCAGAGGAAGCCACTGGAATAACCAGAGGGCTGGAGTCCCTCTGCGGTGGGGACAGGCTGCAAGCATTGGGGCTATTCAGCCTGAAGAAGAGATGGCTCCAGGAGGGCCTTCTTATATCAGCCTTCCAGTACCTGAAGGGGCTACAGGAAAGCTGGAGAGGGACTTTTTACAAGGCACTCTAGTGATAGAACTAGGGAGATGGCTTCTAGCTAAAAGAGGGGAGATTTAGATTAGATTTCAGGAAGATATCCCTCCCCGTGAGGGTGCTGAGGCCCTGGAATAGGTTGCCCAGGGAGGTTGTGTCTGCTCTATCCCCCAGGTTGGATGGGGCTCTGGCCAACCTGGTCTGGTGAGAAGTGTCCTTGTCCATGTCAGGGTGTTAGGACTTAGTGCTCTCTGAGGTCCTTTCCAGCCCAAACCATATAATGATGCTCTGATATGTGATCACGACTGCTTTTTGTTTAGTACTGTGGACTACTGAAGCAAAATTTCAGCCAGTGAATTCTGCCACGAGAACTGCAGTCCCTCAGTGTGCTGCAAGGCTCTGCTTGATACGTAGAGCTCTGCTGTTGTGTTCCATGGCACAGGCTGAATGTGTGTGATTTTCATTTGATAAAGCAGTAAAAATCACAGATTTAATGGGAAAACAGGCGGAAAATGGGTACTCCCTCGCTCTCAAACTTGATTTCAGAGTAGAGCAAAAATCTGGCTGCAGTAGAGCTCCTCAAAATGTTCATTTTCACAAACTTCTGTTCGCAGAATGTGAAGCTCAAGAGAGGCTCGGGTTGAAAGAGATAAATATTGACCCCCACAGATTTTATCCCTGCAGTTTAATTTTGGAAACAGCCTTTATTCAGATCACTGCCAGAACTCATTAGTCAGTCCCTTTCATAGCTGTCTCTGTTCCAAGCGTTGGAGCAAATGCCCCTTTGCAGCACTGAGATGGTAATAACCCCCAACCTGCTCCGCGTGTCTGTGAGGTATTAGATTCTGGTATTGCAGACATCCTGCAGTGTTAGAGACCCTCTCAGTACCTTACAGGGAGATTGCTCGCTGCTGCTGTGGGTGAGAACGCAGCCCTTGCTTGCTAGATGATCCTCGCCGCTCAGAGTTACTCTGAACATTAGAATGCTCTTTGACCACGGGGTCATCTTCAGCTCCAGCAACACTTCTGCCTTTTTTGTCATTATTGGTAGCTTTTTAATTCATCTGAGAAAGGAACTCCAAATTCTTGAGGAGTACAGGGTGAGAAGAGGGATCTAAAGATCCATGGAATGGACGCCCAAGGCAGTAGTGGAGTCTCTAGCCCTGAAGGATGGACAGCCTGGCCGTGGCCCATAGCGCCCTGATCTGGCTGATGTGGTCATGTTAGGGGCTGGGCTGGACGAGCTCAGGGGGCTTTTCCAACCTCAATAGTTCTGTGAAGGGAAGGCCCTGCATGCTGTTTAGGTTCCCACGTTGGGATGATCCAGCATTCGCCCTGGCAGTAACGCTGGTTGCACTAGCGATTTGAGTTCCATGGATAACCCCCATCACCTCCAGACTAAGATGTGACAGCAGTTTCACATCCACACTTCTCTGAATGGAAGGTGGTGCAGGAGGCTGTCAGTCACATTGCCTGATTGCAACAAGTGGTTTGAGTTTGCTTTGGTTGTTAAAGCAACTGCCTTGAGATTTTCTAGGAAACTCTTCCTCCAGGTGCTAGATCCTGTGGCCCAAATTACTGGTTACTCCAGAAACAGCCCGGTTCTGAACACACGGGCAGATTGTAATGATGTGTTTTGGAAAGGTGGTACTGGCTCCGTGTTGCCCCTAGTTCTGTCCAGTTGGGAATCTGTGCTTTCCAGTTATTCTTTCTTGGCTGAGCTTGAGGTGTGTGTTCAGCTGAACGCTGTAGAATCCAGAACCAGCCTGGGCACTTGCCAGCAGGTCCATTATCCAGGCAGAAGCACAGAAACCAGACCAGTTCAAATCAGTGGCAGTCTTGTGCATCCCAGTGTCAGGATGCTCCAGCTCCAGACCAGTCAGTGAGAGAAGGAGGGAGCAGCTTTTCTGTTTCCTCTTGGGCTGGGCTCTCAGCTGAGCAACCCACCCAGCAGCATTCCTGCTCATCAGTTGTCACCTGGCTGGAGAACGGTGCCAAGGAGAGCTGGCTAGGCTGAAGCCTTTCCTGTTTCACCTCCCATTCTGGGCTTTTTTTGCTGTGGTTCTGCCTTGGCAAGGCAGGGGGTCATGCTGGGTTCCAGTAGAGCAGTCCCAGAGGTGATGTACTGGGTATTGTACCACCGCGTTTCCACTCAGTACTCCACGTGAGCTCGTTTGGCTGTGGAGCATCACAGAAACGGCATCCCTAGTGTTCCTTAAAGGGAAGCAGAGCCTTTCAGATACAAAGTGGGAATACCGAGACGGCACCCTCAGGTGTCCTAAGGCGAGCAGCCGGAGCCAGCACAACTACAGATGGATGTGTTGCATAATAGCCTTGCTGGTTGGCTGGTTGATGTATCCCTTGTGACAGCATCCCTTACACACAGCAGTGAAGCAGGGGCAGCAGGGAGGGCTGGTGCACACAAACCTCCCTCATCTGAATCCGCTCTTGAGTTTAGTTTCTATTCTGAAAAACATGGCCCTAGCTGCAAAGCAACTCCAGAAAGACATCAATCTTAAAGTGTGTGTTATTGCTGTAATCATATTTATTACATAGATTTTATTTATGTCTATATGCTATATATAGGTACAATTTTATTAAATTATAGATATTATTTAGGGGCAAAATGCTCGCCCTGTGCTGGGCACTGGGAGGGTCTCACCTCGAGTACTAGGGGCATTTGTGGGCCTCTCATTTCAAGAAAGAGTGGGTCCAGAGGAGCAATGATGCTGGGGAAGGGACTGGAGGGAAAGTCTGATGAAGAGAGACTGAGGGAGCTGGGAGTGTTTAGCCTGGAAAAGAGGAGTCTCGACGGACCTTATCCCTCTAAACAGCTCNTCAGACACTGGAATGGACTGCCCAGGGTAGTGGTGGAGTCCCCACCCCTGGAGGTGCTCAAGGGCAGACTGGCTGTGGCACTTCATGCCATGGACTGCCCCTGTTCTCCACGCTGAACAACCCCAGCTCCTTTAGTCTCTCTATATAGGACTTTTCGTCTCATCCCTTCACCAACCTCTTTGCTGTCCTCTGGACCTGCTGCAGTGCCTCCATTTCTCTCTTGAAGTGAGGGTCCCAGAGCTGCACACCGTACTTGAGGTGAGGCCTCACCAGTGCCGAGTACAGGAGGAGAGTTACATCCCTGGTCCTGCTGGCCACACTATTGCTGATACAAGCCAGGATGCCACTGGCCTTTTGTGCCACCTCGGCACACTGCTGGCTCGTATTTAGCTGGTTGTCAACCAGTACTCTCAGGGCCCTCTCCAGCAGGCTGCTCTCCAGGCAAAATGTGTCTGGCCTTGTATTTGCTCTTTCACTGTGGGAAAGACAAAGCTGACATGGTCTGCCATAAGAGGATCTCCAGCAATCACTGGGAAAAGAAGCGTGCTCAAAGAAAGATCTGAAAAGGCAACAGCGATCCCATTTCTGAACAGAGTCTGGGAACCAGCGAAAGCAGGAGCTGAGGCAGAGGCAAAACTGGGATGAGCATGAGCACACCGGATAAATTTGGTCTAATTGGCTGTGGCTGCAGGGTACTGTGGACACAGTATGTAGAGGCTGGGTTGGTTATTGCCTCAGGTTCAGAACAGAGGAGAAAATGCCCAAGGTTTGTGGGTGATCGTAAGAGATAGCTGTTCTCTGCAGTGGTCTGCTGCTTCTTTCTGAATTCAATCTTTGCTTCATGCTTCCCATATATCAAGCGATTACCGTTGGTTTGATTTCTGTGTTCAGAAGCAGACGAATTCTGTGTCGTTTTCACTTCAGCTTTGTCATTGCCTCAAGGACGTTTTGCAGATGGGTGCTCCTGGTCTCAGCTTCTGACATGCCCAGCTGTTTGAAAGGGAGCAGTTATCCATAGGATCCACTTTTCACCGTGTGGAAGAACTTGTTCCTGTAAGCTGCAGCGTGTGTCCCCGTGTGGAATTCAGCTTGCTTCACTGTTCCCATGTTTGCAGAGCCTTTGAGAGCAGCAGATCTTAGCGGCAGCCAGTAATGAGAGTCATGTTTTATTACCCATCTTCTCCCCCAGCACACTGTATCCTATGTTCTGTGAATCAGAGAGTGAGACCGAGAGCTCAGTCCTGTTCCCAGTTGGACAGTTTGAAGTTTCAGTTGCCTTTAATGAAGCAGATGAGTTGCTCAAGAGGTTGTGATAAAAAGGCTTCTGTGAAAAAGGCATTTTCCATCTGTTTTGCAAGCTTTGCCTTAAGCAAACCTTTCCAGGGAGCCTTAGAGGGCAAAGCAGCTACAGGGCTGGAAGAGATGGGCAGCAGAGCGTGGCTGTGGGCTGCCTTTACGCCAGACAGCAGAGATCATAGTGATTTGACATCCTTCCTGCTGCTGTTGCCAGTGCTCTCTGAGGAGCTCTGGTACAGTGCTAGCAGAGCATCACTAGGTTGTGCTGCTGTAGGGAGGAGAGGGGCACTGGGGAAGAGTGCTCTGGGTGCTCTCACAACTGCCTTGAGAAGCCATCTGGCACCTGGGTTCTTTAAGAGGAGGAAGGGGTGGCAGAGGGAGAGACAGGGGAGACCCCCATGTACAGGAGGGTACATCAGCTGGCCTTTGGAACAAAACACATTTTATAAGCTATAGAATTACAGAATGGAGTCACAAAATGGTTTGGGTTGGAAGTGACCTCAAAGGGTTATCTACTCAAACCTCCTGCAATGAGCAGGGACATCTCTTGACGAGAGCAGGTTGCTCAGAGCCCCATCCACCCTCACCTTGAGTGTTTCCAGGGATGGGGCACCTGCCACCTCTCTGGACAACCTGTCAGCGTTTCACCATCCTCACCTTTTCTTCTCCAGGCTGAACAGCCCCAGCTCTGTCAGCCTTTCTTCAGAGGAGAGGTGTCCAGCCCTCTGAGCATTTCTGTGGCTGCTCCAACAGATCCATGTCTGTCTCATGTTGAGGACTCCAGAGCCAGGCAGAGTACCCCAGAGCAGAGTAGAAGGGCAAATCACCTCCCCTGACTCACTGGCCACACTTGTTTTGCTGCAGCCGAGGCTGTGGTTGGCTTTGGGGCCTGTGAGTGCACACTAATGGCTCATGTCCAGCCATGGACCCTCTTTTGCTCATGTTTTTGAGCTGATACCCCGGCTGTCTTTGCAGAGAGCTCTGACTCAGGAAGCTGACAGTTTCTTGGCAATCTAAAATTACTATCAAAAAAGTAGTGTGTTCATCAGCAAATCCAGGGAGAGGACTGAGGAAGAGTGAGGGTAGTCATTGTGGTTGATCTTGATGAACAGGGCATTTTGTGATTACCGAGCTAGCCTAGGGTGTTGGAGGGACCAAGTGAAACCCTCCTGCCTGCTGAGGAAGCAGTGAGACATGCAGCTGAGATGTGGGGTTATAGTAGAAGATCTGTCCCAAGGGGCCTCTAACTTCTGCTGCTTGTGACTCCACTGGTCCGTTCTAACTGAGCTCTTGGCATGTGTTCAGATTTACAAAGACTTGGAACTGAAAGATGCAGAACTGCTTGGTCTGAAAAGCAGGCTGGGCCGACACAACTCTTACCTGTCCAGAAGTTGTGAGAGAACGTTTGGAGACCGGGCTGTGGGATTAGAGGAAAGATGACGCGTTTGTGGCTGATGTAATAGAGGATCTTACAGCTGGTTTGGATTGTATTGCTCCATTAACAGGATAAGCAGCAGTAGGGGTTCTAACTTCAGTCTGCAGAAGCTCAGCCTAGCAACGGTGGAGTAAACGGTTTGTGAACAGTGTGTAATGTTACCCTGTCCTCTGTGGAACAGCCATGTGCAGAGAAAGCTGGAAAAGATGGGGGCAGTCGTAAGCTCCTGGCTCACATGATGCTGACTAAATGCAGATGGCTTGAGTGGTTCCTGCCTTCAGTGTTCTACTCTGGCTCTCTCTCTCGGGCTGCTGTTGCAGCAGCAGTGCTGGCTGAGAAATACTGAGATGTGCCTATAGAACATGTGGCTAGGAGCCGAGTCACGGGTCCAGCACTTGTGGCTGCTAAAGTCCTTGTGATTGTTCCTGTCCTTTGCCTACCAGTCAGAACTTTCATCCTAGGCACAGATGCCAGTGCTGAGGGCATGATGTCATTTTTGGAGCAGAGGTTAGATTTTGAGAGCCCTAGTTTGAGTCACTGTAGAGGGTTGGGGGAGCATCAGTGCAAAAGAGCTAGAAGAAGTGAAGATTGCAGACTGATTCTGCAGAGGCCTGGATGGGAGCACGCAGGCCTTGTTGCCAACACAGAGCAAGGAGCCTTGTTGGAAGGCTGCTTGCAAGCGCTAGGGATCAGCTGCTCTGGTGTGTCAGGAACCTGATAAAGGAGTACAGACAGTCGGTGTGGTCTTGCAGGACTTTGGCAGAGCAGCCAAATCCTTGTCAGATAATGGGTTTTCATGATGCATTATCAGGTAATTAGGAAATGGTCTGGCAGGGCTGGTCTGCAGAAAGTGTGGCAACTCCACGTCATCGCTGAGGAGAGGTCTTCAGAGCCCAGAGAAGTTTGGCAATCTGAGTGAAATTCTCCTCTGCAGATGAGAGGAGCTGGTGGGTGACAGATTCAGATGTGAGCTGATTACAGCCAGTATCCACGACCTTTTTAGTCATAGAATCACAGAATTACTGAGGCTGGAAAAACCTCTGAGATGATCAGATGTGGTTGACAGGCGTCCTTGGTGATGAACGTATGGCTGCTTTGTTCTTTACAGAAGCTTTGGCTGAAGGAAACAAGGGTTTCTCTGAATATAATCAGAACGCCCTAGAAACCATCAGTAGCGTTTTGGTTCCTGGCACTGATGTGTTGCAGAAGACAGTCATGAGAGTGTCTGAGCTGTTTTGCAGCATGGGAGAGTGTTCATCAGCATCTGTGTGAGTTCTTGCATCAGCCAGGAGGCAGCTGTGAACTGTTTAATGGAAAATAGCAGATCCGGACTGTAGCTTCTCTTCCAGTTAATGGGATTCTAGCAAGGGCACTGCAACCAGCTTGTCCTGTTCTTCTGGATGACCTGGTGGTCAAAGGCTGATGAAAACCATCAGGTAGCTGAAGAAGTTCTTTCATTGGGCTTTATGTAAAGCCTGAACCTGATCAGTTAAATGTGCAAGAACAGAGGGGAGAGAAGTGTCCTTTAGCAACAGCGCATTGAACTTGATCTTGAGTCTGTTAGAAGATGGGTTTGTATGACCAGTCGTGTGCTTGAAAGCAGACATTTACAAGCAGCTGTCTGCTTTGATTCCACTCCCCTGCAGAGACAGAAAGCAAACTTGTGCAAAACTGACCGCTTCAGTAGTTGAATTTTGGTTCATGGACCCTTCAGAATTTGGCCACTGTCAATAAGAGAGCCACTTTTGGTGTGAAAAAAGAGAATCGACATACAGAATCTGTATATCAGACAGAGAACATCCCGCCGTGTCTAAAAATCACACGACACCTTGAGCAGTGGGTCACTGGAGCCTGGTTTCTGGTGGCATCTTGTTCTCCCAAGTCCTTTCTTCTCCCTCCCTCTCCCTTATTACCCCTTATCCTGCCTTCTCCTCTGCCTTAGTGCTGGCTTAGAGCTAAGGTGGCGACAGGTCCCTCTCATCCTGCTATGCGTTGCTGCTGGTTCAGGTGCTCAGGTATCTATCACATCTATAAAAACCCTCTTCCCTCACCTCTCCCACACCCCCATTTTTCTGTCAGTTTGCTAATTTATTTAAGTAAATGGATTATAATCTGACCGGGAAAAAAATCAGTATCAGTCTCTTGGAGAGAGTGCAGGGAAGTTAATTGTGTTAAGCAGGAGCAACAGAGGAAAGATCCCATCACTCAGCTCGTTCCTCATTCTTGCTCGCCCCACAGAGAGCAGTGTATGTCCTTAGTGGTACGACTCATCCAGCCTGGTTTTGCATCTCTGCCTCTTCATCCAAGGCAGAAACTCTTAGGTACACAACCTAGCGCTGAGAAATTCTGGGAGACAAAGACAGAAGAAAGGACTGTGTCAGATGGAGTCCGACAGGGCTACAGCAGTCCTAGCAGTTTTACATAGATATCTATTCTCTTTTCCCACTGCTTTTCCCGTTTACACTGAGCTGGTTTGCTCAGTAGCCCCTTGATATGCTCAGGTTGCCAGAAGCTCTTGCTTCTTGGTGCCCTGCTTTCCTTACTGTGCTGTGCTGGCTTAGGCTTTGGGCTGATGTTAAAAAGAAGGCACCCAAAAACCTCCTGAAAAAGATAAACATGTGCTGATGTGTTTCCTGCCTCCTGTTTGCTGTGTTTCAGAAAATCTTCAGAAGAACTAGACATGGACAAAGTAACTGCAGCCATGGTACTCACCAGTTTATCCACCAGCCCTTTGGTCCGCAGCCCTCCTGTCCGACCCAACGGTGAGTCTCAGAGCTGTGCCAGGGCTGCAGGGAGGGGAGCCAGGGCTGTGTATGGGAGTATGTTTCCAGGACTTGTGGTTGTGGTGGAGGACAGAGTGTGGATGGCTGTCTTCTTGCAGCAAACCATGCATGCTGATGATCATCCTGACCTTTGCTCCGACCTAGCCACACTGTTTGGTGCAACACTGGCAGAAAAGAGCATCAACCTTTTATATAACCATAGCACGGCTCCAGTTTAGGAGAAGGGAGCTGCCTCACTTGGTAAATAAGAGACCAGTGCTGCAGAATTGCTCCTGGCCTCATGGCAATGCTTATTTTCCAAACAGCTGATCTGCCCTTAACCCTGTGCAGGAAACATGGCAGCAGTTGTTCTTGTCCCTGCCTCATGGAAATCACACCCGATTTTCCTGTCACTGCGATGAGGCAAAGCACCTCCGGGGAGCAGCTCTTGGCTGAGAGGCTGCGCACCATCGCTCTGCACAATGATGGCCCTGTTTCTGCCTGTGCAGGATTAGAGCCTCCATTCCTGTGTCCTTTGTAACGTCCGGATGCTCTACCACCTAATCCAGAATCCCTTAGAAGACCACTCCGCTCCTGCTGTCGCAGAGCACACCCATCAGTCTAAAAACGTTAGTGGTAGAAGTGAGCTGTCAGTGAAATATACTGAATCAGGGCAAGCCTGGCTAGAGCGACAAGAAAATGTTCTCCTGCTCAGTATTTAAGGAATCGTTGGAGTTAGGAAACCGTTGTTAGAGTCTCTCAGCACTGTTTGTATGACTGGCTTTTCTTACTCTCCCCTGAATAGGCGCTAGCTGCCCTTCTCCTGTGAGGCATTCTTCCAGATGCCAACTAGTGGGCAAATAGTTCTTCATGGAGGAGGTGTTCTGCCAAATGATATTCCTAAAAGGAATCTCTGCCACCAGCTTTAAAGATTTTTCAAGAAATAGGATGGCTTTCCCGTTTCTTTATGGGAAATGTAAGCTTGGTGCAGTTAACAGGAATTCTAGCCGTGGACACGCCTGGCTCCTGTTCCTGTGCTTTCCAGTGTTGAAAAGCAGGAGGATTAATGGAGCACCACTGCTCTCAGGAGCCATGGGAGACTCGGGGCAGTGACATCCCCAGGGACTGTCGTGGCAACCTGCTGGAGGGCCAGTGGAAGGAAAAAGCCGTACTTGCTCTCAGCTGACAGCTCAAACCCCAGACGAAGGTGGGTTTGTGCCGGTGTGCCAGGCAGGGATTTGGAGTGCCAAGGCATACGCATGTCCCACACTGCTCCTGCGGTCATGGGGAGCTGCTTAGGTGTGGGGCAAGGCTGCCTTAGGTGGTCTGAGCAGATGACACTTGTCAGGGGTAGCAGCGCCCATCAGTTAGCATCTGTCCCTTGGGAAGATCTTCCAGACAAGCTCTCCAGATTGCTCACAGATAAACGGTAGCTGTTTGCTGCCTGAGATACTTCTGTGTGCAGTCTGAGTGAGCACTCCAATGTTCCTTGATATTTCTTCACATGGCTTGTCTCCTGCTTCCTCACATTGGGAGAAAAAGCCTGAATGAGCCCAACAAAGTAATCCACTTGCTTCCAGTAGTCATAACAAGATTTTGAAGCTGTTGTTGGGCACCTTCTCCCCGAAGGTCTTCATTTTGCCTGAGCTAAGACTTGCTGAAGGCTCACATACAGAGTGGGTAATTGCAAGCCGTTTTGGCTTTGCGAGGCTACACTCTGATCCCATTAATTAGAGCTACTAAAGATTAATTATTTCTACATTATTTTAAAAACCAGAGCAGTAAGTAGCAGTGCAGGTAAAGGAGTATGTGCTTAAACAGGTGATGTTTTACCTAGAAGTAAAGAAAATGACATTAGCATTGATGTTAAAGTCTTCTCCCTGCTGGAATCCCTGGGGATGGTCACCCATGTAGGCTGGGTCTGAGCTTGGCCCTTGAAAAGAGCCCCAAAATAGGGGTAAGTTGTATTTATTTACGTTTAAACTTCATTACGTTGACAGATTTGTTAGTAGCAATGAGAAGCAGTGTTTGCTTTTGTCCTGGTGGCACTCCCCCTCAGTCCTTCCCATGCTCTAAACGTGTTCCTGGTTAACGTGCCTTTCTCAGCAAGGCGAGGGAAGCCGTGAACTCTGAGAATACAAAGCAGCACCACAGATGTGTCAGCAGGTAGTGGTTGGAACCTGCCCAAACGGACAGTTGAAGCTATACACCAGATGTACTTAGCCTTGGCATCAGACCCACGAACGAATACTGAACAGAAACAAACCCCATGCCCATTACAGTCGCGTGGAGGCTGCAATTGTGACCCAAACCCTGGCATTTCTATATGCTTAACTTGTTAGCTACTGGGAATGTGTGTGTCCTTTCCCAAAAAGGAATCTGGGGGAGGGAGGGTTGATCCTGTTTATGCTCAATGGCAAGTGTGGCTGCTGCCTGACCTACCAAAGGGGTATTTTTATACGTGTGCTGACAAGATGGAGAGATGCATTCCGTTTTGTGAGCAGCTGATGTTAGTGATAAACACTTCCATCCAAACCCCACTGAATGAGCAGGAAAAACTGAGAATTCGTTGGTGTTTAGTTAAGCTTTTGGTATCAGGTGGCAGACATCTTCTTACTGATGTCATTAGTTAAATTTATCAGTAAGAATTGAGAAGGAATGAAGTGACCACTGCAGAAGGCTTAAAGGCAGACACTGAGTTGAATGGACTCCTGTCCCATACTGAAATAACATCTGATGGACAGATAAGATCCACAGTTGGGTCTCTGGATCTTACTCATCAACACATTGGGAAAAGCTCCCAGTGCCTGAGCTGGGGAGAAACTGCACCCAGGCTGTCCCTGTGCATGTGCCTGAGCCCTGTGAGAACCTGAAGCTTTAGGCAGAGCCTAAAGTGGCTGAGCTACTGGACATGCGCAGGCCATAGCTTTGCTGAGCCAGTGACCTCCATACTGCTGCCAAAAGCCTTGCGGAGATTGGAGGGTGATGTGCCAGTGTCTTAGCACCTGAGGATCTCAGCATCTGCAGCGTGGCTCGAGCTGCTCCCCGAAGTCAAAGCAGTGCCCTGACACCCGTGTTGTAACCTGTTAGCTTTAGCAT
Source organism: Upupa epops (assembly GCA_013397515.1). NCBI lineage: Eukaryota > Metazoa > Chordata > Aves > Bucerotiformes > Upupidae > Upupa > Upupa epops. The sequence goes on from VZRI01003050.1 coordinate 56,329, forward strand.
CTGCTTCACACTTACTATTAGTGGAACTGCTGCAGTAAGGAGCTGATTCCTCCAGCGAGGAGGTGTGGAGGTGCTCCAGTATCTACACATCCCACTTCTGAAATGGATGCTCCTATATGAAGGAAAAGGGGTGTCCTGCTGCAGATACGTGCCACCCTGTGTAACACTTTCAGTGAGGCAGAGGTGTGTCCTAGGAGGTTGTGAGATGACAGAGTGTAATTAGACTGGGATGATGATGCTCTTACAGATCTACCCAGTGTCCTGGGCTCAGAGTGCATGTCTCCTTCCCATGGGATCTCTTGTTGGCCATAGTGGAGCGTGGCGCTTGCTCTGATGTGCCAGTACAGATGTTCCTGTTGAAACTGGAGATGTGTTTGAATGTTTTCCCATAATGATCCATGCGGTACCCAACTGCTTCTTGTGGCTTTCGTGCTAGGACAGGCTGTGCTTCCAGACCCAGACTGTCTTATTACAAAAATATTTTGTCTTTTTATTTAAAGAAATGAAACCTCAAGTGTGTAATTGAGAATTTGTGTGCCACGGGCTGGGTGCTGTTGTCCTCTCTGTATCCAGTGCTTTCACTTCCCTTTGTCAAACACAGCATCTAAGCCTGAGATAAAAGGGCTCCTTAGCCCTAACACGGTACTGTTGTAATAACGGCTGTTGTTCTTGACAGAATCCCTTAATGGATCTTGGAAAGAAGGAGGATTTGTGCCTTCTAGTACCAGCAGCAGTGGATACTGGAGCTGGAATGCTCCCAGTGACCAGTCCAACCCATCCACCCCATCTCCACCTCTGTCAGCTGATAGCTTCAAAGCTTTTCGGACACCTTCCCAGCCAGATGATGGTATTGATGAAACTGAAACAAGCAACCTTCTCTTTGATGAACCCATTCCTAGGAAGAGAAAGGTTAGCCTCATGTTCATTTCCATACCCATGGGCAGGTAGGATGTTTGTGGACTTTGCTGTGGGAAAAGAACAGGTCACCTGAACAGCCCTGTTTGCATGATCCTCCTTGGCATCTGGTTAATACGGGTACTTAGCTTAGTCCTTGTCTCCTTCAGCCGAGTCACCCACTGCACGCACGTGCTGCCATCAGCACCACCACATACTTGCTGGCAGATGGTGGGGTTCTGCAGAGCCTCCTGCTCCGATAACTCAAATAATTTCCAGAACTTGTTGCCTCTGGCCATTCAAGGGATTTCTCTTCCACTTTGGCGAATGCTTTGTATGAAGTTGCAGCAGGCGGCCCTGGATACAGTCCTAGTGCTTCTTGTTGTCTGGAACCACTGTCTGACAGTGTGTCAGATACCTTCATACTGTGAAGCTTTCTCTGTGCAAACATGCAGAGAGCAAAAAGGAGAGCTCAAACCTCATGGCTTTTGTCACAGTATTAGCAGTGGCCGAATTTACCCTTGGTGTGAGTGCAAAACCAGACTACAGAAAACATCCCACAGAAAACAAACGGCCAAAGCTAACCCCACCAAAAGCACCATCACACTAGCTAGCAAGCTGCTCTTGAAGAAGAAACTAGAGATGGCAAGTCCAAGTTCCTTCCTTCCCAGTGCCACAGGATAGATTTTACACAGTGAGATGATGAAGGGCTTCGTGTCAGGATTAAAAACAGACTTTATTCTCCTTGGTGACACTCTTTGTGGCTCACCCTGAGACAGTTAATTGTTTCAGCACCCACAGGAAGAAGTTTAAATGAGTGTGCAGACCTGTTCAGATTTATCCTTTTGCTCCAGGAGCTGCTCTTTGCTGAGCTACACTGTTCTGCCCTTGTGTATGGCAGAGGGGTCTGAATCTGAAATGTTTGAGCTTCTTGATGAAAAGGAAAACAAGTATGTTGGAGGACACCTCCTGTAATCAAGTAGGAGGCAAAAGAGGATTTTAGAGGGTATGGGACAGAAGAAGTAGAAATGTAGAAGAGTGGTGGTTTGCCTCTAACTGCCCAGTTGAGGTTCATCGTATTAGCACAGTCGTGCTGCTGAGCTGGGCTGAGGCAGATGTGGTTGCAGCTGCCACCTTCACTGTTTTCTGTCAGGACTCTACCACAGTAATCTCACACTCTGCCTGTTCTGGTTTGGGGCAATGTGCTGTGTAGGGGAAGTGTTTGATTTAGATAAGTGATACCATTACCTGCCAGAGCTTGTTTTATAAACAGTGTGTTCTGGCCTCAGCATGGTGTTTCATCTGAGCACAGCTTTGTACCTTTAGAGGCTGGAATATAAATGTCCTGCTTAGTTCTTCAGGGCTGCAAAAGTCAGCAGGGATAAACCTAGAAATAGAGTGACTGGTAATCTTACGTTTACACATCACAGTTTATCCTAGTTCAGTCTTGAAAGCTACTATCTTAGCAGCCACTTCTCATTAAGAGAGAACCTTAAAACCTTCCACTAAAACACAGAAGGAACTTAGAAGTCCTCTCCAAACCAATGACAGCCCATTATTAGCTGAAATAAAACATCAAGCCAAACCAGGATGATTAGCGACTAATCAGAAGCAGAAGGGTGCTTGTCTGTCCTTGCACTAGGTGACAGACCTTTTGTTTGTTACCTTCAAATACCCGGGGTTTGCTTGCTGCTGCCACTGCCAGTAAAGCCAAAACCGCAGCGGAGCGAGGAGATGGCTGCAGAACCATCCTGTGTTCACAAAGATGCCCAGGGTGTTCGTGATACCAGGCCTGGTGAGGTGTACATTAGAAGCGTGGTCTTCATCGTGTCAGCCTCAGCTGGTGGCTGGCTGTGGGTTTTGGAGCTGTCGGGAGTGTTTTGGATTATACTGCTCAAGTAAGAAGTTTATCTCTCAGAACTGATAGATGACGCTTAATTTTAGGGGGAAAGCAATGAGGTCTGTGTCTGTTTGAGTGGCAGTGGTATTATCAGATCAAATAATGACAGGGAAAATGTCTGTCTGTTTCATTTAGTCCCAAGTAGAAGGTTTGAGGAAACATTAGTAAGAAATTTTCATCTGCTGGCACCCAAAGGGTCCAAACTGAGGAAGGCCCCAGTTCAGCTTTAGTTCAGGACACAGTGAAGCAGGTACATGACTCAAGGATGTGCTTGTTCTCTTTCTCTTTTTCCAGTACAGCTTTATATGAAAAAACTCATTTAATCTTCCACGGAACTGAAATTATAGGATAATAAACAGTATTGTGAAGCTCTTGTGTTGTCTTTAACAATGTGTTCTGTAATAATAGAGAAACGAATGCACAAGTAGTGATTACCTGCTTTTGTTTCCCTTAAAATTCATAAACTAGATTTCTTTTTGGGGTGAAGTGAGCTTTTAAAGAAGGCTGCAGTTCTGCAACGTCTGTGGTGTTTGTTAACCACATGCTGTGCTTTAAATGAAGGCTGGTGTTCTCCAGAGTCTTCCAAAGATTGACGATTGGGGTTGGGTATAGCACTGTTTGCTGTGCCCTAGGGCTGTGATAACTCAGTTTAGGCCAGTGAAGTTAAAGAATGGAAAAATACGTTAAGTTTATATATATTTTATATATATATATATGAATACATATTAAAAATATATAACATATATATAAATATATATAATACATATAAAACTAGATTTAATATATGTATTAGAAATAGATTCTTATTTAAATGTTTGAACACAGCCAGAGGATTTCTCATTCTCTTGCTGAAATAAGGGTCACAGCAGCTTCTGAATGAAATAAAAGCAGGTTTTGCCAGCCTGTGGCTGACTTCTGTCACAGAAGCATCTGTGCTATGTGTTGCAAAACTCACTCATAAGGGCGTGCTTTAAGAAGATCTTAATGTAAGAAGATGCTTTGCATTGAGAAGTCATCAGCCCTTCATTGAAGAGCTCCAAAGAAATGAAGGAAGTTCTTGTATCGTCCACCACCTGTAGGACTGGGACTTCCAGTGAAAACGCCTTGCCAAAGGGCAGAGAGAGCTTAGGGTTTGTCACCAGCTGCTCTGACACTTTTCACTGGCTTTTTGTTCGGTTTGGTGGGCTGGCACTGGTCACAGAGACTGTACCTCATTGCAGCCTTGGAGCTGGAGGCTGTGAGGCTTCACAGTGGGTTGTAGCTGGGTACCTGCTTTAGGTGGCTCGGGTTTCGTTCTAACACCCGTACAGCTAACGGCACTGTACTTGCAATTTGCAGAACTCCATGAAGGTGATGTTCAAGTGTCTGTGGAAAAACTGTGGGAAGGTGCTGAGCACAGCAGCAGGGATTCAGAAACACATACGGACCATTCATCTTGGGTAAGAGAGCAGTCTCTTCGGGATGCCAGAGGATGTGTTACAGATGGGGAGTGGTTCCAGCTTGAACTGCACGGTCTTTGGCTTTCCTGTCTCAGATCCCTTGGCTCCTGAGGAAGTTGTGGAGTAGTTCATCAGGCTGAATGAGAAGTCATTCCAACAGCGTGCACTTCCTTTCCTGAATTGTTGTGACCTTTGCTGGAAGGTCAGATGCAGCTCTAGATCACTCCTCACTTCCCTAAGAGCTGCACAGCCTAGTGGCATTTGCTTTGTGTGTGCTGTCTCTGTGCCACTTCCAGGTTTCAGGATCTTGCGTGAACACTTTCCAGCCTTGTTTCACATCAGATCAGGTGCTGGTGCTAGTTCTGAGTCAAATTAATGCAAAAAATATCCAGTCCCCTAAGAAACATAAGAAAAATTACCAAGGCTGTAATTCCATGTGTATGTGCTTGGACAGGAAGCAGCAGCGAATGAATCTTGTGTGGCACAGGCTTGTTTTGGAGCTTCCTTTGCAACTGAAATCTCCTGTGCAATTGTCTTAGTGACCTCTCTGTCTCCTATATAGTTACAGTGGGGACTCACAGTCTTCACCTGTTAGGTCTTCCAGTGTTGCCCTGGAAGTTGTCCAGTCAGGGGTCTGGCAGAGGTCACAACAATGGCTGTTTGGCTATCAGAAACTCAGCAAAGCTCTCAAAAAGCACTTACAAATGGTGCTGTGTCCTGTGTGTCACGGGGACATCCACTTCATGGTGTGGGAGAGGGATAAGTGAATAGCAGAACTTCCCTGGAACTTGGAGTTTGTAACTGTGCTGGGAAGAGTTTTGGTGACTGGCTGGCTGCAGTCTGATGGATGGTAGTTCTGAAGGAGCCTTTGAATGCTGAACCCAGGCTCTTCCATCCTATTGAGTGAGGCAGTCAGAGGACCACAGGTGGAGGTGTATGGGCAGGCAGGCTGAAGAACTGGTTCTGGGCTGCATTCCTGGAAAAGGGAAAGCATAGTGTTTAGCCCTAATATGGACATGCAGGCAGGAGATCTCTTAGGGCTCAGACATTTCCCATATGGAAGCTTCAGGAGCAAATATGCAGGTAGGAGCACCTCTCTATAGATCAGGAATGTGATCTATAGAGAGGTGGTTTGTTTTGAACTTCAGGATAACACATAACCTTCTTGGAACTACTGCTCCGACTGAGCTGATTTGTTCTTAGACCTTGCACTCAAACACACGGCACATAGAGCCAGGGACACAGGGGCAGTTGAACCTTACATCTCCTCCTTCAGTAAGCCCCATTGAGGACAATATGACCAGAAAGTCCAGCAAGCCAGCGCATGTATGTCCCTTCTCTGCCTGTGTCTGAACTGCACGGGGAGGCTGTGTTCTAGCAGTTTCTTCTGCTGTGCCAGGGGAAGTTACAGTGAACCACAGCCATAACTCCATTTGGGTTCATTAAGTAATCTGTGATGAGATTACCTGTTGTTTGCTGTCCCAGGAGCGAAGTCAGCCCTGCCTGGGTTTGCTATATTTACCCGTCCTTCTGCAGCTGCTCTGTCATTTGTGAAGCCAAAGTGCGCTGGGATTCTTAACTTCAACAGTTAGGAATGAGATGCTGATATTTAAGCTGAAGCACTGAAGTTAAACATCTACTTCAAGGTCAAAGAGTTAATCAGGAATAACCCAGAGAGAAAAAAATCTAATTCCTACTTCTTTTCCCTTCACACTAGATCGTTTCCTTTTCCTCTCCTGTTTCTCTGCGTTCAGAATGCTGAGAAGGTCAGGCTGAAACTGGATTAATAATGTATAACTGAGTATGGATTTATTGACAGTATGGATCTGTTTGCTCATGCATCTAGAACTGAAGTTTCACCTCGCAGTTCTTGCCTTCCTTTAATCAGTTTGTTCTTTGTCTTGATACAGACGTGTGGGAGAGTCTGACTACAGTGATGGAGAGGAGGATTTTTACTATACAGAAATCAGGCTCAACACAGACTCAGTAGCCGATGGCTTAAGCAGTCTTTCCCCAGTCTCTCCGTCTTTAGCATCTCCTCCTTCTTTTCCCACCCAAGATGCAATCCGTCCTGAAACTTCCTGTGCCAAAACTGAGACTAAATTGATGACACCTCTGAGCCGCTCAGCTCCTACCAACCTCTACCTCGTACACACGGATCATGCTTACCAGGTAACGCTGAGAGAGCAGGCTCCTGAGAGTCATGGCAGGGATGTATAAAGCAAAGCTGGATTGCAGTGTTTGGGTTCAAAGAAGGGCCAGCAGGTCGAGGGAGGTGATTCTCCCCCTCTACTCCACTCTGGCGAGACCCCACCTGGAGTACTGTGTCCAGTTCTGGAGCCCTGATTACAGGAAGGATGTGGACGTGCTGCAACGAGTCCAGAGGAGGGGCACAGGATGATCAGAGGGCTGGAGCACCTCTCCTCTGAGGCCAGACTGAGAGAGTTGGGGCTGTTCAGGCTGGAGAACAGGAGGCTCCCAGGTGACCTTATTGTGGCCTTCCAGTATCTGAAGGGGGCTAAAAAAAAGCTGGGGAGGGGCTTTTTAGGATCTCAGGTAGCGACAGGACTAGGGGAATGGAGCAAAGCNACTAGATGATCCTGTGGTCCCTTCCAACCCTGACTGATTCTATAACTTCTTCCCAGGGAGGGTGACAGGGTGCTGGAGGGGGCTGCCTGGGCGTGTTTGTTGAGTCTCCTTCTCTGGAGATACTTAAACCCTCCTGGACCTGGTCTGGGTGATCCTGCTGTGGCAGGGGGATTGGACTGGATGATCTTTCGAGGTCCCTTCCGATCCCTGATGATTCTATAAGTCTAGTTTAATAGATTGAAAAGTTTCCAGGGCAGTCCAAGGGGTTCCTCTCATTTAAAGTGGGATGTCCATTCCTGTGTTCCTACCCCAGCTGGTGGAGTTTGGGGTGCTGTTTATCCAGCCACACATATGAGCATACTTGCTCTGTATACCCCGCTGTCTTCCTCAGTTAATTCTCCACTGGCCCTACACAGGGTCCAAGATGCTCAGGTGTGATTTGTTGCTTTGCAGAAGTTCTCAGTCAGCCAGACCCCTCCGAAAGGCTTCATTTGAGCTGTGCTCATACAGACTGGGTCTGTAGGCAGGAGACCCTTTACTGTACAGTGTGAGATGTCAGTCTGCTTCTGCAAAGTAGAGCAGGAAGAATGAAAAGGCCTAATGGTATCCTCCCACTCTTAGAGGCAGTGCTTTGCAAATGGCAAGAATCCAGTTAGAACCCAAACCTGCCCTTCCCAAACACCAGGAGTTTGTAATGCCATTGTCCAAGACCCCCAGATAGCTGCATCTGAGACCTTGAGTGGGGTGCTGGTCAACCGAGATTGATGGCAGTGGGCTCTGTTCAGAACATGGGATGAAAATGAAGGGGGCAGAGAGGACACACAGGGCCTCTCCAGCCCTGGTAAAGCAGCAGTGAGGAGAAGATGGGATTGCTGCATGGTAAGAATGTGAGAGGGCAAATACAAGAGGAGAAGAGGGCAAGCACTTGCTGTTTCAGATAAAGGGGCAGTGTTGGCACAAAGAGATAATTCTAAATTACCCGTGAATATATTTGCTCTAAGCAAATTGAGATTGGCTTACAGGAGCCCCTCAGTTCATTACACTTCTATGTTTGCTTCTTTCTGGAAGAGCTTTCTGAAATGTTAGCTTGAAAGAGGTCACTGTCCTTGCTGAGCGGAGCTGCATGTCTGAGGAACAGAACAGCAAGAGGATAGTCTAAATCTGATCGTGTCTGGGGTAGATATTTAGGCACCAAGAAAAAGGAACTGGGCGCCGTGGTGTTTTAGGCAACAGCAAATTGCAGCAAGTTTAAACTTCTCATCCTTCACATTGTTATGAAACCAGTGCCCCAACCTGCTGAATTTAGCTCCAGACGAGCTGCAGGCAGGCTCTCTCAGCGTATAGGGCTTCCCTCAAACACCTGAGGAAGTTACTTTGCTGCCTGCAGCTCTGAGCCCATATCCTGGTGGGATGCTGTGCAGAGGTAGTACTGCCTCACCCCCCACCCCACTGCCTCCAGTTTTTTCTGGCTGGAGAGCTGTGACGAAGCACTGCTGGCACTGTCTGGAGTTGCCAAACGTTTCTTCATGCCTTTCAGCGAGGTTTTATATTTGATGGAGCTCACAGGACGTGTACTTCCCGTGTTTCTGTGGATTCTCTTTGGAGCTGTCAGCAGCCTCTACACCCTCAGAGCACTGCTGCCACAGACAGAGGTATCCAGTGGTCCCAGCTTCTTTCCCTTGGAGAGATTCCAGTTTATTGCTTCAGTATTTGTTTACTCAGAAGATTTGTGTTTAATAGAGACTATCAGTTTGTAGTTTGTTGTTGCCTCTCTCTGCCTAGCAGCTCAGGGAAGAGCTCTTTTCCTCAGTGCAATGAGACAACTTCAGCAGCCACAAACACAGCTTAAGTGTTGTGCGTTACTGTGAGCCACAGGAAACTGAAAAGTGGAAGTTAAAGCTTATTTCTAATAGCAAGTTCTTTGTAAGTTTAAACCAAGGAGCCTGTTTGTTGTGGCAAAAGCTTGACATTCAAGAAACAAAGGGAGCCTGTGTTTGTCGTGGCTGCTCTTGCTTCTGCCAGGCAGAGTAACTGCAAAGGTATGAACTTCCTGACTCTGTAAATGAAATGGGATTCCACAGGGGGCAGGGAAGAATTCTTGAGGGTTTACAGCCCAGTGACAAAACCAGAGAAAGGCACATGGTGAAACATGCTCAAGGATCTGAGCTCAGAGTGTCGGGTATTGAACCCCAGGGGAGCCCAGATGGGCAAAATGGGAGAGTTCAGGGGGCCACGGAGTCCTTCAGGTACTTGCTTTAGCTTGGTCTTTTAAGCATCGCTTAACTCAAGGATGATTTTCAGCTCCTTATTTTCAATAGGAGAGACTGTTTGAATTGGGATGAGTCTTAACGTTTATCCAATAAATGAGAAGTTTGTTGTCCAAGAAGCCTGGGCAGCCGCTTGTCAGTTGCTTTAACCAGCTGCCATCAGTTGAAATGCTGCGTTGTTCATCACTGTGGAGCAGATGATTGTTTGTGAAAGTGCTAGCTAGCATTGCTTCAGAAGTTGCTTACGTATGACATTTGATTTGTAGGTGGGTTTTTATCAAATCTAGCTTCTGATGGCATTGCGTGGGTTCTCCTGAGCGCTGTCATTCTCTAAACAGAACAGTGATAAACTACTGTGTCCCTACCTTGCTGGTTTATCCACAGTTATCCCTCTCATCCATTGGGAAGTCTCTCATAGATTTACAGTTTCTGTGACTGCAAGATCCCTTGAAAACCTTGGGAGAGAGGAACAGTTCTTACCAGAATAATGTTTTCCTTTCACACAGGCCACTCCTCCAGTGAACATTCCAGGGTCAGCGAAATTCACTCCCAATGGAAGCAGCTTTAGCATCTCCTGGCAGTCGCCTCCAGTTACCTTCACTGGCATTCCAGTAAGTGAACCACAGAAAAAGAGGGGAAGAAAGACAGATAAGATGTTAGAGCTGTTTATTTTGCATTGTCTCATGATGGAAGTCGATTTGTCTTAACAGATACTGAAAAGGAACTAAATGTGTGCCTCAGCTTGCCAGCATGGCTGATTTTAGCTCTTCTGCCATCCTCTCTAATTCAGAATAGTTCACTTTGTTTTTGCATCAATGTCTGTGAGCAGACACTTGGATCCAGAGCGTCTGTTTTTTAAGCTCACAAAAGAGCGTAGAGGTAGGTGCAGGGCCTGGATGTGGGTGTTGCTTTGTGTGCCACCGAGAGGTCGCTTACAAAACTAGATGGCAGATCAGCAGGGTGGTGGCTGTGCTGCCAGGATAATCTGATTCAAGCAGTAGGGCTGTTACCTAAATGAACTTGGAAGGTGAAGCCTGTTTGAAAGGCAGCTGAAAGAAACACTAAGATGAAGTGCAGAGGCTGATTCTAGGAGGCTACATTTATGTAGCCCCTATGGGTTGCAGAAAAGTGTTGTTTTATGCAGAAAATATGTAGAGTATATACTGCATTTTCATACCAACACCCACTGCAGTCTGGTAACTTTCCAGTGGAGATAGATTAGATGGAAACTCAGCTCTGACCCCTTCTTCAGAAAGCCTAGTGTACCTGACCTTGTGTCCTGCACACGACTGCAGGATTGGAGTTTGCTTTAACCCCTGTGCCTAGCGCAGGGAATACTGAAAGGAGATGTAAATCCCTCTGTATGTGTAGTGGGAAATCCTCTGTAGAATGAATACAAATATTGACGTAATACAGCATTATTTTCTCTAGAAACACTAGTATAAACTGAGATCCTCTCATCACAAACCTTTCTATATGACATTTTGCTTAATCTGATGCTGTCTGAGTTAGTGTGTTTGTGAAGCCTGTTACATAAGACACCCCGCTTACTTCCTCCTGGCGCGGCGTTGGATTAGACATGGCAGCAAGAGACACTGTTGCCCTCCCTTCTCTGCGCCAAGTGAATCTCCAAAGCTTCTTACTGTCAGCCTTCGGAGATTTTCTGCAGAAGCTGTGGCATCCTGTGGGGCTGATAAAAAATGGAAGTGGCCAAATCAATTACGCTGCCTTCTGCCCATGAATATTTATTAGATTCCATCAAGTGAAAGACATCCTGCTGACAGCAATTTCAACGAGAGGGCCTTGACACAGTGCACTAGCCAGAACGTTCCTCGAAAATTTGATTTCCTAACAGTGGGGTTTATAGGGAGTAATTGTGGAACTGGTTCCTTCAGTGGAGTGCCAGAAATTGGTGCCGGGAGGTTTGGGGATCTAGAAATGCAATTAGCCACGTTGTACATGAGACACCGAAGAGGGTAGGGTTGGGCATGTAGTCATGGAGTGAATTGCTTGAGCAGTGAGGTTGATCTGTGCCTGTAGAGCACAGAGTTCTCCAAAGAATGTGTGGAAGACCAGATCGTTGTGTGCGCACTGCCTGGGGCTGTTGGTGGTTTCAGTACCGTTTAAAGATGATCACACTACAAAAACCTGGAGAAGCAGTGATGTCAGGATTACAGACTGCTTAGGGAACCCTTTAGATAGATCTCTGTCATTTAGAAGGCTGTTTAGCAAAAAGAAAAGTGACTAGCCCCAGGATGGCCTCGTAGTTTTGCAGACATCTGACTCTCCTGCTGTCGGTGACACCATGTAGAGAGGGTTGTCTGCAGTGATGGGGACTAGGGGGAACAGCAAGGCACAGCATGAGGATATACGAGGAGGATGAATTAAATGATGTAGCTGAGGGGTCTATGTCTCTTAGCACTGGAGAACTTCATGCGGTTCTAATTCTATATAACAGGATGAAACTCTTCTTCAATTCAAGTGTGGTCTCTGCTGGGTGATTCTGCCTGTCTGCTTATGAGACCTAAAAAGGTTGAACAGGAGAGAAGGTATTTAAGTTTGATCATGTGATGTTGTGCCAGGGGAGGGTCAGATTGAATCTTAGGAAAACTTCCCAGAAAGAGTGGGGAGGCCTTGGAACAGGCTGCCCAGGGAGGAGGTGGAGGCACTGTCCATGGAGGGGTTCAGCAAACAGTCAGACAGGGTGTTGGAGGAGATGGTTTAGGGTTGGGGGTTGTAGGGCAGACAGTTGGGTTTGATGATCTTGAAGGTCTTTCCCAACCCTGATGATTCTGTGATTCTAAGTATTTTGTGTAGGCAGTTTCCTGCAGGGCAGTGACTGGAAGCTCCAGGTCCTTCCTTCAAGCAAACATTATAGTTTTGCCATCAGCTCTCTGTGTTAAAAAACACTGCAGATGTGAAAAGCCTCCAAGGACGAGGGCTGCCCTCCTCCTATCATGGATGCCTTGTAATCTGCTCCTAGTGCTGCCTGCGGAGGAGTGCAGCTCACCGGTAGTGTTCAGCCCTGCTGCAGAGCAGGTCAAAATACACTGGAGTTCCACTTCAGTGCAGTTCAGCTGCCCTGCTGCGCCAAGCCATGGGAACCACCATGGGGAATGTGAGGGGAGCACAGTCTGTACCCTGCAATTACTGCTCCAGCCTGTTCTGTGTTTGGAAGCAACCAGGATAATTGCTAGTAACACAGGAGGCCAGCAGAGCACGTTTTTGCTTAGTGCTAACCAAGAAACACAGTGACTTACCAGTCAGTAGTAGCAGATACAATTCCTGATTTAAAATGTTGAAGAACTCGGGCAGAATTGATGAGACCCATGCTCGCTGGTCGTGACTGGACAACCAGGCAGCATGTGGGAAATGTCAGAGAGTAGAGACGTGTTGCCTTGCATTTTATCTGCAGTGTTTCAGTCATTCTTAGACAAAGTGCTTGATGCAGGGAACAACTGTAGCAGGTCCCTCAATATTTGGGAGTGATGTGGCAGAAAGAACCAATGCCATCTCTGTCTGCATAGAAAACAACTCGTGGTAAGTAGGCAGAGAGGAAGCGAGTTTCTCTCGAGTTTTGGAGGTACATTTCATAGATCAATGATGGTTTAAACTTGTTCAGAGTGTGAACTGCACATGCAGTTCAGTCAGAGGCTCTTGTAGTCACCAGACGAGAGTAAAGGTTGAAAGAGTGATTTCAGTCCATTACAACTGTTGGTTCCTTTCTGGGCTGCTGTGGAGTAGCTAAACATAGCCTTTATACCCCAAATGAAAGCACACTCAGTAACTCTCCTGGAGTTGGGTCAGTGCCTGTTCTTCCAGATGGTAAGAGACTTCACAGGAGCAGAAGTGAAAAGTCATGGTGGTGCAGGAACAGCACCTGCAGATCCTGGCTGCAGGAGGCAGTAACAGTGCACCAGATCCCCCAGTGAAGCTGGCCATGTTTTATATTCAACAACAAATGAGGGTTCCTAAATTTTTCTTGTCATTTAGATGTAAAGTGGCTGTGGCCTTCAATCAAGAGCCAAATCAGACCCTAGCAGTAACTGATCCAGGACTTATTGAAGGCTGAGCTTTATGCCATGTCATGATTTGACTTGCATTGCCAGTGCCCAGGCTGTTGTAGGAAGCTTGTTCGGGAAGTCCCCCAAGACCAAACTCGACTCTTCACCGAGGAACCTTCAGAAAGGAGGGAGGCACCTGCTGAGAAGGGCTTAGCTGCAGAATGAAGGAAACAATCCAGTCCATCTTGTTAACAGCCTTGGTCAGAAAGGTTGCCTTGCGCTCCCGTTAAGGACCACGTTGTAATTGCCCTGCAGCAAACCCCCTGCTCCAGGGCTGGCGCTCCTCCTCAAGAGGGTGCAACATCCCAGGCAGGAGCAACACATGCAAGTCCTTTATTTCATAGCGGGTTACTGGGATTCATCTCAGCACAGGCTGGAGTTTATTTTTCCACTTATTTTCTCTGCTTAAATTGGAAAAAAGTTTCCTTAAGAGCTTTTCTTCAGGAAGAACAAAGGCCTTTTCTGTATCTTCCCAAATGTGAAGTGATGCCGAGCTGTGTTCTGGTTTGTTCTGCTAGGATGACTGGAAGGACAGGAGAACAAACTGGAGCTGACAGAATGTACCTAATGCTAAATGGTCACCTTCCTAAACAGAGCTACAACTGATGGTGTGTGTTATATAATAAATAACCTCTCCTGGCTGTCCTTGCCACCACGCTTCGTGAACTGCATTTTTCTGAGAAGCATGTTTGTGTATGTTCTTCCTAAGCAGCTTTTTTGTCTGTATTAACAGGTATCACCAACTCATAATCGTCCTGCAGGGAGTGGAGAGCAGAAACAGTCCCACACAGTTCTTTCTTCACCGCCTAGAGTAGCATTTGGCTTGAGGTATGGGACCATTAGCTCCTGCTGACACCACGGCAGTCTCAGAACCTGCAGGGCACTTAGGAAATACGATGTCAGTGGCCAGAGAATCAGGAAAGCCACGCCGCCGACTGTGGCTGCAGTTGTCAGGCAGTTTCCTACTAGAATGCTTGAGAATAAGCATTTCAAACCAGTTTGCTTTTCATTACCGTCAAAGATAAAGTTCCAGAGGAACAGAGAATTGATGGAAATGAGAAGGGTAGACTGTGGAGCAAACCTGCAGGCCTTATGGCAGGCATGTGTGTAGTACCACTGCGGAGCTGAACCCTGTAAGGCAGTGCAGCCATACCCCCTGCTCCAGCTGAAGTGGCCTGAGCTGCAGCCCATGGCTTTGCCTTTTGTCTCAAGAGGCTGGGCTGTCCTGCGCCTTCCTCACCACTCAGTGAGAGTGGTGGCATTTAGCTGCCAATGAACTGCAAGAAACCACACTTGACAATAAATGGTATCAAAGTAAAGCTTCTTATACCTTGTCTTCCTAGATAGAAGCTTCCATTAAAGCTAACTGGTGTTTGACTGGAGTCTGCTTTCAGAGTGTTCAGTAAATCAAGCTGTGCTGTTACGTTTCTCACAGTAAAGAAACTCCTTGTTTCTCACAGTCCTAGAAGTGACCATACTCCAACATGAGACAAAGGGAAGACTTCAGGCTTTTCATTTTCTTCCCTACTCTCAGGCCATTGTGTGTCTGCAAACCCAGCTTAGGCAATTCCCACTTCATGCACTGTTCCCATTAACCAGTGTTCAGGCACCAGGAAATGGGTATGTGTGCAAGAGAGCAGTCAGTCACCAGGCAGGTCCCAGGTGTGCCGTGCACCGTGTAACACAGGGATCACACACTTCTGTGTCTGCCTGTTTTGATTTAGAGATGTTGGGACCAATGGCCCTGCTGCGGGGTGTGCTAGGCTAGCAGCTGTAGCATTGCTTCTCAGCTTTGCTGCCTTGCTGGGTGTTGAATGCAAAACATTCTATTTTAATGATTATTTGATCATTTCCTGAAGTTGTGGACTTTGGGGTGTGGTTATAGGGTGGGAAACACGGCAGTCACGGTGTTCAAAGCAGCTGCTGCGTGCCTAGCTGACTGTGGGGCTGACAGAGAAGGAGCAGGCAGGCCTGAACCTGCTGCCGCTGAGGACAAGGGTTACTTTTTGTGCTCAGTCACTTCCAGTCGCTGTACTGTTTTTCAGGGGGGTTGCTCCCAGCACACCAGGTAGGAAGAGTTGTCAAGCTCAGGAGCTGATAGTTTTTCTCCCATTTTGCATGGCTGCTACCTGTTGGTAGCCAAGGGCTATTGCTCAGAGGTGTACCACAGCTCTGCAGAAGAGAGGGCTCCTGCCTGACGTGGACTGTGTTACAGGATAGTCGTGACTGTTACAGCTTAGCCCTTAATGTGGCTAAAGCACTGTTTTAGCTAGACTGGGTTTAGTTGCTGGATGTTCCTGGAGCAGAGAAGCAGGCTGAGCATCTGCTGTAGAGGCTGTAGAAGCCAGGTGAGAAGGGCTGGTCCCTCAGAGCTGTGGAGTCATGGCTGTCTGCTTTATCATCTCCCAGCTGAGTGGCAAACAGCCCCAGGTCCTTTGAGACAGAGGGGGTTCTCTGCCTGCCGCCCTCCACTGGGGTTGATTTCCTTAGGGTAATACAGCAAAGCTCCAGCAGCATCTTGTTAACAAGCTTTCCTTTCTCTCTGACAGGAAGCCTAGAGGGGAGGGGAAAAAGTGTCGGAAGGTCTACGGGATGGAGAACAGAGATATGTGGTGTACAGCCTGCCGGTGGAAGAAGGCCTGCCAGAGGTTCATCGACTGAAGATTGACGTTGTGCCGAGGATTTGGCGGAGCTAAACAGCAGAACCCGATCGCTGCAGCTGCACTGTATCACTTCCCATTTGCCCTCTGGCACTGTGCTGTTGGGGGGGGGATTTGGGTTTTTGGGGTGGGTTTTTTAAAAAAAAGAGCTTTGTACTTCAAAGTGAAGCACTTGTAGCCAAGGAGAAGCACTAAGTGAAACCTGTGCGGAGCAATAGAGAACAAACCAAACACACACAAAAAAAGCAAAGCCAAGAACATGCACCACAAGTCTGTCTTACTAAATATGGAAACCAGAGCAGCTATGAGTGGCTTTTTTTCTGTAAGGAGAGGAAAAAAAAGTGGGATTTTTGTTTTTTGCTAACTCCATGAGCTACTTGCTCCTTAGGATGATTTTTAACCCTTTCAGTCTCTGTGCTGCGGACACCCATCTTTTGCTAAGCTGAACGGTTTTTCTTGTCCTGAGATTCAGATCTCTTTTTGAAAGTTTTCTAATGAACATGTCAGAGTCACATAAGCTACAGTTTTCTCAACAGAAGCTGTACTGAGACTGCAGACCGTGAAAGAACGCTGCCAGTGTGGCTGGTCATTGCTCTGTTTCTTTCGGAAAGGGGATGCGGGGAGCAGAGGGTATTGTCCTTTGTTGGTTCTTATGGGAGAAGAGCAAAGTCTGAACTGGGAAGGACAGGCAGCGCTCCTGGAAGATGTTTGAAGCAGGCACGGTCACTGGAGTGGAACAAAGTCATTTAAGCACCAAATTGGATTGTGATCCTCTAGAGGAAGAAAGGCAGCAGTGGAAAGTCACCAGCAGATACCATCACAACAAGAAGTTGAGGGAGGAAATGCGGTGGATAACGCGTGATTGCAACTCACAAGGATATGATGGGGGCCCAATCACTTTCCTTACTGCTCTCCTATTTCTGAGGGAGGATAAACACTTGGACCAGCATGTCTGTTGCTGCAGGAGGCGTCTGAAGAGATGGTAAATGCAGACATGAAGACTGTATATGATACCTATTCAGGGACGTGATCCAGCCCAGCAGGTCTGCCCTTGCTTCCTTTCCTCGTATTTGAGAGATCGTTGTTCAAAGAATGGTTTGCTCAGCTCTTTTCTTGGTTTTTTACCCTATTAAAGTTGCTCAGATTTATTTGACACAAAAAGTGGGTAGAGAAAATATCCTCTTTCCACGATCTTGGAAAAAGAAGTACAACAGCAACAGAGCAGCGTATTCATGGTAACAGTCCCTCTCTTGTTTTCTGTTGGGAGTTAACACGTTTCTCTGCTTGCAGCATTTGGAAAGCTTTGGGTACTTTACCCATCACGAAGTGTTCACTGAAAAGCTGGTGTTCTGTCACAATTGGTACCAAATTACCATTCATTAATGGTGATTTGAATGCAAAAAAGGAGTGAGAGTTTACTAGGATATGAGTACGTACAACTGGAATGGTTTGCCTGTTAAAGAAAACGAGACACCGGAACAAAATCCAAGACACAGAAGCAAAGTTTTGCCTGGTAACAGGGTTTGTGGGGGGGTTTTCATAGCCCTTGAAATTAGACCAGGTCTGTGTCCAAGCAGGTGTGTACGTGAGTGTTCTCAGACATATGAACCTATATATATAAACCCATATATAGAGAGAGTGGTTTATAAATCTAAATCTGGAATGAGCAGAGAGAAGATTGTTTTCTGTGTCCGTATGACAGGAGACTAAAGGTCAGTGTGTGTGCTCACCCCCCGGTTTGCTTCTTTCCTTAGAGTAAAACGTGGGGTTTTCTTTGGATCTAGGGTTTTTTCCAGTTTCCATAGTAAAATACCTCATGGTAATGCACAGTGACTTCGTCTGCCAGCGCTGAGCTTGCCGGTGGTGTGTTTGCTTTGGTAGAACTTAGAGAATGTGGGACTCTTCCCAGAGAGTCCTGCAGACTCGCCCTCTGCCCCCCACTTTCAGCAGCACTCCGGGACGGAAGGGTTCCGTGATTCATTGGCCTGTTGTTAGTCTGACGGTATTTGCCTGTAGGTTTGTTGTTCCCCTCTCCTTTTCTATTTTCCCTTCTTGCTTGGGAGGGTTTGTTTTCAAACTGCACCTCAGACTGTACATTGTTTGCATGACACCACGGCATCGTGAGCACCTTTCCTGAGGGCACTTTATGAATCCTTGTCCTAAGATTATTCCTTATCAGTTCCTGCTCGGAAGGATGGCTTTGTTGCCGGACCAGATTGCCCCCTGGTACCAATTTGAGGTGGCTTACATCTGGGTGCAAGAGCCACACGTGGCACAGAGAGCTGGTGTTAGCTAAACAGGGAACAGGAGATGCTTGATGAACCTGCCGGGACAAAGCTAAATTAGCAGTGTTTTTACACAGTTTCATGAGCAGTTTATATTAAATTGGATTTGCATCCTATGGCTGTGGCATTTTGATTTAAAAACACTCTTGGAGTGACTGTCCCAGCCAGGCCAGCAGTAGCCAGACAGGTTGCATGGAGCATTCACCAGGCACTCCATGCGTGGAAGTTGCATCGCTTCATATCACACGAACCCATCAGCACCCACTGAGATCCCCTTTGCCCTCCTAACACAGCTAGCAAGAACAGGAGTGTCAGCAGAGCCCTTCCTGTGCCAGTAGTACCCAGCCTGATCTGGAATAACCTCCTTCTGTTGTCAGTCTCTTGCTCCTGTGTTGTGTTAAGCTGCATTGCTGTCTTCCTCACATCCCATCTGTCTTGCACTTCAGCACCAGCCTCTCTGGAAGAGTCAGATTGCTTAGTTTTCCCAAGGAAAAGGTGGTCTGAATGCAGTGGGCATTTGTCATCGTCAGTCCATGGCATTTCTTTGCTTCTCAGTTCTTCCGTGCAAGGTAGATCACAGGCTCCGACCTCCTGGAGCAGTCAGAGCAGCCTGAACGCAGTCTCTGTGCTGCAGAGAGATTTGGACGTGGGTTCATTTAATCAGGAGCCAGAACTTCCCCCGAGATAGTAAAATTGAATTACCTGTTTTACCGGGTTTGCCACTGGATAGTGCTGGTTCTCTGCAGTTACACCACCCCCCAGAAGGGTCTGGCAAAGGAAGGGGAGGACCCTCTACTGGAATTCGTGGTGTAATTCAATGCTGAGGATGGACTCAACAGTGTAAGGCTTTGGATGTTAGTGTCTAACCATTGCCAGCCCTCTTGGGGTCCTTGTCTCGGGATGCAGTACCCTGCAGCAGGGAGTGTGCCGGTCAGATCACGCAAAAGTTACTGCCTTGGGAAGATGAGGGGAGAAGAAGACAGTACAGATCAGCTCAGGGAGCACAGGGGGGCTGCAAAGGCAGGCTCTGGGTTTATTTCAGAGGGAGATGGCTAAGAAATTGATTGTTCTGCTATTTCTGCTATTAAAGACCAGTATGTCACTAGTTGAATTATTAAGATCAGAGGGAAGCACTCATTAGTGAACATGGTCTTAATTGCTGCTGTTGCCTATGGAGTTCCCAACAGAACTAGAAACAGTGTTAGATGAGAGAAGATTTATAGAAAATTAGCTGGAACCATGACCACTCCTTTCTTCTTTTAATCAGCTTCAGCAAACCCTGGGTTTATTGAGCTGTGTTCCCTGATCTTCTGAAGGAATTCACAGCCAAGGGCTCACGTTTTCCTTTACTTGCATGCAGAGCAGTTCTTTTCCATCCGTTTTCCCCATTGACTCCTTTTTCCCGTGTCCAGGGGCTCCATCCTACCCATTCCCAAGTGAATAGAGATCAGAATCTTCACTGCCAGGCCTCAGTCTGTGCATACTGCCTGGCATCATTGCCCAGGGAGCTTGAGGAGGTCGTCTGTGTGGGGCTGAACATCCCTGGAAGTGTTCAAGGCTAGGTTGGATGGGGCTCTGGGCAGCTGGGTCTGGTGAGAGGTGTCACTGCCCATGGCGAGGGGGTTGGAACTGGATGATCTCTGAGGTCCCTTCCAACCTAGACCTGTCTGTGATTGTGTGGTCGGAGTTTTTAGTATCACTGTGTGGCTGTTAGAACGAATTCCTGCAGGGATGTCAGCAGGTCTTTTGGGGAAGGGGTCCAGATAAGCTCTACATCAGCAGGTCTGACTGGCCAGGGGTGGAGCTCCCAGTGCTCCCCAATGAATCAGTGCAGGCTCAGGTTCCTCAGAGCACCCCAGCAGGGACTGACCTTCACCTGGGGAGTTTGTATGGAGACTCCCTGTGTTTCTGAAGTTAGGCACATGGATTTATGAACTGAAATGCTGTCAAGAGCAGTCTGTGATGGCTTGGTTTGACAGGAGCGCTTCATAAGACAATCTGTCTGCTGGTTTGATGCAGTTTGTTTTGTACTCAGAGGACCAGACGAGTTCAGTGGGCTCTTTTTTACCTGTTATTCTGCATTGCAAAGGGGGAGTGCGAAAGAAGATGCACTTACCAGTTCATTTGAGCACATGACAGCATTGCTTGGGTTTGTACACGGTGTCTGTTTTCCATCAGGATCACTGGAACTCCCCTGCACACATCAGACAAGCGTTTCATAGATTCATGGAGTTCCATCTGTATTCCCTGGTCACTCCCAGGCAGCTGGATGCGCAGGAGACTTGGAGTGTGAAAGGAAAACACAAGTTTACCTACAGGCTTTAGGAACGCTCTGCTTTGAAGCCACAAATTATGTTGCCTGTGTGATCCTGAGTGTGAGAAGAGTTAATTTTCAGTGTTAAAAGAAAACAAGAGTAGCCTTATTATCAAGGTGCAATACTTACAAAGGGCTAAACCCTGGCGACAAGCAGTGTCTGCTTGTACACCGCTGCAAAACATGCATTCCTTTAGAACAGACTGTTACAGCCCCGGGACCCGGGCACCTCCGTGAGATGGAGGGCTGGTATCGTTTCATAACCGTTTGTTACAGCGAGGAAACAGGGCTTGGGGTTCCCTAAGAACCCAAAGGAAAGGGAGAGCTGTAAATCACATGGGATTGTTCTGTGTGGCAGGAAGAGCCTGCACCACACGCAGGGCTGTGCGTGTTCTGGGTTCCTGAGAGAGAAGAATCTATTGCCCTTGGTTACAGAGACTGTTTAATCGGGCATTGGCCGTGGTGTCCTGAAAACACCCGCTTCAGAGCTTGCACTGGACCTGGCGTTTCATTCTTGGACGAGCTCGGTGAGCTCAGTTTAACTCACCAAAGAAAGAGGGTTGCCGCAGCACTAACAGCACTGGGTGGTGGTAGCCACCTGAGAAGCCCCTTGGCTCTGCAGGGGCTGAACTCATGCGAGTACCAGGCTGCTAGAAGCGATGTGAGTGTATTTTCCAGCTTTAAATACTAGTTCTCACAAGTCCTGTGCTTCCAGGCCCGCCTCAGGTTAGCAGCAGCGTTTCCATTCACTTTCTGTTGCCTTCATCCTCTCTAACTTTGGGAACTCGTGTCCTAAAGACAATATTCTCGTTCCCAAACGATCTGCTGAGGCACTCACCTTCCCTCTGCGCCGGTGGTTTCCTCACAGCCCGATCACTGCAGCTTAAAGGTCTTCAGAGGGCAGTTCCAATGCTTTGTGCCAAGGACTGCCGCTCCGCCACAGCGCGGGATCTCTTGGAGCTGTAGAGGAATTGCAGAATAGGTGTTTTTTACTTTTACTCCATCCAAAGTCTACTCCACATCACTCCTGGAGAAGGGCAAGTCTGCCCTGACTGCAAACCAAAGCACACGGCAGGACAAAGGGTTGAATGGGAGAGAGAGGTGGTGATGCTCCCATTTCCTGCTCAGAGCAGGGCCTCCCTGGGCTGCCACTGCACTGGGTGAGGAGAGTGTGTGCGCAGAGCACCGCAGCATCCGAGTCCTTGTCACCATGTGGGAAGATCCCCGCAGAAGTGCTTTGTCAGCCGCTTCCCCAGGTCCCGGTTCAGAAGGGGAGAGTAAACACTAAACCCCTGATGGGGCATCGTGAGCATGGCCTCACCCTGAGCTGCAAACGCATCCTCTTCCCATTTTTCAGCCAGGCTTCAGTGTCACCTAGAGCAGGCGTGAGGATCTGGGTGTTCTACAAGCTCTGCCACTGGACTGTCCTTTCAGGGACCGTGGGCCTTGTGCTGAGCCTTGCTGAGCACCACTGCGCTGCAGCAAGCACGGATTCACGTCACCTGCACATCTGCTGCAGAGACGAGACCTCAAACCTGGCAGCTGTGCTTGCGTAATGCTTCGGACCCCTGCGCCGAGACACGATGGCTCTGAGAACTTGATGTTGTGCTGAGGAGCAGGAGCTGCTCCGAGGTGGGCTTTCAGGCAGCACAGCTGTGTACCTCACTGGCTTCTGTAGCATCAGGCATGTTTGAAGGGAAGCTGGAAGGGTTCCTTCACGGAGAGGATCCTGCCTCCTGCCTCCTGCCCTGCCTCGCTTCTGCTCTCTGGGGACACAGCACATGCAGGAAGTTCCTTCCACTGCCACGACTCACACAAAGCTAGTTGGTGTGAGGAACTGGTGCTCTCTACCTTCCCAAGATTAACAAAGCCCACAGACCCACCGAGTGACTCCTCGCAGACCTTTGTTAAACCGCCTTCCTGTCCCACCAGCAGCTGGGGAGACGTCCAGGATTCAGAGGACCTTGGCCACAGCTCCGCTGCAACCTTTGAGAGACAGATGGAAACGGCCAGGGCTGGGCTTTCCAGGGTTCCTCCTGCTGTCGCTTGAGATGCAAAGGATGTTCACATCTTCACGTCTGTGTCTGAGTCACTTCTGCCTGCTGACCACGAGCACTTCCAGTGGGAAACAAAACAGCTCTGGTGGGTTTTTAAATGAAGAGAGCGATGCAATTAGCAGTGTGGGCATTCATGCCTGAGCACCGCCGAGCTGCTCAGTGAGTGCTTGCTCTGGAAACTCGAAGGGAAGGTGACTGAGGCACTGATTTGCTCAGCAGTAGCTGCTGGCTCTGTTAAAGCACTGACCCATCTCTGTGCAGAGTAGCTGCTTAAAACGGAGGCTTTTTTCCTCAGGTCATTCCATAACTCTGGTAGCGAAGCGCTTGGTTCTCATCACCGAGTTGTAGATCGAGCAGCTCTCATCCTCTCAGGCTGTGAGCATTCCTTGCTCTGACGGAAGAAACCTCTCTTCTTTTCTGGACAGGGATCAGTTCACCAGCTCCAGACGGCACGATGCACTCTGGCCTCCGTGAGAGTCCCCACGAGCTGACTCTAGTGCTTTTTCTACCTTCAGCAGCGTGCAGTTGCCACCGATGAAGCCTGTCCGTGGGGCTCTGAGCCGGCTCCCGAGTGCATTAACCACCTTGCTTCGCCCGGGTAAAACGTACGGACACGGAGGTGAGGGATCACAAACACAGAGAACCCACTGCTGCGCTCAGGAGTTGTAGAGCGCCTCAGGGTTAGGGTGCAGACTAGGACTGGGGAAAAGCAGTCGGATCCAGCAGCAGGCCACGGGGCCTTCTTTTCTTCAGAAACAGCACAAGGGGAGACTGAGATTGAAGCAGGTTGTTTAAGCCAAGTTCTCCTGGTCTTTCCTGCCGCGCTGCCCGCTCCGTGGCTGCTGGTTGAGTTGGGATGCTCAGGACAGTGGACCTCCCTCATGGGAAGCAGCCAGGCTCCAGAGTGTGAAAGCAGCCTCACACTTCTCTGACTCCTAGCTCAGCTTTGGCCAAGAAAAGCAGCGCTCACTGCTGGACTGGAACTCGGGGTGTCATGAGCTTTGTGTTCCGTGTCGTTGAGCGCCTAGAACCACCTTTGTCTTGGTTTGCTCTGTTCCTACAGGGTTGATCCGGGTTAATGAAGCTCGGAGCAGGGTGTGCCAGTGGTTGAGCTAGAACCCTCACAATCCCCAAACCTGTGGGACAGGATTGCAGAACAATCTCAGAGTGAAGAGCTGCTTACATTTACTTCAAAAAACCAGAATGAGAAGACAGCCCAGTTGGTTCTTTACTGGGAACCACCATTCAGCCACCATTAACTCCCGGGGTGTGGGATGAACTGGTCTCTGGTGCCTGTGTCAGGTCCCATCGTTGCTGAAAGCAGACGATGCCTGAGCTCTGCAGTGAGCAGGGAACTGTGCATCTCACACAGCTGCACACGGTGTCTTGGGGCAGTTCAGCCTTTCCCCCAGGGTAGTGACCCCCCCACTTCAGGAGCTGAAGGTGCTTCTATCTCCTGTAGCATACAATTGCCTCCTACCCTGTTCCTGCTCTCCAGTAAACACACTCAGCATCGAACACACTCAGGCAGCGGAGCAGGACCAGAAGCTGCTCTCTCGCACTGGGTCAAGAGTTTTCCAGCAACACTAGAACAAGCAATGCCAAGGAGGAGGCCGTGGCAAACTGGGCCTGCAGCCACTGAGCCTTTGCTGCCACCCTTCCAGCCCACTTTTGTCCTTACCACCGCTTCTCCACAGTGCTTTGTGCACGGAGGGCTCCTTGGGGTCATGGTCTCACAGCTGAGAGCTGCTGCTCCGGGTGACAGATTGGCCAAAGCGCTCGGTCCTTCATCCTCACCAGGGGGGGGCTCTCCCCGAGACAAGGGATCAGACCTGGGGATCAGTGACCTGTCTGTTGGAAGGGAGTAGGAAAGATGACCGATCGATGTCTTGTTCTTGTCGCTTCCCTTAGAGGAAGGGAAAAGGTTCCGCGTGAACCCTGTGAGCTGCTGTAACATCCATCAGCCCCAGCTGCTCGGCGGGTGACTGTGTTCCTTACAGTTTACTCCCCCAGGATGAAAGACAGAAAGGGAGGTTAGAATACCCTGGCTCTGGGGTAAAGCCAGCCGGGACTCCAACGGGACGAGAGGGGCTGGTTCATGTGGAAAACTCTTCAAGGCTTTGATTCCAGGGAGCAGGCAGTAGCCGCCTTCTCTCTGAGAGACAGGCACCTCTCACTCGCCAGGCTGTGTTCAGCCGGGCGATGTTTCTGCAGGCTGCGGTTCTTCGTTTTCTGCTCTTGTCAAGAGCTGGCGTGGGGACTGCGATCCCCCGCACGCGGAGCTCCCTGTCCGTGCTGGCTGGCTGCTTGCATAAGGAGAGGGTTCCCACTGCTTCCAAGGGGTTGGGGTGGCTGGGTTTTGTAAACGCTGCCCTTTTTAAACAAACAAACAGATAAACAGAGCTCTTCGTGTGCTGGCCAGGGGAAACACACGCGTTAGTCACCTACAGGTGACTGGTGGCCCAGCCACTCGGGACCAGTGCTCCAGCACAGGGCTGCAGCAGCTACCAGCTGCCCTCTCTCCTGTAGCTGGGCCAGGTGCTGTCGGCAGAGGACCAGCTGCACAGGCTGTGCAGGAGCAGTGGTGGGGATGCTCAGCGAGATACGGCACGCTCCCTGGAGCTGCCGGGTATCCATCCCCAGGGCACAACAGCAGACCCTAACTAGTGCAGCCTGCAGCTGCGGGGGGCCTGGTGCTGCAGCCCCTGAGATCAGAGCTCTGACCTTTGCTGTCACGAGCACCAAGGGAACTTTTTACAATGGGAAAAGAGCTTCCAGCCCTGGCACTCGTGGAAACACTTTTAATAGCTCTCTGTATATTTGGAAAGCTTTGAAAGCAGTGCTTTGTCCTTTTTTATACAACTTTTAGCCAAACAGAAGATTTCTGGTTATTCCTGCTGTCCACCTGTACAGCAACTCCTGCGTCCAGGTCCTGAACCTGGGGAGAACACCGGGCCGCGGGCTGGCTACTGGCTTGGCTGGCGGCTGGGTCCTTTGTACATAAGAGGTGACTGTTTCAGTGTCGGGTGGGGGGGTTTTTTAGTGGAGTCGTCGTTCCTCTCAAGAGAGAAGACAGAAGCTTTTGCCTTTGTTTTTTCTGAGCGCATACAAAGATTTCCTAACTTTTTACTGCAGACACGGGTGCTCTGTGACCCCGAGGCAGCGTGGCCAGAGCAGACACAGCAGACAGAGCGCACTTTCCCTGCGGCACGCCGTGTGTTCTCTCAGAGGGGACTCCCCAAGGACCATCGGGTGTTTACATTTCTTCCTGCTGCCCCTCAGAACGGTTTTAAATAGCGAACCAGTTCCCAAACCCAGTGACAACCATGAACCGTTCCCGACGCGCCAGATCCGTGCACGTAGGGGTCTGTGCCAGGTTTGTACGCATCCCACTTTAGAAGTAGTGGCACCGATGGGCTTTCATACTCCGTACCGCTTCGATGTGACGATAAATACGCTGTTGCTCTCCCGTCTAACCTCATTGTAGACCTGTAACTCCCCGTCCTGAATTGCACTGGCCTGAATTCAGCCCGATGCTGACTGTTCAGCCCAACTCTTCCGACTGTTATGATCTCCACAAACCATGAATTAAATGCACTTGTACCTGCTGTGGCAGAGCACGGCCAGTTCTTCCTGTAATAAACCCCTTGTGTAGAACTTTTGCCGCTGGTTCCCGTGAGCTTCACTTCTTTTGCAGCTGTGAGCAGCAGCCCAGCGAGCGAGGACCGGCTGAATCCACCGTGGCCTTCGCGTGGACGCTGCTGCGAACACCGATCGCCTTCCCTTCGGCCGCAAGGCAGACGCTTAGACACGGAACGAGAGCGAGGATGCACAGGACAGCAGCCTTAGGGCTGCTGAAACCTTGGGATTAGTAAATACTGAGGGTTTGAGCTTGGGGTTAGTAAATACCCGGGGTTAGTAGATCTCGGGGTTGGGCCCTGTATTTGAAGAGCAGCCTTTAGCTGGTTCCCCGTGTCAGGGCTCATGCTGTGAAGCTGCTCTTCCCGAAGCTTTAAGCCAGTGATACCTTCACTGGCCTGGGCTCAGCGAGCGGTGGAGAAGCATCCTCCCCTGCACAGGGTCCTCTGGACAAGAGATGCCCTTGTGGTAAAGCTGGTGAATCTGCTCTTTAAGCTTCTAAGTTGGAGAGGTGTTGAAACAGGGAGGAGTTTCTTGGGAAAAAACAAGCCTGGATAAACCAAGTTCTCGGCTCCCCTCTCCATTATCCAGTTATGACTCAGGTAACACATTGCTCAGGTTCATACCCACAGAATCACGGAGTGATAAGGATTGGAAGGGCCCTCGAAAGATCACCCAGTCCAATCCCCCTGCCACAGCAGGATCCCCTAGATCCAGTCACACAGGAACAGTCCAGGCAGGTTTTTAAATGTCCCCAGAGAAGGAGACTCCACAGCCCCCCTGGGCAGCCCCTTCCAGTGCTCTGGGACCCTCACCGAGAGAAGTTCCTTCTGATACTGATAGGGAACCTCCTCTGCTCCAGCTGGCACCCAGTGCCCCTTGTCCTGTCACCAGATGACCTTGAGAAGAGCCTGGCTCCATCCTCCTGACACCCACCCCTCACAGATTTAGAGACAGGAATGAGGTCCCCCCTCAGC
>VZRI01003050.1:84209-98972 GCA_013397515.1 Upupa epops
GAGACAGGCACACGCGTGCACACGTACGCGCTCGTCACTCACCTCCAGGAAAGAAGATCTCTCAACTCATCTGATCTCCAAGCCAGAGAGAGTGTTGACTCCTTGTCCCTGGTGAGGACTGATAGGACCAGAGGAAATGGGGTCAGGCTGCACCAGGGGAGGGTCAGGTTGGAGCTCAGGAAGAACTGCTTCCCAGGAAGAGTGGGGAGGCCTTGGAACAGGCTGCCCAGGGAGAGAGTGGAGGCACCGTCCCTGCAGGGGTTCAACAAGCAGGCAGACAGAGTGTTTGGGGAGCTGGGTTAGTGCTTGGGGGTTGTAGGGCAGGCAGCTGGATTGATGATCTTGATGGTCTTTTCCAATCTTAATGATTCTGTGATTCTATGACAGAGCAACTCAGGCCAAACCCCTCTGCCCCTCACTGTCCAGACAGTCCCTCCCTGAGCACCCCTGGAATCCTGTGGGTGCCAGATTCAGCTGGAGCAGCAACAACACTCCTGGCAGCCTCTGCCTGGCCGTGCTCTGACAGCCGGTTCCTCTGGGCCGAGCAAGAAAGGGAGGGGAAGTCAGACGCTTGTCCAGGAAGCGTTTCAGCGCCGGCACAGATTCAATTGCACTAATTAAATGCCACTTGAAGAGATTATAATCTCTGCTGTGACTGCTGCTCCTGGAGGAGGCAGATGGACTCTTACAGGGCTCCCACATTTGCTGTGTTCAGGCAGTAAAGAGAAGGGATGTGACTGGAGCCCCAAAGGCCCCCCCTCCCCACTTGTGCACAGCCTTAGTGCCTTTCTGAGCCAGCTCGAGGAGCTTCAGGTGAATCTGGGTTGGAAGGACTCACCCCCTTGTGTTCTTCCTTCAGGAGCTCGGGACAGGGTGATCCTTCTCTGCCTGCACTCAAGTCGTTCCTCTGGCCTCACTTCTTTTATCATTTCTCACACACAGCAAGGAAACAATCCCTGTCGACGTGTCCTGTGCACTCGGGACCGCAGATGCTGCTGTCCATTGGTCTCACCCCCCCACCGCCTTTGAGACTTCTCCAGCTGGAGCTTTACAGCATCACTCACTGATAACCCCGTGTGAGGGCCTCGTGGAAACCCAGAGAGCAACTTCCAGCGGTGAAAAAGCCACGGGCAGAACAAGAACTCCATGATAGCAGTGCTCTCCAGTTCATGGCCTTAAACCATCCGCTTCTTCCTCCCTGTCCCACAGGAACAATGTGTTGGTGATAAAAACCACCGTGTTGATTTGAATCACAGAGCTAGCGAGGCTGGCAAAGCCCTCTGAGCTACCCAGCCCAGCCCAGGACCCGACATCACCCCAGCAGCCAGACCAGGGCACTCAGGGCCACAGCCAGGCTGCCCTTCAACACCTCCAGACACAGGGACTCCCCCACTGCCCTGGGCAGTCCAGTCCAGGCTCCGAGCACCCTTTCTGCGAGGAAGGCACTAGAAAGCCTGAGCTGTTTCTCTTGCTGGCTGGGTAAAAACCCAGCGTTACCCTGGCATTTGCTCTCTTGATTTGGAGAGGAGAGAGAGCGAGAGAAAGACCTTGCACCTTCCTGAGCGACGGTTTGTCCCGGATTGTCCTTCTTGCTTTAATCCCCAGATGGTTCCACCAACAGCTGCAGCTTCCTTCTGTCTTTTTCTTTTCTCTCACAGTTTTTGGGGAAGGAGAAGAGTTTTCAGACCGATTTGATCCAAAGGCAGGGAAACAAGAAGTCTCCTTGCTGTTCCTCAGCGCTGCCCTGAGCAGCACCTTGCTCTGAAAAGAGACTCCGCGGAGCTTTGCCAGTCGTAAAAACAAACCAAACCTTAGGGATGCGGACAGGGAGGAACCAGCACCCATGGGGGGGCTAAATCACAGAGCCACGGGATGGGCAGTTTGGGAGGGACCTCTGAAGACAGTCTAGCCCGACACCTCTGCTAGAGAGGATCCCCTAGAGAAGGTGGGACAGGAGTCCAACCAACATTATGCTGTCGCTCTGAATGTCCCAGCCGGACCCTGTGCTCAGGCCTGGCTGTAGTTAATGCAGAGACAGCCCAGAGACCCTGCTCACTACCTGTGTTCAGCAGGGTGAGCTGCAGGGAAACGGGAAAGAGCAGGGTATCGATCCTGTTTGGACAGGAGGAGGCTCAGGGGTGCCCTTAGTGCTGTCTGGAACTACCTGAAAGGGGGTTGGAGTCAGGCGGGGGTCGGTCTGTTCTCCCTGGACACTGCAGACAGGACAGGGGGTCACAGTCTTCAGCTCCATCGGGGGAGGTTTAGACTTGACCTTAGGAGAAGGTTTCTCACTGACAGAGTGATCCGGGTTTGGAACGGGCTGCCCACAGAGGTGGTTGGGTCACTGTCCCTGGAGGTGTTCAAGGTCAGGCTGGATGAAGTGCTGAGTGGCATGAGCTAGATGGCAGCTGTTAGGGTTACTGGGTTGGTTTTAGGTTGGACTGGGTGATCTTGAAGGTCTTTCCCAGCCCCATCAGTACTGTGAGACTGTGGTTCTGTTTTGGGGAGATCCGATGGGAAAGCTGTGCAAGCTGAACCTGTCTGTCACAGAGCTGCCGTTGAAAGCAGCTCGGGGGGCACCAGCTCGGCTGAAGCAGGTGGGACCTGCCCAGCCACAAGAGCCGGGATTCCCAGAGCCTGTGCTGGAGCGCAGCCTGGTGTCGTGCTGACCTCCTGTGGGCTGCCAGGAGCCTGCAGTCGCCCAAATCAGTGGGCAAACGCCACCAACAGGGAGAAGGAATGTGAGAGCATCACCTCGACTCTTAGAATCACAGAATCATCAGGACTGGAAAAGGCCAGCAAGGTCATCAAGTCCACTCGCCCACCCTACAACCCCCAAGCACTAACCCATCTCCCCAAACGCTCTGGGGCCCTGCAGGGATGGTACCTCCACCCCCTCCCTGAGCAGCCTGTGCCAAGGCCTCCCCACTCTTCCTTGGGAAAAGCTCCTCCTAAGGTCCAGCCTGACCCTCCCCTGCACAGCCTGACCCCATTTCCTCTGGTCCTGTTGCCAGTCCCTAGGGAGAAGTGGCCAACCCCCACCTCACTGCACCCTCCCTTCAGGGAGCTGTAGAGAGCAGTGAGGTCTCCCCTCAGCCTCCTCTTCTCCAGGCTGAACAGCCCAGCTCCCTCAGCCTCTTCACAAAGCTTTAGGACCAGCCTGAGCTGGGAAGTGCTGAGGTAACAGAAGCCTTCTCACAGACCCCTGTGGATCCGAGCTGAGTTCATAACTCACACTGAATGATCTCCCTGGGGGAAAGACCTGGCGCAGCCCTCGCTCATCAGCTGTGCTCTCGACTGATGAATCTGTGGAAGTTCAAGACCCCCACCTCATTTCTGATACCTTTCCTGCTGCCCTGCTGTAAGATAGCAGCCAGCACCAGGAGCTGCTGGTGCTCTGCACCTCCATCCCTCACTGCTCTAAACGCTGGTCCCTATCGCTCGACTCACATCACCCGCTCTAACATCCTCAGCCCACTTCAGAAAATGAAGCAACAAGAGGAAGCCCAAGTATTTTGAAGCAGGTCCCTCCATGGTCTGCCCAGGCAGCAGAGCCTGCCAGGGGTGACTGGCCAAAGCCTCAGGGCTGTGCCAAGGAGGACAAGATCAATCACATCCTCAGCCCACTGCAGCCCAGCTGCCCTGGACACCTGCTCAGTTTGTAGCCCCTGTACCCCTCTCCCTCTCCAGCCACTACAGAACAGCCCTGTGTGACAGCAGTGAGGGTCTCCCCGGTGGTGCCCGTGCAAGCACCCAGCAGGCAGGGTTTGCCCAGTCCTACCCGGGAAGGAGGAATGTGTGCGCTCCCGCAGGGATGTGGAGGGAGCACAGAGTGCAAAGGAGGCTCTCCCAGTGCCTCCTCCAAAATGGGAGTGCTCTGGGGGCAGCTTCCTCTTCCCACGCAGCTGGAACTGCTCCTCAAACACAAACAGGAGGGTCTGTCGAGCTGAAGCTCCTGTGATTTAAAGCTTCGCCCCCTCTGAGCGAGCGGAGAGCAGCCACCCCCAGAAATCACTGCCAGATGCATTTTACTCCTTTTAAAGCCACCGGGGCTCCTTCTGGCCTTCTCAGAGCAGGAACTCAGCCTTTATTTCCACCCGTCCTTGCTTTTCCCCACTCTTGTGTCCCTCGCAGCTCCTCCTCTGCTGTGCCTTGGTGCCCCTTTCCCCTCACGCCTGAGCGTGACCTTGGCACTGTGGTGGCTGACGCAGCCCGGCTCAGCCTGAGCCTCCGTCCTTGTGCAGGGCTCTGGTTCTGGTTCTGTCAGGAGCCTCACATGGTGGCTGCTTTAAAAAGGGCTGGTTCCTTCCTGCTGGCCGTGGACCTCTTGCCCCGTGACACCAAACAGGATACGGAGGATGGGATGAAAGGAGGAAGGACAAGGGGTTTTACTTCCACAGCTTCAGTAAACACCAGAAATTGTGATGAGCTCTGCAACCCCCCCTCCCCTCCTGCTCCTCTCCTGGGCTCTCTTCTCTTTTCTTTTAAACCCTTCTGTTTTCTCACAGAGCAGTGGTCAGAGGTTTGGCCTTCCAGGCTGAACTTGCCCCTGTGGCTAGCCACAGGAGGGGAGTTCCGGGCTCCTCCCTCCCCCAGCTCTGTCAGCATCCCAAAGCCAGCAGCAAAAGGTGGGGTGCAGTCTCTGACCAGAGAGGATTCACATTTACCATGGGCATTTGGCGAAGGGGCACCCTGCACCCCACCGAGCCCCTGGGGCAGTGCCAGGGCAGGGGAACCCGAAAGCCATCAGAAGAAAACTGCTTGGAAGTGGAGGGGAAGTGGAGGGAGCGGGTGATATAACCTTCCTGTAACACGGGGAGGAGGTCTGCAGGATCAGAGGGATCTCTTCTCTCTGTGCTGTCCCCCCATTTCTGTTCCTTCCTCTGCCACCTCTATTATAGAACTCTCTGGTCGCTTGCAATTAGCCCCCCCCCTTCAATCTCCTGCTTGGCTCTTCCCTTGGATCCAGGGCAGCAGACGCCTTCTCACCACAGCTCCGTGTGACTGCCCCGTATCTGGGTCGAACACAGGGCTCTGTCTTCCAGCCACCTTCCCCAGTGCCTCCAGCTGAAGGCGATGAAGTGCAGGCAGATTCGTGAGCCCCTCAGCAGCACTTCTCCTGCCCCCCTCACTTTGGGTGGGCTCAGCTCCCGGTGAAAACATCACAGATGGAAACTCCTTCTGTTGGCTTCTGCACAACAGGCAGAGCTAGGAGCTGGTGCAGCAAGAGAGCACAGAGAAGGACCCCTTCAAGGCTGAGCTGAGCTCAGGGGGCAGAGACAAGCCTGTTCCTGGAAGACCCTTGATTCTTCCTCTTTCGTTCCAGCTTACTTTAAAAACCTCTCACCCTTTCCCGCAGCTCCCTCCCTCCTGCCTCCTGGGACAGCTGGTCCTGTCCTCTGCCCGTGCAAGCCAGGCTGGTGTCAGGGCTGAGGTACAACTGAAGAAGCCTGGGAGCCAAGGGCTAGAAGACAACGCCTCAGAGGGCAGTCAGTTGGAAGGGTGACAGAGAAGATGCTCCTTCTCCAAAGAGTGAGGCAGCGCTTCCTTCTCTGGTGGGAAGCAGGAGGCAGAGCAGAGCCTGGCCCAGTCCCATCCCACTGCAGAGGGCTGACCCTGGGCTTTAGCAGGCGAAGCCTTCCTCTGTTTCCTCTCCTTTTCACGGGGTTTAGGCCATCCCTTCTCGGCTGGGCTCTACTCGTTGGAGGGTCTGGAATGCACTGGCCCCAGCTGGCAAGAAATGCTCATCGTTGTTTTAGTCCTTGGGGATGGCTGAGGGTGCAGTCTGGGCGGCTGAAGCAGCAGCCTGCCTTGCTGAAAGGAGCACTGAGCACTGCTAAGTCGGCCTGACACCGACGCAGTTGGTGGGATGGAGATGTCAGGGAGATCTCTGGGTTTCAGAGGGAGAGTACAATGTGACAGCAAATGTCTTCGTGACCTTGCTCACCCTGACAGCTCAGGAGAGAAAGAGACCCAGAAAGGAGCTAGGAGAGCATGAGAGAGTGACTGTCACCCTGGCCTACACAAACCTCCCCCAAACAGTGCATCATCCAGAGGAATCCTTGGCTCTGCAAAGCATCTACTCCTCCTGTTCTCCAGAGGAGCAGTTCTCCCTCAAGATTCATTCTCCATCCTTCTCTGACTTCTGCATCCCCAGATACAGGCTGCTGCCCCTCGCCAGCATCACAGTCTTCACTGCCACCTTCCCTGCCACCCCGTCTTGCTTTCCTTCAGGTGAGTTTTGCATGGCACGAAGGCTCTGCAGAGGCGACGGTGCCCCAGTGCAGTTCCACCGTTGCTTTAAGCTCTAGCACAGGCAGCAGCATCTCTCTGGCACGCAGGGGGGCTGCAGCTGTTTCTTACGCTGTTGTGCATCCAAAGAAATCCACTGGCAGTAACGAAGGCTGCGGAGCCTCATTTCCTGGTGTTCTCAGACCACAGCATCCCCCTGGGCATCTTTCCTTTGCCACCTTCACGGGCTCCAGAGAGCAGAGGCACAAAGGGTTTGCATGTGTAGCCACAGAGATGCTGAAGGTAGTGGAGCATCTCCCTGCCGAGGAAAGGCTGAGAGAGGAGAGCTGGGGCTCTTTAGCTGGGAAAAAAGGAGGCTGAAGGGTGACTCAATTAATGTTGATCTGTATGGGAAGGGTGGGTGTCAGGAGGAAGGAGCCAGGCTCTGCTCAGTGGCATCCGGTGACAGGACAAGGGGCAGTGAGTATCAGCTGGAACAGAGGAGGTTCCACATCAAGAAGAGAAGAAGCTCCTTCCCAGTGAGGGTGACAGAGCCCTGGAAGGGGCTGCCCAGGGGGGTTGTGGAGTCTCCTTCTCTGGAGACCTTTAAAACCCACCTGGACCATTCCTGTGCGACTGGATCTCTAGAGGATCCTGCTCTGGCAGGGGGATCGGACTGGATGACCTTTCCAGGTCCCTTCCAACCCCTAACTCTCTGTGATGCTGTGACGTTATTCAAGAGGTGCCTCAAGTTCTTATCACCTCACAGCTTCCTGCTGGAGGTTCTAGCATCGAGAGCAAGAAACAGGATCTTGCTCTGCAGAACTGGGAGCCCCCGGCCGAAGCACCTTTGGCAGCCCTATCACAGCCCTCTCCTGAGCGAGGGGTGTTGGGCTCCTAAAACAAGCACCTGCAAGCCTTGTTTTCTCTTCTTCTGGGCCTCTTTCAATCCCAGGTCAGCCCACGTCATCCCAAATCCTAACCACTCCGGTCATAAATTCATCTGGAGAGGACCTGCAGAACGACACTATCACCAAGCCAACAAACGGCTACCAAGTGTGGGGCAGCCCTGCATGCAGGGGCAGGCAACCGAGAGCTGGCCATGGGGCCATGCCTCCTCCCTGCTACTCGCCTTACTCCTGCGGCAAGGGGAGAGTGCATGGGCAGAAAGGAGCCCCTGCTGCAGGTCCTGCTCCCCCGCTGACCCAAACACAGTGTCAGGGCACAGACACCCGGGCTAAGGGGGAGAAGGATGCACGTGGGCTGCAGAGGAAGCACTTGGCTGCCAGTCAGATGGGAAGAGTGACCGAGTCCTTGTGGTCGGGGTCACACTGCAGGTGTCACCAGGAAGCTCAGTGTCCTAAGGCACAGAGGCAGTAAAAGCAGAGCAGCAGTCCCTCCAGCTGAGGCAGAGGCAGCTCTGGGGTTATCGGGGCAGGAACTGATGGCTTGTGACAGCAGATGAAAATAGTTCTCATCCTGTAGAAGCTGCAGCACCGAGGGCTTCCACTTCCATCCTACAGCAGCACAGCCCTGCCTTTGGACCATTTCAGGCTACCCTGGCTTCTTGGAGATCCTGAACGGTGCCCAGCAGCCTCAGCCCTGCTTTGGAGACTTCAGGTTCAGGCTTAGCTGACTCAGAGCTTGTGGCTGCGCTGGCTTCCCTCCTCGAACTGCTCTGCTTGTGCAGCAGACAGCGAGAACTCGGTCCTCAGGGAGAACTGAGCTGGAAGTGGCATTTCAGCCTGGGAAAGGTAGCAGAGATGAGCCCGATTTACAGCAGTCCTGCTCAGCAAGTATCTGCACAGGTTCTTCTCTGAACGAGACTCTGAAGAGCTGAGCCTGGGTGATCCTAGCCTGCACGGAGGTCGGTAAATAGGAGGATGATTGTCAACTGCATCGGGTGACGGCTGCTTGAGGCAGGTGAGAGTGACCGTGCAGTTATCTTTTTCCTAGACAAATGAGCTGTTTGACCTGGGAATCCGTCATCATTCCAACTGGGACACACTGGAAATGATCCGGGCTCCTTTGGTAGTAACCTGCTTGCGTGTAAGCCTCACCAGAAGCGTCCTGGAGCTCATCTGAGATACTGAATCCTTTTTTCTTCTGTGCTTCTGAATCCTGGTAGGAACTCTGCCTTGCTCGAAGCACAGGATCACAGTGATGATGAGGCTGGAAAAGACCCCAAAGATCATCCAGTCCAACCTAAAACCAACCCAGTAAATCCAACATCTGCCATCTAGCTCATGCCACTCAGCACCTCATCCAGCCTAACCCTGAAAAGATGGCATCAACCCAATAAGGTCTCCTCTCAGCTCCTCTCCTCTAGACCAAATGGCCCCGGCTCCCTCAGCTGCCCTTCACAGGGCTCTGGACTCAACACGGAGCACAGAAAGCCTCCTGCTCACAGTGGAAGGTGACAGCTCAATTCAGAGCTCTGCAGATTTCTTTAGGTTGAGCCAGGAGGCCCCTCCTGTAAGGAAAAGCTTTTCTCATCTCCCTCTGTCCTGCTAAGGAAAACCTAGCACTTCTGAAAGCCAACTTGCAAAAGCACAGCAGCTGGAGCTCTTCAAGATGCTGCTGCAGGGAAACGGTGCCCAGCTACAGCCGCTCCCCAGGAGCAGGGATGGTGAAAAACACCTTCCTCAGAGTCACTTAGCCCTTCTCCTTGTGCCCTCCCAGCAAGGCTGTGCTCGTACTGCATCACACCTCCTGGTACCACTGCAGAGCGAATCCCAGAGGTGCCCCTGGCAATTTCCATGTCATAAATCACACACCCTGAGCTGCACGTCCCGGTTCCACGGGGCGCTGCAAATAGCTCTCCTTCTCTGTGGCACAGCTCGTCCTTCTCATCAGTGTCTTTCCCGTCGTAGCTGTTGTGAGAGCGTAGCAGGTGAGCTTGTCAGGGCATTTTCAAGGCTGACCCACTGCAGAGCCCACCCGTAGCTGCAGACAGCTGCCTCGGGGGGTAAGGCCACTGCTCTGAGTGAAACCCCTGTGAGCTGAACACCCCAGGGCAGTGAACTTCACAGCCCAACGGGGCAGGGAGGTGTGGAAGCTTGGGGAGTTTCAAGCAGAAGTGCTTTGGAAGTGAAGGTCTGCCTCTGCTCTCCTGCTTACAAGGGAGGTAGTTTTAAGCTGCACATAGGTCTCCTTGTTCTGTTTCCAAGCTTCTCTGGACTCCACTGTTTTCAGATATGGCAACCTGTGAATCAGGCAAATTAAAAGCCCTTGGAGTTAGCTGCACAGACGGTCTTCCTGCCTAAAACAACATCATCCCACCTGAACCCTGAGAAGCTGTCAGTAACTGCTTTCAGCCCTAACTGGCACGATGGCTCAGGGTGAGCTGCTGCCTGGCTTCCCCCCTGATCCTGCTCAGGCTCCTTGCTGGAAGGGTAGAACTCGGCAAGGCCTCTGCTTCCCGCTGGTCACCTCTCCCTATTTCTGCTCTTACCATCACGGAGCCCCCCTCTCTAGCACGGGAGGAACACGCTCACTCCTGCAAAATGACTGTGGTGAGTGGAAACTTTGCAAGTAACCTAAATAGGTGACCACAGACAGCAGTTAGGGAGAACCCAGGGTGTCTGGGGAGGGAGGGGAAGGGAAGCTGGAATTGTTTTGTTGTTCTGCAGCTGCTGGCTGAAGAGCTGAAGCAGCAGGCTGAAGGGGAGAGCTTCCTGACATCTCCCTTCTCCTTCAAACCGGTCTCTCACAGACAAAAGCTGGCAGCTCAGCAGCAACATCTGAGGCGTGAACACATCCAGCTGACGGGACACGGCCACAGGCTGCGGGCTTCTGCTGGGAGAAGACAGCGCAGATTTCATCCAGCTCCTGTCTCCCTTCACCTCGCAGCTCATGCCTCGCGTCCCAGAGGAAACACACATTTCCCAGAGATAGAGAGGAGCTCAGCCCTGCATTTTGTTCCTTAGATCCCTGCCTGCTCTATAAGGGAGCCAGGCACACAGCTCCAAGGTGTGTGCCGCCAGCGTGGGACTCCCCAAACAGACTCTAAAGAGGACCAGGACCCTTGACAAGAAGGGGGGAGGACAGCAGGTTGTTAGTGACGCTGGCACTGAGGCAGTTCTTCCCTTCTCACACCAGACACCTGGTTATCAAAGCCTGAAACACCAGCACTGGCAACGCATGGCCCTGGCGCTCAGTGGAAGGAGCATCTGTGTTCCAGCTCAGGGTCTCCTGTGGTTTGCGCTGGCTGCTTCACCTCACTGCTCCTCACCCTTCCACTTCGAAACGGGCAGCTGCTTCCCTGCAAAATCCCTCCAGCTGTGGACTACCAGCCCGCACAGGCTCGCTGCCAGTCCTTCGGTTCTAAGGACCAGTGACCCCTGTGTCCACGGGCAGCATCCTCCCTCTTCCCTACAACAAGTCTCCACACTGCCTACTAGGAACAGCTTGTGCCTGGACGCTGCCTAAGAGCTGCTGGCTGTGAGGACCACAGCCACCCCAGGAAGCACGAACAGGCTCTCATCAGTCCCTGCTGGCTTCATTATTGCTGTATCATAGGATCATAGGATCATNGTTTGAAAAGAGATTTTCCACATCTTCTCACGCAGGAGGACAGACGGGTGAAGCATCATTTCCTTGAGCCTCGCGGGCAAACGTGCAGAGAGAACGGAGTGCTGTGGGGATGCAGCGGGCAGCTCCTTCCAGAGCACGCGCCCCTGCAGCAGCACAGGCTGCAGTTAGGGAGGTTTCAGGCCCCGAATTTAGGAGCAACTGAAAAAACCCCACCTGGCAGCTAACTCTTATGTGCTGGGCGATGTAAAGGAGGCACCGCTATGCTCCTCAAGGGTCGCTGTCAAACGAAAACCAGCAGGGAACACGCTTGCCTTTCGAACCCGCCTGTGCTGCGTGCCACAGCCCCTGCCACACAGATCCTCCTGGCTTCTTGTTGTTGTCCCTTTGCCCGGCCATCCGCAGGGCTATTTTGGTGGAGCTTCCACGTGGCAACAGGAAGGCCAAAACGGTTTTGGAAGTGTGATTGTAAAGCCACAAAGTGCTGGCTTGGGAACGTGGGCGCTGGCCCGTGAGGCTGCCCAGCAGACACGCACTCGGCTGCCCAGGGTCCCCACCCTCGCCTCGCGCTGCTTCCTCAGCTACAGGCAACCCTAGGACAGGCTTGAAAACCCTGTCACTGCTGCATGGGCTGCGCTCCTCAGCGGGTAACGAGCTCATTCCCTTCTCCACATCCAGAATTCCTAAGCCCTCTTGCTCTTCTTAACTATAAAGACAAACTTGGGCCCTTCTGCCTGCGGCTTGGCCAGTGCCTGCTGCTGCTTCTGCTGAGGCTGGGCTGGCTGGGCCAGCAGCAGGCAGGGCTCAGGACACCTGTCTGCTCCTCAGGCACGGATGCACTGCTCACGCTCTGCAGCACCCAGGCTGAAGGGAAGAAACAGCTACCCCGATAACTCCAAATGGGAAGGAGAGCGGTCTGGGACCAACAGCCTGTCTCACGGGAAGGGAATGTTCCTGCCCAGTGAGTCCGATGCTGGGCTAAGCCCTGTGCCCTTTGCTTGGCCCCCCGCACAGCTGTCCCAGGATGCAGGCTTTGATAGCCAGTGCTGCTCTGGGGTGGATGGTTCTTCCTGTGGGATCCTGGCGTCGCTGAGTGAGCAGAACAGGCAGTGAGCACTTGGCCAACACTTTGATCTCTCACCTCGTCTGCCTGTCCTTGTGCATCCCTCTAAACCAAACACGGCCCCAGCTCTGCTCTGCACACACAGTAACTCATCCGTGTCGCTCGAGGGCTCAGAAGGCTACCCCCCTCACCAGCACTAATGCAGATGTTGTTCCCTGTTTTCCAGAGGCGAGGGGTGAGTTTTCACACCAGCATTCCTACTGCAGCGCTGGGGGACTCAGGAGGTAGTTACAGGCGAGATTCCTCCCGTGGCAAAAGCAGCTGAAGACATTCCCCCTCTCTCTCAGCCCCCACCTCCAGCCGCACTCTTGCAGCCCAGGTCACTGCCTCCACAGTAGTGGCACGCAGTCTCTTACGAGACTGGGCTGTTCAGCACGCCTGCTGCAGCCCCACGGATGGCTGCATTGGTGCTTTTAGGGAGCTGGCAGCTGCCGTGCAGGAGCAGGGAACAACACACAAGCAGACGTGCCATGGGGAAAGCCAATCTAGCTTTGACAGCACAGCAAGTCTTCATTTAACTGAGCCTGAAGGCTGGAAAATAATAAGAACAAGGGACACAGCACCCTGGCTTCTCAGTTTAAGGCCCCTCCATCGCCTGTTCCTCTTACAAAGAGCATTCAGCATTGGTTTTACATTCTCTGCATTGGAACTAGATGCCTGGTGCTTTCAGCTGTGATAGAGCAGGTGTGAATCCAGGCAACGGAGCACACCCCTGCCATGGCCAGCATGATGGAGTGGGAGATGCTGCCCGGAGTTGTGCAGCAGCTCTGCTGTGCAGGCAAAGAGAGACTGCGGCTCTGCCAAGTGGCATTGACTTGCCCTCTCCTGAGACCAGCCTGTCTCCCCGGGACCTCTGTCACTAGGTTGTTCCAGTCTCTGCAAAACTGAAAGAGAAGCTGGCTGGGTAACATCTGCCCTCAGTGGCCAGCTCTGACTCATCCCCCGAGCACCATCCCCCCCACACACACACGAGGGGAAGAGGGGTGTCCTGTGGAGGAAAGGATAGCCATGCCGCTGGAGCCTGCAGTGCCCGCAGGACGATACACTCAGAACGAGTCCTGCAGCACGGATGGAGCAGGTCAGAGGACAGCAGAGAGGCTGGGGAAGGGACTAGAGGGAAAGTCTGATGAAAAGAGGCTGAGGGAGCTGGGGGTGTTTATTCTGGAGAAAAGGAGACTCAGGGAGGACCTTGCCACTCCCTGTAACTCCCTGAAGGGATGCTGTAGACAGTCGGGGGTCTTCTCCCAGGCAACTAGTGATAAGACGAGAGGGCAGGGCCTGAAGCTGCCAGGGGAGGGTTAGGTTGGATGTTAGGAAGCCCTTCCTCACAGAAAGGGTGATCAGACCCTGGAATGGGCTGCCCAGGGCAGTGGTGGAGTCCCCATCCCTGGAGGTGTTGAAGGACAGCCTGGCTGGAACTGTTTGTCCTGG
Source organism: Upupa epops (assembly GCA_013397515.1). Taxonomy (NCBI): domain Eukaryota; kingdom Metazoa; phylum Chordata; class Aves; order Bucerotiformes; family Upupidae; genus Upupa; species Upupa epops. Next base: position 97,528 of record VZRI01003050.1, read on the forward strand.
AACTGGACAAACGCGGTGGGTATCTCCCTTCTGATGTCGCTGCTGAGAGCTCTCAGCCGAATGAAATAGCTGGAGAAAGTTGCTTTCCAAGTGTGAAGAGCAGAAGCCCCTCAAGGTTCCCTTTCCAGGCTATTAACTGTATTATAGTTCTTATTTACGTAATGCCCTCTGTGCTAAGCACTCCGTGTGCTTAAGGAGCTTACTGGGTGGATTCCAAAGCAGGAGGGCAAAGGAAAATCCTTGCTCCTTAGAGGCAAGCAGAGTAGCACACAGGGCTCGTGGAAGACGTTGTATTTACATGTACTAGAGGGTGGACAGAATAAGACGGGGAGGAGATGGGTCTCAGGGGTGTGCAGACTCCGGGCAGTGGGAGCACAAGCTGAGTTCATAATAGGCATTGAAAATGTGCCACTGGCTGCTGTGAAGGACCTTGGTTTTGAACTGCTCTGATATCTTAGAGCATCCACAAGTTTGAACTGAGAGAGCTGTTTCCTGCTGAAATGCCTGGTCCCAGCTGATGGAACAGGGACCTCCCTGAAGTCGCAGTAGGAGAGAGCCCCACGTTAACCTCGAGGGACTTAGGCTCAGATCCTGAAAGGTAATTAGGTGCCTTTAAATACAAGTTAGACATCTAAATCTTTGAAGCTCAGGATCCTACTTAACTAACTGGATGGGAGGAAGCCTCCTTAACTGATGCACAGCCATGAACCCTTTCCTGGATTGGGATCCTGTTTTGTCTTTCAGAAACCACGATGAGCATCATGTTATTATCCTGGCAACTGGGCTGGCAAGCTGGGGACTCCAACAGGCTGCAGGAAACAAGGGCTGGAAATATGGGTTGGATAGGAAGTGTTACAGCAATTGGACTCCTATGGGGGGGATAAAAAAGCCCCTGCTCTGGGTCAGCAATTCCATTTCCCTCATGTAAGAAATCCTCTTCCTAAGGTCAAGTCNCTTTCCTCATGTAAGAAATCCAGAAAGCAGGGAGAGAAAGGCCGAGTGTCTAATACCTCCAGCCCTGTGTTCTGGGAGCAGAGGACACGGGCCTGTATTGATCACAGGCGTTTGGAGTCAGAATGATTTACCCTACATGCACAATCCTATAGAATCTGAAATTAGATTCATAGCAGGCGTTTTCTGAGGGTTACGCTGTGAGCAATACACTGCTGTGTTTGCTGCTGTATCACAGCCACACAGTGCTGATGAGGCTGGAAAAGACCTTCAAGATCACCCAGTCCAACCTAAAACCAACCCAGTGACCCTAACATCTGCCATCTAGCTCATGCCACTCAGCACTTCATCCAGCCTGACCTTCAACACCTCCAGGGACGGTGACCCAACCACCTCCATGGGCAGCCCGTTCCAAACCAGATCACTCTGTCAGTGAGAAACCTTCTCCTAAGGTCAAGTCTAAACCTCCCCCGAGGGAGCTGAAGACTGTGACC
>VZRI01003050.1:98993-109958 GCA_013397515.1 Upupa epops
TGTTAGAACCAAAGTGCAGACCCCAACACCTAGCTTTGTTCAAGCTCATCCGATGGGAGTCTGCCCATGGCCCCAGCCTGTCCAGACCCCTCTGCAGGGCTCAGCTGCACAGTGTTCAGATCTAAATAAACAACCTTCTCTCTTTTTCTGCCTCTCTCTCTCTGCTCCTGCTGCCTAACCTCACAAAACTGCAGGGATCCTGTCGCCCATCGCTTCGACGTGACGTGGGGTACAGCACTCAGTGCTTACAAACACTTTCCTGCTAGAACGTTCTGAGGTAAAGGAAGAAGAGCTAAGCTGCAAAGCTCAGACCTCCTCTTGGTACAGTGTGAGAACAGAGCAGGACCAGAAACATCTCCGTGATTTAAGATCCAGCGGGAGGAGTTCTCTTCCAGGTTCCCTGAAGCTCTCCCAGCCAAAACATCGCAGTTTGGGAACACGAAATGACAGCCGGGGGAAATAAAAGACTAAAAATAGCTGCTTCTCTTCCATTGCCAACGGAGGGAGATTCTGCGGAGCTGCCTTGGCTTTCTGTGGGTTTGTTTTTACGAGCCTGCGAGGCAGCGAACGGAAGGAGCCACCTCCGCGAGAGCGATGCGTTCAGTCAGTCCCTTTTCCACACCAAAGGAGATGGCTTAAGAGCCTGTGGGCTTCGAGCAGCCTGTTTGAGCTCAAGAGAGGTACTGACTGCTCCTAAGGTCCGCATCAAGAGCAGCTAACTGCTGCTGAAGAGTCACGGCTGCAGAGGGAGAGCTGGTTGTCTCCTGAGATCTGTGTAGCACAGAGCAGTGCCGGACAGGGCGCGTGCACCGCGGTGACTCTTGTGTGCTACAGGGGCTGCGGGAGTGAACGAAAGGCGTTCAAAGGCTGCAGTCCTGCTGGGTGCAGACCTCCCAGGATCCACGCCAAGGTGCGTTTAGTCACTTCTGTGTCCCTTCCCCTGTCTGAGCCTTGGAGAGGGGACACAGCCCGGCGCTCGGCGTCCTGTTATCCACGTCAGCAGAAATCTAAAGGGCTTTCATAGCAGGAAGTGGTAGGTGGGGATACCCTAAGGGCTGCAGCGAGGCTGAAATACATCTGCCAGAGAAACTTGGTGAGTGGGTGGGTGGAAGGAGGAGTCAAGAACATGCCTGGCAAGGGAGAGCCGTCTCAGGGATGAGCAGAGCTAAGACACAGCGTGGTAATAACTGAGCAGCAGTGGCTGGGGTGGGTTTGTCCAGTGCTCAGTTAAAAACCAGATGTGGAACGCGAGTCCCTCCATCATCTTGTAGAGAAATGCGTGAGTCTTCTCTCTTACTCCTTTCTACAAGTAGAGAGGAAGCTTTATGGAACAAGGGCATCATTTCATGAGAACCACGCTCCGCTTTTCAGAGCATTTAGTGATCGTGCAGTTGTTACCAGTGAAAGGTCTGAGGAACTCCAGTGTCTGCTGGAGCAGAGACACTGATCTGAACTGAAAACTAGCCCTCAGCTCCGAGATGGAAAGTAAGCGCCAGATGATGTGGATGGAAATCCCAGCTGTTGCCTTCTTCACAGAGCCCAGTGCTGTACTTGCTCTTGAAGCCACCTCTGAGGAAGCATCAGGAGGAGGCCTGCTGGTCCCTTCCAAGCTGACTGGGTTGGCTGCAGCAGCTAGCAGCCACTGATGCCCATAAGCATATGCAGACGGTACTTGGGGTGTAGGCTGGTCAGGGGCTGTGCCCACCCTACATCTGCTTGCTTACCAACTTCTTGGAGAGAACAAAGTCACTAATGATTAAATTCTGATTTTATTGGAAGATCTTGAGGTCTGCCTGTGGGCTAAAACAACTCTGAGAAAGCAGCAAGTAAGAGCTTGATGCAAAGCTCTAGTGTAGGAGAAAACAGTCAGGTGTGTAGGCAGGAGCAGTAGATTTGCACCTAACTGACGCTCTCAGCTCTGTCTGGGAGCTCATGAGCTGAGGTGCTGCAAGCACAGAGAAAGAGATGGCTTTGCTGGGATGAGACGGCAAGGACACATCAGCTATGGGCTCAGAGGAGGCTTCTATCTTCATGCAAGCGTAGCCATCGTTGACCTGTGCTGGGAAGAGGTCCCAAAAGCCTGTTACTCAGCACGAGACCAACAGGGCAAAAGCAGATTAGACAGTTAAGCCTTTTCTTTCCCCCCCTCCTTCTTTCCTCAGCAGGTTACACACAAATGGGTTTGGTTCCTTCGTTCTGGGGAGCAGTAACAACCGTTTGTGGAATGAACACGCTGTGTGAAGCCTTCAGAGCGCTAGTTTGTGTGGAAACAGAAGACCAACCCCTTCCCTGTGCATCTGCACACAGACAGGTTCTCCCAAATCAAGACAGCCGGAACCTGAGGCATCGTTCCTGCATCCTTGCACAAGAAACCAAAAGGATAGGACCTTCAAAATGCTGAAGGGAATGTATTCATCCAGGAAAGTGTAGCTAAGCCTCTCCTAGGGGGAAAATGATTCATTGGAGTTACAGGAGGAAAAGAGGATGGTTGCCTTTGTTCAAGGCTCCACGGAGAGTTCCTTATTTGGAAACTGCGTGCAGTTCCCCCAGTTTGGGAGAATCTGTTGGCCGTTTCCTAAGGGTGTGTTCCTGACTGTGAGAGCAGCCCAGGTTTTAAGGGCAGAGGCTTTCTTGCCACCAGGAATGCAGCCCACCAAGCTGTGCAGCGTACCGTGCTGCTCCTGCTGCTGAGCATTTGGCTTTCCTTTGAGTACCGTGTCCAGTGGTCTGCTCGGAGGATTCTGACTGTGTGACGGGGCCGTTGTGTCCTCTTTGGATCCTAAACTTAAGACAGGCAGAGAGCAGCTTCAGCCATCTATCTGAAACAACAGGAGGGCTTGATTAGGAAAATAAAGGACACAGTGAGGGATGAGAAACGATGCAGCTGGAACACATTAACTGTCTCCGTGTAAGTCTGGCTCCAAGAGTGTTTTGCGTTCATTCAGGAAAGCGACAGCACAGGATTGGAGAGAATGGGCTCTGTTCTGCATGGCAGCAACTGGAAAACACCAAAGCAGCTGAGAGAATTCCTTAGCTTTTATGTTTTCAGTTACTGCTTGACCAGACTGTACAAAGAGCCAGCCAACAGAGCGGTGAGAACGGAGTCTGGTCAGACTCAGAATCCCTACGGAACACCAGCGGTAACACTGCAGCACCGTAACCAGTAGCTCTGTTTTAAAAGAAGGCTGCGAATCGTTTGTGGGTTGAAATACATCACGTATAACTCGATTTTCCTGCAAAGTGTGTTTCTGGAGGGCTAACAAACCTCTCAGCCCCTGGCGAGCTGCAACAGCCCCTGGCCGTGGGGGCGAGCTGGGGACTGCCAACGCCGAGCGTGGAACCATGCTCACCTCTGCCCAATATAGCTGGAGCAGGCTCTTCAGGCTGCTGGGCACTGCCGTCGCCTGGGCAAGGGACAAGAGCAGAAGGTGAGAAGTGATGCCCCTGGTGCTGGGCTGCAGCAGCCTCTGCGGCCAAAGCAGAAAGAGGAGGGACACTCACAGCATCCTGCCTTTTCAGCCGCCTCAGCAGCGGCTGAATGGAGGGCAGCCGAGTCACCAGGGNTCCAGAGCCCCGTGGGACAGGGCCCCGTGGGACAGGACGGGTGCTGCCCACAGCTCTGGGGGGAGGAGGCACCGACACTCACCAGAAGGTGACCGCACAGCACCCGTAGGGCCAGGCCAGGATGACGGTGTTGGCGGCCCTTCCTCTGTCCTGTTCAGTGCCGTCCCAGGCTGTGCCAGGCCCGCTGACCAGAACCCTCAGCTGGTTGAGGGCCAGGGAGAGCTCTGGTCGGAGGGCACCGCCAGACCTGCAGAGGGAAGCAGCAGGGAGTGAGCTGGGGCCGCTCTTAGCTGTCCCTGCCCTGCAGGCCGGGGCTGTGGAGCAAAGGCAGCCGGGCTCTGCGCTCTCACCCGGCCTTGGCGATGACCAGGGTCTGGCTGAAGAGGAGGAGGAATCGTTCTTTCTCCTTCCTCCCCTTCCTCATGAGCACACGCTGGCGGAGGAGTGGCTGCGCCAAGGCCAGGTCAGGCTGGCACTGCTGGGGGTCCACAGGACAGACCCTGCAGAGCCAAAGGGGCCAGGCATGAGAAGGGGGCTGCTGCGGGTTCCAGCTGTGCTGGCAGGTCGCCCAGCCGTGTATAAGGACAGCCTGGCTGTGGCACTCATAGAATCCTTAGGGATCAGAAGGGACTTCGAAAGATCATCCAGTCCAATCCCCCTGACACAACAGGATCACCCAGACCGAGTTGCACAGGAACACAGCCAGGAGGGTCTGGAATGTCTCCAGAGAAGGAGACTCCACAACCCCCCTGAGCAGCCTGGTCCAGTGCCCCGGGACCCTCTCTGGGAAGAAGGTCCTGCTGATATTGAGAGGGAACCTCCTCTGTTTCAGCTGGCACCCACTGCCCCTTGTCCTGTCACCAGATGACCTTGAGAAGAGCCTGGCTCCATCCTCCTGACACCCACCCCTCACTCATTTATAGACAGGAATGAGGTCCTCCCTCAGCCTCCTCTTCTCCAAGCTCAAGAGCCCCAGCTCCCTCAGCCTTTCCTCAGAAGGGAGGTGCTCTCCTTCCTACCCTCAGTGCCCTGGTCTGGCTGCTGTGGTGATGTCAGGTCCTGGGCTGGGCTGGCTGAGCTCAGAGGGCTTTTCCAGCCTCAATAGTTCTGTGATTCTCTAACTCCACCATGTAATCCTGACAGGGTTTTAGCTTCGCCTGAATTTTATTTGGTGTCAGACAGTGAGAGCCAAAGGAAGAAGGTGGGGCTCGAAACCAAGTGAGATGAGCGAGCTCTGGGTTGCATTTGCCAACTGTCCAGCATTACAGAGAGCTCCTGCCCTGCCCCGATGAGACCACAGCTCCACCAGATGTGTTTTAAGGCCCTCGGGAGAGGCAGAACTTTCACTGACACAGACCCCAATGAATTAAACCATTGCAAGCCCACAAGAAAAGAAACCTTAGAGATGGAAATGTCATTGCACAACAAGAAATACTTTTCCATTTGCCACATTGATCTCATTCCCTACAACAGCAGCCACCCTGTGTCCTACTCCAGCAAACAGTAACCCTGCCGAGTCTGGGCTGAGCTGCCCGTCCTTATCCTGGGGAGCCATGGCATCAGGTTTGTGAGCCTTCACGCTTCGTGGCATTCCAAGCAGGACTCATTCCCCACACAGACATAACAGCCATCCTGAGCAGTGACTACAGAAGTGCTTGTTTGCCTGGATTTGGCCGACCTTCTCCCGGCCACAACAAATCTTCATACAAATCAGAGTCTGCAGACAACGCAGCAGAAGCTCTGCAATCCAGGCAGGATGTGCTAGGGATGGCTCACGGAGAGCAGCCCCCATGACTTCACCACCTCCGGGCTGAGTGCATTCCAGCTGAAGGAACAAGTGTTATCGGAGACAACATCCTCTGTCACTGTTCCGGGATCCAACCTCAGCCTGTTCGTCTGTATCTTTCCCCAGCAAACACGGCTAGAGCACATGAAATGCACAGGGTCTGGCAGAGCTCTTGTGTTGAAGAGGCACTGCCCGTTTCACTGCTGGCTGTCATGCTTGCGGAGCTTTGGGGCCAAGTGTTCAGGTAGTCAGATACTCTCCAGGAGAGCATCGGGGGGCTGAAGAGGTGAAGGAAAGGTTTTAGCACGTGGCAGTGCTAAAGGGCTGGAAACACTGCACAGGGCTGGGTAGAGGATTTTGCAGATGAGTAAAAAATGGGAAAGGAGGAATTATTAGTATTGTAAAGCACAGCCACAGAGCACACGGAGTATGAATTGCACTCAGTGAGGCCTGTATGTGCTAGAGTTCCAGCACAACTGCACTTAGAGCTCCGTTTGTGACAGTTGAGTGGATGCCGAGGAGTCCCGAGACACTAGAACGCGAGTTCTGTAGTACCTGCAGAGGGTACAGGAGCCTTCCCTTCAGGTTTGCCTGTTCCCAGACAAACAGAGCAGAACAAACCACATTTCCCTGCCCAAGCTGTTCCTACTCCTTGATCTTTACACCAGCTGAACTATCAAGAAGAGTGAGTTGATGCTGCTCATGAGGAGGTGGTTGCATTGCAGCCAGGAGTCTGCAGTAGCCCGTTCTTGCTGTGGCTGCACAAGCTCTCTGCTGACCTTAGCCCTATCCACAACCACCTAGAAGAGAACTCAGCTGCCACCTCAAAACCCCTTTGGCAGAGCTAGGATTATAGCTGGGGGGGCTCCTGATGGCCAGGGTCAACGTGAATTACAAACATCAAGCTGTTCCCTTGCAGCAGTTGCAGCACATCTACTCTGCAGGTGGAGAAGGGAAGCTCAGAAACCAGGAATCCCAGTTCTGGCTACCTAAAAGCTGGAGAGTCAAGCCGGAAGCACCCAGGCTGATCTCTGACTTCTCTCGCCTGTGATGCCGCTGTTTTCTGAATCTGTTCACGCTTGACAGAAGACAATCTTGTATAAAGTTTTAGTCTTTAAACCTTCTTAGAAAGCAAATTGTTGGCTCAGCAGCAGCGTACACACCGCGCGTTGCGATGGGGACAACCTCGCCCGCAGGCGATTGCGGCGTGCATGAGCGACAGACCACGGTAAAGGCGCCCGTAGCGTCTAATCTAGACAATAAATAATTACACTGCAACCGGAGGACTTCGTGGTGGAACCAGTTGAACCCTTCCTTTTAAAAATGATCTGCAGGAAGCCGCAATAAAAACGCCTGCTTTGATGTGCACAGGTAACCGAGTGCAACAGGAAAACCACCCCAGAACTGGTTTAGCTGGAAGAGGCATTAAACCCAACCATTAACCCAGCACTGCCAAGGCACTGCTAAATCACAGCCCTGAAGCGCCGCATCTACACATCTTCTGAGCACCTTCAGGCAGAGCGACTCCGCTACTTCCCTGGAGAGTCTGCTCCAAACTTTGATAACCCTTTCAGTGAAGAAAATCTTCCCAAGGCTCAACCTAAACCTCTCCTGCTGCAACTTGAGGCCATTTCCTCTTGTCCTATGGCCTGTTACTTGAGAGATCAGCACCCACCCTGCTCCAGCCTCCTTTGAGGCAGTTGTAGAGGGTGAGGTGAGCTCACCTGAGCATTCTTTTCCCTCACCAACCCCAGTAGCATTGCACGCGGTACCCCAAGCGTAGAGCCTGGCACTTGGCCTTGTTGAACACCACACAGTTGGCCTTGACCCAGCCAAATGAAGCTAAAAGAAACGTGCAAAGAATCCTTCACCATTAGTCCCTGCAAGAAATGTGTTTAACACATCCCGGCTCTGCTTCCTGGGAGACTACACCGGTGCTGTAGGCTTTCCCTGCTCTGGCAGAGGGGGTTGGATTCAGATGATCTCTCGAGGTCATTTCCAACCCTTAACATTCTGTGATCCACCACCAGCTCCTCCATGTTCCACAGCTGCCTACTGCATCCAGCCCTCTGTGAGGCAGTAGAAAGACCCTGTGAGAGTTCGGGGCTCAGTATCCCTTAACATTCGTTGTCCCTGGGCCGTCAGAGGATTTGCGTTCTGGCCACGACACACAAACTGAGTTCAGGAAGAAATCCAAACCCCAGTAAGCGATGGGTTTTAGTTCTGACTCTAGAGATGCTGCAATAAAAACCCCAGCCACTGCTGCGTGAGCTTGGCCAGGTCAGCGAGAAAACCTTCCGGGGGGCCTCGAATGCCTTCCTGCCTTTGGAAGGGAGAAGCTGTAACGACTTGAGGAGGAACAAAGGCACAAAGATAACCCTGATCTTTATAGCTGTACCTGGGTATTCCAGGACAGAGCTGCTGCACAGGACACCTTCTAGAAGGGCCGTGTGAGGCTGGAGCTCCTTTACTAAGCGTTTTACAAGCAGATACAACAGACTTGAAGAGAAATTAACAGTTAAATATGATTTTACAGCTACACATATTGTTATAGCTTCTCAAAAGCTACAGTTTGTACAGACTTGCTTTAATGACCTAATTATAAACCAATTTATAACGCCAGGCAGCTATCAGCTGACATTATCTGTGTATGTCAGCACCGGCTTGTTTGGCTGAGCTCTTGCCTAGCTCCTTACTCCCTTTAATTATTATACTGGATTTAGCTACCCAAGAGGAGTAATGACACAGCTTCCCCTGCAATGGATACCTGCAAGTCACAGCTGCTGAGAATCTAACCTAAGCAGCAACCACTCTGACCTAAAGAGCTGGGTGCCAGGCTGAAGATGCTCTTGGCCGACACAGTACTGCCTGACTCTCCACAGCTGTTCGCCCCGGGTGGCTCACACATGCACACTTCAAAGTTGCTATGGCTTTGTGAAATGAATAGAGGATGGAGGAGTAACTGACAAAACTCTGGGGTTTTCTAGATTGCTGAAGTGTCAATCAGCTCTTCCAAGCGTCTCAGAAACACAGGACTCGTGTGGAAATGCGTGGAACAGAGAGCTGAACTCTAAAATACCCACTGATGCTAAGGGACATGTGTGTGGACTTAGTAGCTAGCCATCATGTTTCTGGAGAAGCAGGAAGAGTTAGAAGGCTCTTTTCCCTTGGCAGCATTTGGATAGCCAGGCTTTGGCTCAGTTGTGTAAGAATGTTGTGTTGAACCCCCGGCTGTCTGTGCGCGTCTGTCTTAAGATCGTCAAGCAATCCCCGAAACTCTGGATGACTTGGTATTTCAACAGAAATTCAACGCTTGAGTCAAAGCGGAGACCTTCTTTGGAACTAGCCCATCTCTGCACGCCCTCAGTGCTCGGTATCACCAGATGAGCACCCTAGATACCTACGTAAGATACGGATTTTTGAGGAGACAAAGCCACCAAGACTTACCTGGGCCTGTCGTGCTGGAGCAGGCTGGACTACAGGGACTACGAGAAAGGTTCCAGATTCCTCAAAAAACAACAAACCAACCCCACACCACTCCTCCCTGGACTGAAACCCCATCGGCAGCAAGACCCATGCCAGCTGCCCCAGTCAAAAAACATGGGGCTGAAATTCATCGTCTGGATTCACACCGGGGTCCATGGCTTAGAAGCAGAACTATTGGTTGCCCCATTTAATCTAACTTCATCTTCTGGAAGGTCAATATTCATGATCCTGGTGGGTACGAGACACCTCCAAAGTTAATTGACCATCTCTTTGCCACTTGCAGTCAATCGTAACGGGTGGGCCCCAGGGGCTGGAGGGGAGCCTCATCAGGGTCCTGGCCACAGCACCTCAGGCTGCATCGCTGCTACTGTAAACAGGAAAAAGGGACAGCTGTAGGTGGGGTCATCTCTGAATTACACCCCAGTGCTGGGCAGGTAGGAACAAACTCAGACTTCAGCTGCTTTGAGCCTTGCCTGGCACGGCCAGCACCAACTGGTGCCCAGTTTGTTTCCACCCACTGTAAATGCTTAGCAAACCTGGTGGGTGAAGTTTCCCACTTTACATGACCAACACTTGATCAGCGATTGCTCTGGACTCTAGAATAATTGAAGGGCTGGTTCCGGAGTCGACTCTTGCTTGGAGCTCACAAGAAAAATGCGGTACACTTCCAGTTCTTGCATCAGCACTCATCTCTATTTTCCACTCTTCAGACTCTTCAGACATGACTGAACCCCTGTCTAAGCGTAACTCTGGCATGAACCGATAAAGATTTCATCACTTGGTCGAGAAACCCACAAAACATGTTGCTGTGAGCACTGCATGGGATAGAAAATGACAGCAGAAGGTCTCCAAATGAGTTCTGCAGTCAGTAAATGCCTAAGCTAGTCCCAAGTAACCGTGCAGTTGTCCTTTGGTAGCATCTCTGCTGAGTCCCTCTATTTCTTTTAAATCATAGGGACCTGAGAAGGCCGATTGGGACTTTACTCAGATTTAACAACATTAGCAGCAAACTGATAAAGCTTAAGAGAAAAGTAGCTTATTAGCACAGGCAGCTTAGCCAGCAAACAACATAAATGGGATTTGCATCAGAACCGGAGTCCCCATCCCTAGCTTTTTTAGCTGCTCACAGCAGAAGATGCAGATACCAGCCAATCCCTTACACAGCTCCCCGACTGCTAAAGCTGACAAGAAGCAGGAGCAGCACAGCATTGCCCGAGTCTGTCATCCCCATCACCTCATGACATGAGAGCTCTGTTAAAAGTAAGAGCGCTTGGCATCAGCCTCCAGGAGCTGAACAGACATCACTCTTTCATGATAGTTGACTAAATACCTGAAGCTTCCACCACTGCACTGCTCTTCCCACTCTGTTTAAAGGACAGTGCAGAATAGTTAACAGCAGCCTCAAATGAACAACCTTCTCCCTCTCTCCTGGGCCACTTGATGCCCTTACATTTTGTCCCACAGAGATGACGCTGAGGAGATAACAGCACCCTACAGCCCTCCTGCCAGAGTGCAAAGCAGGGCTGACCAAGCTTTCAGAAGACCTTTCCACGTCACAGTATTTGTGCTCTCACAACTCAACCTTGATTGTGGCTGCTTCTGCCCGAAAGGTCTGCTGCACCTCTTTAATCCAGCTGCATTTTTCACTCACAACAGCTGTGCCTGAGGAGCACGGCTCTGCGTGGAACCGCCAGAGACTGCTCCGAGGCATCTTGAGCGCATCAGAGTTTAATGCACTAACGTGATACTGGCCATCCTGGACACAGAGAGGTCCAACCACCAGAATCACTGAGGTGGAAAAAGATAATCACATCCAGCCATTGACCTCACACTGCCAGGTCACCTCCAAACCACGTGCCAGGCACCACATCTACCTGCCTTTTAAACATCTGCAGGGAAGGGCACCAGCCACCTCCCCGGGCAGACTGTTCCAGTGCTTGACAACCCTTTCCCTTGAGAAATTTCTCCTAATGTCCAATTTAAATCACAGAATCATTAAAATTGGAAGAGACCTCCAAGATCATCCAGTCCAATCATCACAGCAACCCAACCCCGCTCTACCCACCAAACCCTGTCACATCTAAATGACCTTAAGGGCCGACAAGAACAGTGACTCCACCCCCTCCCTG
>VZRI01003051.1:0-85174 GCA_013397515.1 Upupa epops
GTCTTGTGAGGCAAGGCTGTCCTATGTTGTGGCTCTGCCTCACTGACCTACTCTGTTCCCTGTTTGGAGGAGACCCTTCCCAAGCAGACTTCTCCATGTCTATCCTAAGCCTTCTAACTCCATCTCTTCTTTTCCCTTCAGCAGGAGAGAACAGCACAGGAAATGGTACCTCAACAGTGACACCCATCTCTCCAACTTCCGGTAACATGTTTTCTGGGGCAGTGCTTTCCTGGGCTTTCTGAAGTGCTTCAGGCATTTTTTTTTTGTAGCTGCTGCTATTGTCTTCTGCACACATAGAATTTTGTGAGAGTTTTCCTTTGCACTAGTGTGATCATTTCTCTTCACTGACAGGGATCAGCACTGTAAATGCTACCTCACCTGTGATTACAACCGTTCCTCCCACACATAAGTGCAAGAGGACGTGGGTGCTCCCCTGCTTAATACATGCTAAATTTATTTAGTCTCAGAGAGCTGTTTCCTGCACCACCATCAGGAAATCTACTCAGACCATTTTTTTCAATCCACTCCCGCTGTTCAATGGGACTTATGCCACATGGGAGTTATTGGAACTGTATCTTCTGAGATAGTATGAATGGTACATCCCCCGTATTCTCTATGCCTTGCCCAGCCACTATAACAGTGGGGGTTCCAGGGAAGTCTCTGGCCAATGCTGTGTCTACCCTCCTATCTTCCCTAATATCCTTTGCTGCACAAGCTGGTTTGGCATTACTTTGGAAGAGTTATTTATTTGTGCTTGAGATCTTTCTCAAGAAGTTGGATTTGGACCATTTGTTTCCATTCCTAGAAACCTAGAATCATGGAATCATTAGGGATCGGAAGGAGTCTCAAAAGCTCTCCTAGCCCAATCCCCCTGCCAGAGCAGGACCACCTGGACCAAGCACACAGGAACAGATCCAGGCGGGTCTTGAATGGAGACCCCCTGGGCAGCCTGCTCCAATGCTCTGTTACCCTCACTGGGAAGAAGTTCCTTCTGATATATATATGTAGCCTCCTATGTTCCAGCTTGTACCCATTGCCCCTTTCCTATCAGCAGACAGCCTTGAGAAGGGCCTGGCTTCACCTTCCTGACACTCACCCCCAATATTTGTAGGCATTAATGAGGAGCTTTCTAGCCTTTGAGATTTTCCTATGGGTTTTCCTTTCCATTTTTGGGAGCTTGAAGTAGATTTACCATCTTTTTCCCATCTGTGCTGAGCATAGGTTACTCACCTGACAATGTATGTATGAATGAACATGAAAGGTTAAAAAGCAGACTTTTCTGACTTGGAAAAGAACTGTAACCCCCATCCTGTATATAATGTATATTGAAGCATAAGTTCAAACAGTTTTAAACTCATTAATTATATATTGACAAGCATACTCTAAAATCCTACAAAATCTATAATTTCTTAGAGAAACATTTCAGACAAATAATATACCCTATGGAAAAGGTAGCTGTTAAACTGCAACAAATTCCTTAGCAGCATACTCTGATACCTACTGAGGTTTGTACTGTATGATGGCTAATTTGGTAACTTTCATATTGTTTATGTATCTGCTCCAAATGAACCCACCGTGGCACCGTATTGCAATGAGGCAAACGCATGGCAGTGCAATGTAAAGGTGGACAGGGTATTATAGTCTACTTTTTTCTAACTGAAGTCACTGCTTTTTGCAACACCCGCTGTCATTTTTTGTTTGGTTGTTTTTTTATTTTAGTTGTATTACATAAATTTAAATTGTGAATTCTCAGTACCACAGATAATAGAGTTCAACTTCTATGTCCTTGCTGTGATATTCTGCTGGACTGCATCAGGAGAACACATATTATACTGGCATTAAGCAAGGAAGTCATAGTTAGTTGTTTCTATATAAAAACATACCTGGTAGTTTCTTTATATAATCTATTTTACTTTATATATGATCTGGTTTTTGCTTAGAAAACCTCATGTCACTATCTTTCACCTTTTAGCAAAGGACTTATGCTACCCAGACCCTTGTGGAGGAAAAATGGCTAAATGTGTTGCTCTATACAGCAACTTCACCTGCGTGTGCCAATATGGATTCTACTTTAGCAATGGGGACTGTCACAGAGGTGAGTTGCACTGATAACTGCCTAGGTGATTTCTGCTTCCTATGTCACTTGTTCTCATGTTATAACTGATAACAGAATCAGACTACTGAATAATGACCTCTTTGCAGATATTGAGGTTCAAACACATGATGACTTCTGAACAACTGGCTTGCTTTTCCATGCTGATAAATATTCATCAAAGTCCTCACAGTATTACAGTAGATCAGGTTGGAAGGGACTTCAAGATCATCGAGTCCAACCCATTAAATTAAAGAAATACAGATTAAGTTAGGTGGCATGGCACCTTGTAAAGCTGAACCTTAAAACTGTCTATAGCTGTGTAAGCCACTCTCTTCTAGAGGAGCTCCCTGTCTTTCAAGACATGTTGCAGCAGAAGCAGGAGAAAGATGGCACAGAAGATGACGAAGAAAGGAGAAGAAGCAGAAAGTGCCTTCCCTTGATGGACTCTGTCCACCAATCACTTGTCGAGTTCACACACTGACACAGGAGGTCTTCTAGGAAAGCTGCCTCCAGATTGAAAATAAAATGCTTTTTTGGCATAAAAGCACCACAACTAATATTTGAAAATTTGGTAATTTTCAAACCAGAACACTCCAGTACACAAAAATTAGCACCAAATGATTTCTGAACTGTGTTTCTGAATTTTGAAGGTTGGAGAGCTTGACTGACTTGAATGCCTTCTAATTAATTATTACTCTCTTCTCATTTCAGGGCAGATATACCCAGCGGTCATTACAATGAAGTATGAAACAACTGATAGTGTTGAAAATGTAAACTCCATGCAGTATGAAGAGTTGTTAAAAAATCTGACAGAATTTGTGAGTGATAACATGGGCTTTTTCCCCCCTGTATATTTAACTCTATCCTGAATGTCATGCAGACACAGGTGACAACATCCTGCCTTTAAGGTCAAACCTACAATAGTTTCAATTGAGAAGTCCACTTTCAAAAAGTAATTGGCACTATTTTAGACCTATTCATGAAATATTTGAATTTTGCCCTCAGATGAGTATATGTGAAGGGAGGCACCTGAAATAAGTAATAGCTGCATTTTCAGTGCTGCTTCTATTCTGGGAACTTATAAATTGGGGTTGAAGGAAGTCCTCCAGGCCATTTCATTTTGATCTCTGCTGTTTGCTGAGGGCTCAGTAATAGTGACATAAGTAAAAATTAACAATTTTTTTTAAAGAAAGCCATTGTTTTCATCTGCATTTTTCAGAATGGATGTCCAGCTGTGTCTGAATACCTAAATAATAATCCTCTTCCATAACTGTACCAGTAGCGTGATTTTAATGCTGCTAGTGACATATGCATTACATATTTGGATCATTCCTTGATTACAGACAAATGATTATAGATAAATGGTAACTGATGGAGAAATAAGATGAACAATTTAATTTATAGTTCCACGTTGAAACCAGTTGATTAGCTTATGTTTCTTTCTGGAAGTGAGGAAGAAGAGTTATGCAGCAATACCAGACAGCTGATAAAGAATATTCACCAAATATTGATAAGAATTACTAAAAAACCATCATGCTATATTGCCTCTTCCCATTAATGTTTTATCGGAAAGTAACTACAAATGGTCCCTCCAGATTGTTAAAATTATTTTCCTCAATTTTTTGTTCAGGATTCTTTCATGGTACAGCTACTGACGAGCATGATATGCAGCACTAGATTAGTTAAGTAATAGTGTGCAAATTGAAAATAGCATAGAAAATAGTTTTCATTTTACTGCAAAGCAGGACCGTTTATCTTTCATTTCGGTAGACTCAGACATGTTATCCTTTTCTCATGCTGCCTCCTGCCTGTGTGGCAGTTACAGGCAGCTCCAACAGGTGTTGCTTGTTCTACAACAACACCCCACCATTTCTGCAGTACCTTGCACAATGACTGTGACAGATCACACTGCTTTATTTTTGCCTATAGTAAAGTATTAGGGATTAAAACTCTAGAGCTGGAGTGTCAGCAGTGCATGGAATTTTTATCTATGCTTCTACTTGTCTTTAACTCTAATTCATTTATTTTTTATAGTTCAAGAATGCCTTCAACAATGTAGAGGGCTATCAAGAGACTGTCATCGTGAAAATTCAGTAAGTTCACCAGTTTGTTTCTTGCACAGTACATGCTTTCCACACACCCCACTTGAATCTGTTTCTCATGGAGAACTCAGTTCAAGGCAGGAGATGGGGTGAGCCCAGTTCAGGACATCTCCTGTCGAAGGTGGACATTTAGAAAAATGCTTTTAAAATGTTAATAATGCTGGTCTTACTTTCATCCCATAGAATTCCAGTATTTCTGTGAAGTGAGCTGGCTTAGACAGCTTCACAGTGGGTGTCCTCCATGTAGGGTATAGCACTGTGCTGTGGAGGTTGAGCTGAAGTGCAGTGTAGTCACAGGTCAGTTCACTGTTCTCCACCTCAGCCCAGGGAGATTGCTGCTCAGCTGAACCAACCCAACTAGCATGCAAACACACCCTTCTGAATTCATTGTGGCCATACACTGAATTATCCTCACCAAGTTTTAGAATGGGTTGTCTGTGTCATGCCTGGATGATATCACAGGCTGAGGAGATCATGTAAAAGTTAAGAGTCTAATAGAAGATGTCCTCCACGCTGCAGCCAACTTAAGGTGAGCCCAGTAAAAAAATACCAGTTACACATAACACCACACGAAGGAGTGATATTGTTTAGCATTAAATACGACAACCTTTGCTTAACAGCTACCTATTTACACTGGAATATATTACTGTACTCCTAAGCAAGACTTATAGACTCATTGTCAGGTGTCTTAGCAACTACCTACATTATGGGATGAAAGAAGCTAAGGGAGAGAAGGAGATCTGGCAGAAAGCTGCTTTTGTCTTTGCATATACTTGATAGGGATTATATGAGCCTTTAAAATTATGCTGTCTGTGCTTTTCAGATTTCTCGAAAGCAGAGCTGTTTCTTTACCGAAAGTAACGGTGACAAACCTGTTTCTGGAGAATATAACCGTAAATAGCAACACTATTTATGAAGCAGTAAAGACGTCATTAAGTAATTCAGACTTTATCTCTGATTACGAAAGTACGTAATTCCTTACTGTGTAAGTAAGTTATCAGTAGAAACAGATTCCTGTGGTCTAATTGGTTAGAACATTTCTGTGTGCAGCAAAGCCCATTGAAGCATAAACATTGATTTCAAAGTTCAATCTCAGGTAATTTTGATGACTCAACCATTCAGTGCTGGGCTTTAGAAAGACTTTCTACTTCCTGTGCAAAGAGGAAAAGGAGAAATATGTATTCCCAAGTAAGCAATGGCATGTTGATTTTAATCTCTTGAGTGTTAAGTGGCTGGAATAATCAGGACAAATATATATATAGACATATATTGTGTTTCTGGGAATAACCCAGTATTTTACTGGCAAAATAGGATGCAACACTTTTTATTCATAATTAACTATGGTAACTGAAATGAGGCCTCACTGAAGAGCTATCGAGCTAAATGGTGCATTGGTATAAAACAGTAAAGTCTTGTGCTAGTAGAAGTGCAAGACTTGGAGAACAGTTTTCTGAATAAAATACTGATTTTTCTCCCCTTTTAAAAACAAGATTCTATTTTGAATTCAACTTTCACAGAAGGTGTAGCTAATGTCTAAAGGAGTCTGTTTCATGGCTTATAGCCTGAGCCTGGTCTTTGAAGGTGACTGTATCCTCAGCCATGACATTTCCTCTGTGCTGGTCCTAGGTGTGACAGGGAAATAGAAAAAAAACTGAGAGAAATGTTGTGGGCAAACAGCATACTGATATTGCTCATGAAATGAACTGTATGCTCATGAATGTGTAGAACATGTGTGCCCATATATCTGTAGAACTGTATGGTATCTGGGCCTCACAATTCAGTTATAAAAAAAACCTAGGATAATACTCTGGGGTTTTTTTATTTTCTTTTAATGTGAGTCAGAAAGTCAGTACCCAGGAGATGAACCCAGAAGCAGAGTTTCTCTTTATGTGGCCTGAGTAGCAAAATGGCTTGGAGACAGTTTTAGAAGGTTGAGAAACAGGATCTTAACTGGTAAAGAGCAAGGGGAAAGAAAGGACTGGCCCAAATGCCCGAGTTATTGATATTCCCAAAAAAAAAGGACTTATGAGTTTTATTTCAGAATTGCTAAATAACTGGTTTAAGATTTACTGAGGAAGTGTACTACTATTTATTGAATTATATTATTAGTACTCAGGTTTTACTTCCTGACTCTTTCTCTTTATAGCTGCATCCTATTGTGATGCTTATAATTGTGATACTAAAACCACAAAGTGCACAGAAAATATGTTTCCTAGTTGCGAGTGCAAAAGTGGTTTCTCCAAGACAGAATGGGATGATCGTTCTTGTTCAGGTAAGAACCTAGCTAATTTATCTGTCCCTAAAAGGGAGACCTAGTTATCCCCTCTCTGTCAATTTTTGAAAAGAGTGCTCTGCAAAGGTGCTGATCTCTAAAAATCAGAGGATGTCTCTTATTATGACAGCCACCTAAACACCTTATCATGTTTCACTCTAAACATCTCTCTAATTCTATTTGTTCAATAAACTTCTGAAGCCTGAGAAAATGATCACTGAATCTAGTGAGTGAACAACCCTTCAAACACATTGTTCCACTCTTGGTAAGAATTGAAAACTACATAGGTAAGGGGCAGAGCAAACTGGATCCTATGTTCACACCCCTCACTGCTAGAGCATATTTTGAGAGTAAGTTCTGCATTCTACCTTGAGGCAGATACCATAGAATCATAGAAAGGTTTGAGTGAGAAGGGACCTTAGAGATCATCTACCCCATGGGCAGCAATGCCTCTCAACAAGACTTGGTTGCTCAAGGTCTCACCCAATCTGACCTTGAACACCTCCAGGGTGTTCAAGCCTGTCTCAGCAATCCATTCCAGAGTTTCTGCACTCTTGTACTGAAGAACTTCTTCCTAAGGTATAGTCTAAACCTACTCTCCTTCAGTTTAAAACCATTTCCCCTTTTCCTTGTAAAAAGTTCCTCTACAGCCTTTCTGTAGGTTCCCTTCAGGTATTGGAAGACAGCTGTAAGGTACTCTTGGAGTCTTGTCTTTGTTAGATTGAACAACCCCAGCTCCCTCAGCCTGTCCTCATAGCAAAGGTGCTCCACCCTTGGATCATCTATGTGGCCTCCTCTGGAGTCGTTCCAACAGTTCTGTGTCCTCCTTATGTTTAGGACACCAGAAATGGATGCAGCATTCAAGGTGGAGTCTCACAAGAGAAAAGACTGAGAATCACCTCTCTTGCTCCACTGCCCACACTTCTCTTGTGGCATCCTTAGATACAATTTGCCTTTTGGGCTGTCTTTATCTTGAGGTTTACTCTAAACCCACTGCACCCAGGTTGTAATTGTGCCCAGGATTGGCCCAAGAACTGGAAGAGTCACCAAACACTCAAGATATAATAATGCCAGCTGGCTACAATAAGGGCTGCTGAAACGGGATGCAGTGCAAGCCTTTGTGGCCCCTAACCTGTCTAACCTGATCCTGTTTTAGGTCAGCTGCAATACAAATCATCCACTGCAGGATCAAACTGTGGGTCATTGCTTCCCCAAGCAAGATACAGCCTAGTCAGGCTTCCATTCTGATCAAGCTGGATGGTTCTAAGCAAAGACTGATTAATTATAAGTTTGTGCCTTGCATTTCAGTTTCTCTTCTACATGAGCATAGCCTTATAAAAGCCATTCTGGTGCTCTGAAGCACAATGAGGTGTGTGTGTGTTACAGTGCAATATGAACAAGGGGGGCACGTTTGCTCCAGTGTTGACATTTTGGGGACGGGGGGCTATCTTCAATTCACTGTGTATTTTTTCACTGTAATAATACAGACTGCAGTAAAGATTGTTCTGCAAAGGCAAATAAGTACTGTGTAAAAGAAAATGGGATTCCAGCATGCAAATGCCTTCCTAACTTTGAAAAGAAGGAGAATGGAGACTGTATACCGTGAGTACTCAATTGTTTTCTGTTACTGTGTTCTAAGCAAAGATAAGGGAAAAGAACAGCTGACATAGAGTCACCCTCATTCTAGAAAAGCAAGCTGCAGCTATGTGAATCAGAGAGGTGCCTAAAGTGGCTATCATGTCGACAAAGTCTCATGGTGTCACAAATCATGACATTTTAATTGTTAGGCATTTGCCACTGGTGTGCACTGCAATACCTCAGAGGAAAGTCAAGGAGTCCCAAGGTCATCTGTGAGTCAGTTAAGCGGATAGACTACTTCATGCTTATTTTATGAGCTGCACACATAAACATAAGCTGTTCCTCTAGAGTAAGTTAGCCAGGTTATGCTAAACTGTTTAGTAAGCCATAGGCATTAGAGCAAGCCCTTCCTCAAAACCCCGGAAAGTTTCCACTGATATCAGTGGGGACTCTTTCCTGATAACTTCCAGACCTGTATTTCATCTTGGTTTTCTCTCTCCGGATGTTTCTGTCAGCTCAGGATCAGAACAGAGCAGTGTCGTTTGCTGGTGAAGCTGAGTAAGTGACCGATTGCGCTCTGCTCCTATGGATAAGCAGAGGAACCTTACTGCTCATGGCCATTAATTCAGAGTTCTTTTTAGTTATTGCTGCTACACAATTAATAGTGCTTATCCTAAATGTGATTTGTTTTAAATACAAGAAACTAATATGAGAGGAAAGTAAATAGCTGCCAGTCCTTAGTAGAACTTACTAACTGAGGCTTTTGACAAAAAGAGTGGGTAGCAGTTCCAAGTGACTTGGAGGTATAGGACTTAGAATGGGTGATGAAAGGTGGACATGCACTATTTTTTTTTTTTTTTTGAGATTATTTGTTTAATGATATAATTTTTCTTTTCTTACTTGCCTCTTTTTACTCCCATGTAGTTGTTCAGTGGGCTACTCTGGGGAGAACTGTGAGAACAGTAAGTATAAGAATTTATGTTTTTTATTTATGTGATGAAAAAACACCTGGTAATATTTAACCTGCTTGAGATAACAAAAATGACAAGCAGTAGCCTTTAGGACTGACACCATCCTGTATTAATAACAGTAAAATGGTAGAAAAAAACCCAGGGATCAAATTCCAGTGTTGCCTGCAAGGAAAAATCTTTCTTGAAACTCATTTTCACACAGACAAGAGCACTATCATATAGGGAGCTCTGCATGAAACCAAGTACTTTTAGTCAAACACAGGTTGACAGAAAAGCTTTCAGTCCTCACACAATGCTGAACTCAGCACCATTAATGGATTAGTTTCTTTAGTAATTAATCACTCCTTCTATTAAAACTTCAGTGTATCACTCTCATTTGAAATGTTTCTGCTTTAATATCCAACCAATGTTTTTTGTTTGTGCTTTGCCTTGCAAGCACTGCATAGTGTCTAGTACTCTATGTCACTGAAGGGGCGATGGCACTGTGTTAAACCATAATCATCTGGACAAGCTCACCAGACAGGCTTTCAATAGCTTTTCCTTTTTATGACTCAGTTCTGCAGCTGTTCGCTGCACTTTCTCCAGTTTTCACAATCGTATAGATTAGGAGAGAGCATTCTGTATACCTTCTAGTATTTGCATGTGCCTAAGCTTAGAGCAGCCAAAGACAGTCTGGAAACCAGTTATGGCTCTTTACTTCTCACTGCTCTTTTGGCTTTATTTGAGCAAAAGCCATATCATCCTGTTGCCTTTTGGAGTCCCACACTGCTGCACTCTTAAACAGGTGTGTTTAACATACCTTCCTCTGCAGCTAGGACATCTTCAGTGTTCTTTTTTCTGGTTTTCCCTAAAAGTTTTGGCGGTTGTCCAATGGTAGTGAATCTTGCTAGGTGTAAATGTTTGACAGGAAGGAGATTTTTCATTGCATTAAACATATTTTTCGTAAAGCAAATGAAAATGATGAATTAATGCAGGATAGACACACTGTGAATTTAAACACAAATGTGGGACTTACTAGTCATAGATTCCATTTATAACCTCATTTTCTCTGTATGGCACTTGGTGAGTACCACTGTAAGAAGTTTGCTGAGCAATAACTGAGAATACTTTACACATGCATTTGGCATAATATATTTTAGAGAAATTATATTCCCTGTTATCTCAATGTATGGTTCTACAATTAAATGTGCTGGTTTGTTCTGCTGGTAATGGCACATTTGGTGGCTTTCTGTTATGTACCTCCAGAGTAGACTTTCAGTGTATTATGGGGCAAATTCCTAAATCTGCATTGGGATCTTCAAATAGGTACCACCAGTAAGATTGGGAAGCTCAGGTGACTGTCTTGCACTTCACACCTTCCTCCCTGTCTCACCCCTTACCATGATTATGCAGCACTCCAACTAGGTTTCAGTAGTAGTTCTACTCACCATTAAAGGAAGACAAATGGAATTCATGCCTTTCTCTCTTAGTCATGCTGGTTCTTCAAGAACAGTGAAAACGAGGATTTCTTGCCAAACGTTTGTTCAGATATGAGGTATTGAGGTATTTACGCAGTGTTCATAGTACCACCTGTGGTACATACTTAAATCAGTGTGTCTTAGGTGCGCAGGGCATGTGAAGAACCTGTCTGACACCTAACCACACATTTTAACATCAATAGTAGATTAAGCAACCCATACATGCTCCCAAGTTGTTTCTGTCCCTCAGCTATAACTATTTGTGAAGCCCTTCAGTGCATGGGATTAGGGACCTGAGCTGGAATCAAAATAGCCATCCAGAAGAGATGGTCTGTAATGCAGATCAGTTCCTCAGTTTACATCTTTCTCTGTCCACATGTACTGAGAGAGCACTGGGACCCAAGGAACGAATAATTTTTTTTTTCCTTTTTTCACCCCCTCTCTCATTTTCTCTCTTTCTCTATTCCTTGGTTTTCACTGTTTACTATGAGTTTTCAATTGATGTTTCCTGTTTGTTTTGTGGTTTGTTTCATTATTTTTCTTTTTTCCAGATAGTGAACTCATCCTTATAATAGTGGGTAC
This sequence comes from Upupa epops, assembly GCA_013397515.1. Classification (NCBI taxonomy): domain Eukaryota; kingdom Metazoa; phylum Chordata; class Aves; order Bucerotiformes; family Upupidae; genus Upupa; species Upupa epops. The sequence continues at coordinate 11,058 of VZRI01003051.1, forward strand.
TGTGTTTGGAGCCATTATCCTGAGCTTAGCAATAGCAGTTGCTGTTTTTTCAGTAAGGTAAGAGCATTTTTTACAGTTGAATAGCAGCTGCATTGCTGTGTGTTTGCAGAGAAGTAAGCAGAAATTTAGACTGGGACAGGGCTGTGAATGTGGTAACGTGCCTCATTGGACAGACAAGTTCATTTAAGTCATGCAGCCATTAGAATTTGGCTTTGGCTGTATGCTCTTCCCAGTACTATCTGTTCTGTTGTTGCAAATACAACTATGAATGCCTTACACAGGACATCAAAATATACACCTAATCCATCAATCATAATCTTGCCCTAGCCAGTACTGATATTGCATCTGGATGAGACTGCAAAAGGATGTTGATATCAGAAGACTGTATGACCCAAATTCAGAGCCTCTAGCTTTCCCTGTCAGCTCTTGAGCTCAATGCATGGCATGTCCTTTTCAGCTCAATATAGGTGTCATTTCCAGATAACCATCTCTTTGTTCCTGGTGTACTGGCAAATTCCCAATTGCAGTTGTGCCTCCCTCACTTCTCTCTGCACAATAACTATAAAAACATTCAAGCAACTCCTCTGCCTTTGCTTTCAAGACTGCTCCAGTGAAAAGGCCAACAAGACCACCCATAGCAAGCACAGCTTGCCAGAGGGAACAGAAGCCAGTGTTGAGCATGTGTGTGATGGATGGACTTGTGAGCACAGACAATACAAATGCATTGCCTGAGTGTCCAGCTTTGGCTATAGACAGGAGGGCGGCTTATCTTAACTTTGCTGCTTGTTCTGAATAGTCAAAGCTAGTGGTGGTTAAAAGAGTTCCTTCACTTCAGGAATGAGTTGGAAGTGGTCAAAATCTGTTCCTGTCCCTCCTAGCAGCTTACTTCCATGTGTGACAGGAGATGCCAAATTTTGTACTCTATCATTTACAACAATGTTTTGCAATAGACATCTAGAAAAGTCTGTTGCATTTTTCAGAACTGGAGTGAACATTCAAAATAAGGTGGGAATGGAAAACTCCCTAAGTTGCACTTAGTGAGAAAGGCATGCTAAACAGTCTTTGGAAATTAGTTTTGTTCTTTCATTTTCTCTGAAGAGCCAAACGCATGCAAGATCCAGAGAAGAGTCATCTGATAAACTCTGATGATGGACGCCCCAGGATGTTACCCAGAGTTCAGACCACTTCTGGCTATGCAAATCCAGGATATCAGTCTCAAAACCCATATGAGATGCCTTTCACAAACAGAAGTAATTTTCCAGAGAGGGATTATGACGACTTGGTAAGTGTTTCACACAGGCTTATGGGAATTGTATTCCTGAACTGTTGTGTTCTGGGCTACAGGCAATGTCAGAACCTGAACACTTCCCTTGATCTAGAAGGCCAAAGTGTTATAAAGGCTCTCAAATCACTGTAGGTACAGCTGAAAAAAATGCCCTTAATATAGAGATCAGCACTCTTGAAAACCTTTTTAAATACCCAGCAGTCATCCTTGAGTCACAGGAGGCATGTGTGAAAAGCAAGGGTCAAAGCAACAGTCTGACTGACAGCATGGGTATTTCTATCTTTCCAAAGATTTCAGCCTTACACTGATGAAATTCTGCCTGTTTGGTTTTCCTTGAGGAACAGTGTGTCACAGAGAGAGGGCTCTCTACTGCAGCGTGCCTCCTCCTGAACTGTTCTCAGACAACAGCTTTCTGACCCAGAGATACTTTTATTTCTTTTCTTGTCTAAATTCTCTGTAGTATGACACATCAAGAGAGCCTGAAGGCTTTAGGATGCAGAGAAGATACTAAGCAACTACGATAGGAGAAGGATGAATGGCCACCCTGACAATGGATCAGATCAAAGTGGTGCAGCTACTTCAGCAGAAGATACAAGATAACCTCAGATTCTCTGAAGACTTTCTAAACAAAGATCCCCTCTTGAAAGAGATCAACTCTCTTTCTCTCTGCACAACTCTCTCACACAAGGGAAAAACGGAAGATAGGGCAGGGAGAAGGACTAAGAAAAGAACTTCTCTCAGGAGGCCAGTACATCGGCAAGAGAGTGAGTGTAGACATGATATCAGGATTTAAACCCTGCTGCTTTTCAGTTCTTCTGGAAGATGACCTAGGCAATGTGATGCTGAAAAATGTCAGTACCCAGAGCTTTGCCTGTATTTGTGTTTACTACTGGTAGCCTGTATGGCTCTGGGCAGATCAAACCTGTTCTTCATGAGAACATAATCTGTTTCTCTTTACTATATGAGATACACTCTTTTGCCCTTCACAGTTCCCCAGCATTGTGTTCAAATCGGTACTGACAGGCATTGTGGGAGACAATGGCTCTTGTCTGACCTTTCACACAGCTCTCCCTCCCAAAGCAGTAATAAGAAGCAATATTTTCAGACAAACAATGTTGTTTTCCATCTTGCACAACTATGTTGATTCTACATCCTCTGCTCCTGAGGAAAAACATTAGCATTTTTTCACTCTTGCATTCTTTATGCTTTTGTTTGAGTGACCTTAATGTGGTCGTATTTTTGTTTCTTACGTGCACTTAAAAAACTTGCCTGTAAATGAATTCACATCTTACTGTGCTTTACTGTGTGTGCATTATCCTTTGACTAGCATTAACCTTTTCTTAAATATAAATTATCTATTATATGTATGTACATATATTTATAGGGTCAGGCCATTTGATTAATCACTTAACGTCAAGTTGTATTTTGTGTTTAGGTTTTATATATACAGATTAAATTTTCCTATTAAACATCCTTGTTTCTCAGTACCAAGGCTTTCTTATGTTGCTGTCCAGTGGTGTAAATGTTTGTTTTTTTTACAATTCCAACGATTATTTATGTTAAAACTTGTGCAGGCTTTAGATGCAAGTGTGCACAGACTGCTTGCATCAGCACTCGGCTTTCTCTCAGAGGATCCAGTCTCATTCAGAGGTTCCAATCACAAGTACTAGTAAATCTTAATGAAGTTAAAATATTTGTTTTTAGAAGGCTAGCACCTATTTTCTGCGACTGCTTCTGGTTGGAACTGAGTGCTTAGTGCACGTGCTCCTCCTTTGAAAAAGCTGGACAAGCTCTGTGATGGCAGCTTCCTGCAGACGGGTCTGTTGATGTCATACAACTTTAAAAGAGTCTTTCAGCTTACAGGGCAACCTTGGGGACCAGTGGGAGAGGCTATGGAGGTTACCAGGATGTGCATGCAGAGGAATTATTCCAGTGCTCTCAAAACCAGTTCCCACTTGCCATTTATGCTGTTGAAAACTGAAGTAAACTGTCCTGATCTTTCTCATACACCTGAAGATAACCCTTGCTTTCTCTGAACTGCCTGCCATGAGCAGTGGAAAAGGTGTTGTTTTCTCTCTGTTGTTTTCCCAGGTTTTTGCTCTTTCTTTCTTCTAGCTGACTCCTGTCCTCTTTACTGCTGTCACCTGGCTGTACAGTGCCTGCAGTTGGCAGGTGTCTGTAAGAGGCTGGGTTCTGGTGGACTTAGCCACCCTCCACTGACTGTGTGTTCGTAAGGTGACCTTTACACCATGTGAACCGGGCTAGCTGGATTAAGCTATTTATGATACTTTGTTCAGAGCATGGGGGAGATTTGGGCTTATTTTCTTGTCTTTTCTTCGGAGAGTACTCACCCATGAAAAGCAAAGCAAGCCATGATGGCCACCTTAGTGTAAGAGGCAGAGAGACTATCCATCTTATAGCTAGAAAAGCCCTATGTGGGGGATTAGGTCTCATCCCCAGCAGTTCCANTGAGATGCTGAAAAGCGGGTGGGATGCAGGCAGAACAAACTGCAAAAATTCATGGAGCTCAATGTAGACTTCTACTTCAGCTGACACCTTTTGCTTGGATATCTCCTCCACTACTTTCTATAGCAGACTGAAACTTGGGATTACAGAGTCTAATAAGATTTCTCTATACCAAGAGGAACAGCCTGTGCATCATGGTCTTTCATTAAGGTAAATTGTTTGATTCTATCAGTTTAGTGCAGAGAATCTTTAAAATAAGTGAAATGTTAGCCTGCTTCAGAGGCTTTTGACTCTTATCTCTTTCACAAAGAAACAAGGGTTGGAAATGCTGCCCGAAACTTGACAGTAATAGAAACTTTAATACAATAAAACATACTGAGGGTGTGATACATCGATAGTTGCAGTCACTGATAATAAAAGCAGAAAAAATAGTGAGGTGTTTGTGTCATTTAACTGCAGAGGAATTTTCATTGCTCTAGCTCAAAGCTAATTTGTGCAACTCATTTAGCCTGTGCTGTGCTATCAGATACCACTGTAAGCCTTCTACTCTTTAGCATTTCAAAGGCTATTGTAGCTATTTTATCTGGAGTGGAACTCTGTATGAAAAGGCAAACTCTTGGGAATTTGACTTCTGTTCAGTGATTAGCAAAGTGTGATTCTGTTGTGAAATATGATCACTAAAAATAGTTCTTCTTGGTGGTGTTTTATGACTGCTGCTGGGCTCATGTGCTGCTTCAGCTGCCTATTCTTAAAAATCTGACTTGGCATGGGAAAAGGAGCTTAGTGCAGGTAGTGGGAGAGGCTTCAGGGAACTGCCATGACTCCTTTCACACCCTAGGATCTTCCATCCCTCTGTAAGCCGCAGAAGACATAGGGACATGATGCCACTCAAACCTACCACCTACTTTTGTTCTGACCTCAAATTATACCACAGAGATTGTTTGGCATCCCTGTACGGGGTGTACTGGGAACTCCTAAGTGGTCTGAGCTCAGAGGTTTGTGTGCTTATAACACATACATGGAGTCTCTTAAGATGTGTCATTTCTTATTTATCAGGGTACACTTGGCCTCATGCAAGGGGTATGGGGTGGTCAGGGAGGGCTATGGTGCTGTGGATTGTAATGGGTTAAGAGCCTGGGTCTAGGCAGCTGTCTTAGAAGAGTTGTCACATGATAACAGGATGGGCTTAATCAAGCCTGATGGATTTTGTGCTGTTTGTATTGCTTATGCCTGAAACCAGCCTCAAAAATGAGATGTAAATCTCCACATCCACCCCCAGCAAAGCCCAGCATCTCAACTTGCATGCAAAAGGCAGCACCCTTCAGGCCTGAAAAGCCGGAAGTATTTTGCAGTTTTCAGGTTACCTGCTGGTGAAAAGCAATCCTAGTTTCATTTAAGGGACTGTTTTTACACGGATCCTGTAGGTGGTGTTCCAGGCTGGAGGCGTAAGTAAGACTGAGCAGTGAAGGTAGATACTGTTGCAGATCCAAAGGCTTGGCTTTTCTTGTGTGCTTCCTTTTACCATGATGGCTTGTGGTTTTCAAGGTGAACAATAGCACTTCTTTCAACAGGAGGAATGGGGGTGAAGGAAAAGGACTGTCTCCTCCAGCAAGAAGAGTTCTTCTCCTCAATAGGAACAGCTTCCCCAACAGAAACCCCTGCTACAGATAGCTCTTAGGGAAGATAGAATAGGGGCTGAGGGGATTGAAGCAAATACCCCTGTGAACATCACTGTCTCTAGATGGTTTTGGGGAAATCACCTCAGCTCCACTCCAGGCTTAGGAGGGTGAATACACCCCAGCACAACCCAGTAATAGAGGGTCCTGCTTGAAATTTGAGGTTTATTAGCTCACAGGGACAAAGCACAGTGAGGAAAGCCTAGGACTCTCTCATTCACCTGCCACTCCTGTGAGAGGAGAACCATCACTCACCAAGTTTGACAATGGCAAAGTCATCAGTTGTCTTTTTGTCCCTCCTTTCACCTTTAAAGCTTTGGTTTTGGAGCCAGTAATGGTCTCTGTGTCAGACTCTTGTGTCTGTTGTTTGCAGGTGGAACAGACTTTCTTGCAAGAAGTTCTTTGGAGGATTGAATTGAATTCTCCTTTGTGGGGTGTGAGCTGAATGTACTGATTTTTGCAGCAACAAGTTAAAAAAATGCCCAAATCTAACTATAAAAGCCCAAAGTGGTCTAAGAAGAGGAAAATCTATAAAACATGTCAGGTCACAGGAAATAAATAGGGCTAAAAATAAGAATCTGTAAGTTTCCTTGCAAAGGATGCTCTAACTGCTGATAAAAGGCTCTTTAATATACCAAAGCCACAAAGGCAGCTAGAAAAATCGGTGAAAATGCCTATGGAAAGGTTATAAAAGGGGCAGGTGAAGATGATGAAGATGCAGCAGAGAAGCTCAGTGATTTCCTGTGGCTATTATTACAGCTGAATTTGTTGGGGAGCTGTCTGTCATGTTTTGCAGTGGATCAGCTGGAGGAGCCAGGGCAATTGGAAGTAAAAAGGTAACATGGAGTGAAGAGCCGGAAGAAGTAAAGGAAGGTAACAGGTCAGGTATAAGATCAGTTAGATAAAGGGATTGTTAATAAGTGACTAGAACCATGCAGTGCTGATCCAGAGAGTCCAAAGGTGTGGTACAGCCTAGCAATTCAGAGTTCTGCAGTATCCAGCTGTGTTCCCAAGCACAACAAACCCATCATACCCCATAGACTCACTGGGACATATTAAGCCATTATTGATAGGTCTCCAAAGCCATTGCTGAGAGGTGACAAACAAACAGCCACCAGAATGTGGAGGAACACAAAGCTTTAGAGGTCATTGTAAAGCAGACAGAAAAAAATACAGGTGGTAAACTAGAGGTCACAGTGCTTGTGGACGCTGCATCTATGGGTCCAAAAGAGATGAGGCAAATTCAAGGATGCAAACACATGACCCTCTAACAACGGGATGAAAAAGTGAGGGTGCTGCAGGAAGAAGCTGTAAAAGGAGCCAGAAACCTAAGACAGCCCCTGGAGCAGAGCCTGGGGCTGGATGGACCACCTGGGCCAGGGGGACAATTCTCACCTTCTGAACTTGTACCTGCTTTATTTAACAGCAGCCCAGGCTGAAGGGTGGTGCCTGGGGTGTGTCCATAGCCTGTCTTTTGTGCCTTAGTTATGCTCAGGATGTTCATAAACCAGTGAGAGGCAGAGTAGGATGCTGTATATCAGGCTCTTTACTGTTTATATAAAAACAGTGTCATAAACCAACAAGGTTATATTTCTGCAAACAGAAAACTAGAAAAAAAGTAATGCCAAATACTTCCTGCTTTCGAACCTGGAAGTTACTGTTCCAAAGAGCAACCTCTGGAGAACAAAGTGTGTTCCTCCCAGTGAGAAGCAGACCAAGATCAGCAGCCCCCATCCTCCTTCTCCTGGTGGAGTCAAAACAGCCCGTGGAGGAGCTGTGCTTCTCTCTGTCCCCAGTCCCTCGGGGATGTCCCAAGTCCCCTGGTAGTGTCCCTAAGGCATCAACCCACCAAGCTGAATGACATTAAGGGGAACAGAGAGAAATTATCTGCCCAGCTGCTAGCCCAGACAAGGCTGAGATTCCTCAGGGGAGGTGGGAACTACATGAGGAGGAAAAAAGAAAATAGGATACTCAGAGATGTAAGAAATCTTGCCCAAGACTCCGGAGAGAGCTGTAGAGGGTCTGGCATTGTCTTTGGTTGACATCTATGTCAACTAAGCATTTACTTCACTTTTTGTGTGGTCTAAAACATTAATAACACTGGTAGCACCCTAAAGGACATTTGTCCTAGCTGTTTCCCATGTTGGTTGCTATTCTGTCAGTTAGTTTTCCAGAGTGACATTAACAGCTTCCTAGAGTAACATCTGTCATGTCTCAGCTGGATGGAGAGCCTTCCTGAGATGGCTCTGCTAAACCCACCAGCATCATTGCTGCCTGCTCTGTGCCAGCTGACATGAGACTGGTTAAACATTACGGGATCCTTCAGTTGCAGATAGCTGGGTAGCTGAGGAAAGAAAGTCTGCCACACAAGTAAGACGTTGGAAAACATGGTTTTCTCTGAAGTCATCTATCTGTAGAGATCCTTTTAAAGGGTAAATTAGCCAAAAATGTAAGAAAAATGTTTCATATGTGTGATAAGCAATGAATTCAAGAGGTTGTTGTAGTGTTAAGGTACCTAATTCCCTTTCAAGTAGAGGAATGTTTAAATTGGTGAGAATCAGGAATCAAGTCCTGGCAGGTATTTCAGTGCCTAACTTGTGTTAGTACTAATGGGAATAAGGGTCCCTGGAGAGGAACAGTGTACCTGGGCCTGTATACCATTCTCATAAATGAAACAGGGTTTGTGTTGCACATGTGTAGCAGTATCTTATTACTCTATTAAAAATAAGAACTTTCCCTGTAGACTTTTCAGAATTTCTCAACCATTTTGTCCTCCCAGGGTTAGTGTGAACAATCTGTTTGCAATATCTGCAGCAAGCTCATGCTGAGCAGAAAACATTTGCCAAGAAAATAAGCAAAAAAACACAACTCAATGATTTATTTCAGATAGTTATTCAAGGGTCAACTGAGACTTGAAAAAGCTGCATGGGGCATTGGGAGGTCCAAACTGCACAGATCTAGCCTGAATTTCTTGGAAAGCTGTTTGTACCTCCAGCACACCTTGCTGTCCTGAATATTCAGCCGGAGTTTTGCCAGAGATCTGAGTGGAGCTAAGCCTGGCTGGCACTACCTAGTCATAGTTAATGATACTTCCCCACATGTACACACTCAAAGGGAATCTCATTGGACTTGCCACTTACAAGAAACCCTTTGCTAGATACACCCAGTAAATTCTCCTGGCTTTCATTGCTCTCCCAAAGCATTAATCAAAATGTGTCAGGCTTATTTGAGGCAAGATGTATAGGAAGAGAGAAGGTTTCTTAACACATCACGCAAAATTACCACATGATGGGATGGATCTTCACCCTATTAGACCCTCCTCCTTCTCCCTAGTCAATGCGACTTGGCAGAGTCACTGGCCACAAGATGGGGCTGGCTCTTTGCGATTGCAAGAAAAGCCGTGGGCCAGAGAAAGCCTTCTAATGAGCACGTTTTAATTGGAGCTACCCATTAACAGAGACCACCGGCAGGTTTCCAATGAGCTACTAATTTTTAACCCTCTCCTGTGTCACAGCTTGTACACCCTCATGCCTGGCGACACGCTTCTTAATTCTGTGAATCAGGACACAAAGTTTTGGGGTGGGTCATGGTTGAAATGTATGACAGATGTCTCTAGTTTATATCGTCACAGCCGCTCCTGAAAACATCTGCTTCAGGCATCCAAGCTCCCCTCAGGCTGTTCTGGGAGCTGTACAAACACCCAAACCTGTCAGATTCAGTTTGACTCCTTTTGAATTCAAAAACTGAAGTTTGAAATGCTCAAGTTGATGTACCTTAGAGGCATTAGGAAAATCTCCTGTGCCCAGCATCAGCTTGCACAGAGATACATTCTGAACCTTGCTTCTTTTATATATAGGAGAGGAGCAAAACTTGGTAAGACAACTTTAGGTGCTGTTCTCTGCTTCCTAGCAGCATCAATTTGCTTCTCCTCAGCAGGTCAAGAGTAGTAGCATTGCTCTTGAGTACATGAGAAGAGAGGTTGGTTGCCAGATGGAAAAAATGGATATATTTATATTTATTGTCATAGCAGCCAGCAGCAACATAGACTGCATCTTTAGCTGGAGTTTTGCATGTACTGTATAAGAAAGGATTAAATTAATGGTTGTCCTTTTTTTTTGTAACAGTTGTCTATTAAGGATTCTGTGCAAATTGGAAGTTTTTAGTAGATTCTGTGGAAGAAACAAGAGACAAAATTTTTCAGTGGTTGTGAAAACCCCAACAACCAGGTCTGTGGATTGCTGTGCTTGTACAGGAAATGTGGGGACAGCAAAGCCGCACAGTGCCCACAGAATGTGCCTCTGTGCTAATGCTTCCCAATATGGTGCATCCAGAATGCCCTGGCAAACATTACAGTGAGGAACTGGAAAAGAAGAGAAAGTACTTTTCTAGTATAAGAACAGTTTGTAACACGGAGGACATCCCCAGAGTTCAAATGAGTTTGCCTTTTATTTCATACCCCTAATCCTATGCTCCAGCCATGTCCGTAGCTATCCTAAAACTCCTTTTTATTAAAGCCATGAATCAGACCAGCTTGATCATCTAAGTTCTAATTTTGTCCATCTGTTTTCTTTTTCTATGGATTATATCTTGGATCAAAATATCTAAGGAATGCTCAGGGCCTGTTGGGAGCTCGTGGTGGCTGAAACCAGGCTACATCTGATTCCTCTTGCAGCCATCACCTGCAGCACTGACTTCTGGAAATGGATAGTCTCAGTTCTTTTTTCTAGCACACTAGTGAGCTGTCCCTGAGACCCTATGGCTCCTGAACTTACTGTAGCTATGGTAGTTTAATGAATTATGTCCAATAAGGAATTTATAATAAGATAAATCCAGTCAGAGATGTCTCTTCTAGCTGGAGCTGCTAGTGAGTAGCAACTCTAGACTTCTGTCACAAACTCTAAAAACAGGAGGAAATTGGAAAAGACAGAATTTTGCTGCAGGATCAAGGCAATATTTTGTGGAACATTAAGGCAGAAATGGAATGTCACCCTGGAACCAGCTGTGAACTGGGACCCTGGTGCCAGTGCACAAAGACGAGTCATTGTTTGAATTCTAGAATGTCTGCAGTACCATGGTAGACATCTAGAAATGATTCAGATGCTTTTATCCACCGTTCCTGCAATGAGGAAGATACGACAATGAAAGCCTGTCTATAAACCCACCAAAGTATTTCTGATAAAGCATTTTATTTGTTTTGGCTGAAAATAAAAAGGCCAAAGAACTAACTTACAATTGCATCACTTGTAAATGCATATCCAGATCAGATACACTGGGTTTATGTCCTGCTCTGACCATAGTTTTAAATGCAGGTGATAACAAAGCAAGCACAAATATCAGGCCTTTCCAGCCTGGGTTTTCCCTCTCTCTGTTCCAGCAGAGCTGGGCAGTCACCTAAATACTTGAAGGAACTTGAGGGATCTCAGTTCCATGGACTGAATGACTGTCAAGAATGACATTTGGTAGACACAAGACATGATGGTCAAGAGAGAGAAGACACAGGTAGTGGTGATGGCTGTTCTTGGAGGTCAAGAGTGACTATTGTAGTTCATCTGTTCCCAGTCCTTAGGAGACAAATCTATTTTTTTAATTCCCATCCCAAAACCATGGTGCTGCCTAACATTCATCTTCTACTGGTTTGTATGATTCCTTTGCCCTTCATTATCTTGCAACATGTGGGCGCTAAAATCTTTATCTTCTGAGCCCCTTATTCAGCATAAAGGAATCCCAGGAGGAAGAGGAAGGGCTTATCTGGTTTTGTAGTTGGAGGCAGTTTTCTTTTTGGGCATCTACTGCCATGCTATCCCTTATGCCAGAAAAACAGCCAGCACACACCAGTGCACCAATCTTGTCCCTGGCAAGCAGGCAGGATTTCTACAAACACCCTGTCCAAGGTCCTCCTTTCAGGCCACACACTGTCTCCTGCTTATACTTCATTTCTTGGTCCATGGCTGACCTCAGGGACACAAGGATGCCTTCTTGCTCCAGTGGTGGGTGCACATGGTAGATAACATTCTCCACATTCAATCACCATAAAATCCCTCTCTTGTGGTTAGAGCTGCTTGCTTAATCATTAGTGCAGTTACATCTCCTTTGCCTGTGGGGCTTCAGAGCCTGTAGGGCTTCACTGGCTTTAGAGAAGGTTATTAATGCCATTCTCTTCAAGAAAGCCATGGCACTTCCTCCACTGCAGCTCTGTGCTGTCTTTCTCTGTAGAGCACAAGGAGCACACCATGGTCTGTGCGTCAGCTGTGGCCTACTGGGACTATACATTCAGCCTGTGAATCTGCAGGACCTTCACAGTGCTTCAACTTGAAAAACACATAAGAAGAGCAGGAGTCACTGGGTGCTTGTAATGATGCTGCAGGCACCTACAAAAATAGTAGGCACTCAACTTTCCATGGCACAGTCAGCTCATGTCTTGCTGTAATGCATTTCTTTGGCCAGTCATACATCTCTTCCTCAAATCCTATTCTCTACTACTTGACATGTCAGTCAAGTCTTGTGTTCTAGTTCCCTCTGAGTAATTTCTTTCTCTTGTGTCTCTGTTTTTCTGTTCTTCCACTTGCTCACTCACAACTTGTCCCTGTGCATCTACTCCTTCCCTTCAATGTTCTCCTAAGTGGTATGGCAGGACACAGGGACAAGAAATGAGAGATGAGGGAGGATCATCAGTCTCCATGCTCCTATGGCCAGGGCAATTAATAGATTCATAGAATGGTTCAGATTGGAAGAGACCTTAAAGATCATCTAGTTCCAATCCGTCTGCCATGAGCAGAAACACACACAAACATCCCCCACCCCCCCCACCACTAGACCAGGGTGCCCAAGGCCCCATCCANCTCACTGTGAAGAACTTCCTTCTGACTTCCAGTCTAAACAACTCCTCTCCAGCTTTCCTGTAGCCCCATTCAGGTACTGGAAGGCTGCTCTAAGATCTCCCTAGAGTCTCCTCCAGACTGAACAACCCCAACTCTCTCAGCCTGTCCCCATAGGAGAGGTGCTCCAGTCCTCCAGTCATCCCTGTGCCCCTCCTGTGGACACGTTCCAGCAGTTCAGTATCTTTCCTCTGTTGGGAGCTCCAGAACTGGACACAGCACTCCAAACAGGGTCTCATGAGAGCAGAATAGAGGGCAAGGATCGCTTCCCTTGGCCTACTGGTCACGCTTCTCTTGATGCAGTACAGGATGCAGTTGGCTTTCTGGGCCCCAAGCAAACATTGCTGGCTCATGTTGAGTTTTTGGTTGACCAACACCTCTAAGTCTTTCTCCTCAAGGCTGTTCACAATCTGTTCAATCACCAAGTCTGTATTTGTGTCTGGGATTTCCTCGACCCAGATGCAGGACCTTGCGCTTGACCTTGCTGAATCTCCATGAGGTTGGCACTGGCCCACCTCTGAAGCCTGTCCAGATCCCTCTGGATGGCATCCCTTCCCTCCAGCATGTCCATCACACCACACACCTCAGTGTCATTGGCAAACTTGCTGAGGGGGCACTCAATGCCACTGTCCGTATCACTGACAAAGATGTTAAACACCACTGGTCCCAGTACTGACCCATGAAGGATGCCACTCATCACTGCTCTCCATTTCAACTTTGAGTTGTTTACCACAACTCTGAGTGTGACCATCCAGCCAGTTCATTATCTAGTGAGTGGTCTGTTCAAGTCCATGATTTTCCAGTTTGGTGACCAGGATGTCGTGCAGGACAGATTCAAACATGTTAGAAAATGCCAGGTAGATTAAGGCGCTACACACAAATCTAGCTACATCGATATCTGATTCATGGAGAGGATCATCTTGAGTGAGCTCTCACAGCAACTACAGGGCAGCCAAGGGATCAAGGCCAACCAGCACGGGTTTATAAAAGGGAGATCTTGCTTAACCATCTTGATCTCATTTTATGACCAGGTGACCTACCTTTTGGATGGAGGGAAGGCTGTGGATGTTATCTACTTGGACTTTGGAAAGGCTTTTGACACAGTCTCCCACAATACTCTTCTGGAAAAACTGGCCAATCATGGTAGAGATAAATGTACCCTTCACCAAGTTAAAAACTGGCTGGCTGGCTGTTCCCAGAGAGTTGAGATTAATGGGCTGAAATCTAGATGGCAGTTGGTCACAAGCACTGTCCCTCAGGGTTCAGTTTTGGGGCCAGTTCTGTTTAAAAGCTTTATTGATGACCTGAATGTGGGGGTTGATAGAACGCTCACTAGGTTTTCAGATGGCACCAAACTGAGTAGGGGTACTGATCTGCTTGAGGGCAGGAAGGCTCTCCAGAGGGACTTGGACAGGTTGGATTAATGGGCCAAGGCCAATTGTATGAGGGACAAGAAGAGAAATGCCAGATCCTGCATTTTGGTCACAACAACCCCAGGCAATGCTGCAGGCTGGGGATGCTGGAACATAGGAGGTTACATATAAATATCAGAAGGAGCTTCTTACCAGTGAGGGTAATGAAGCACTGGAACAGGCTGCCCAGGGGGGTTGTGGAGTCTCCTTCTCTGGAGACATTCAAGACCCGCCTGAATCTGTTCCTGTGTGACTTGGTCTAGGTGATCCTGCTGTGGCAGGGGGATTGGGCTAGATGATCTTTTGAGATTCCTTCTGATCCCTAATGGTCTTATGATTCTATGATTCTAGGTTTCTAGGAATGGAAACAAATGGTCCAAATCCAGCTTCTTGAGAAAGACCTCAAGCACAAATAAATAACTCTTCCAAAGTAATGCCAAACCAGCTTGTGCAGCAAAGGATATTAGGGAAGATAGGAGGGTAGACACAGCATTGGCCAGAGATTTCCCTGGAACACCCACTGTTATAGTGGCTGGGCAAGGCATAGAGAATACGGGGGATGTACCATTCATACTATCTCAGAAGATACAGTTCCAATAACTCCCATGTGGTATTGTACAGAAGGAGAGGATTGACAAAATTGGTCTGAGTAGATTACCTGATGGTGGTGCAGGAAAGAGCTCTCTGAGACTAAATAACTTCAGCATGTACTAAGCAGAGGAGCACTCAGGTCTGTAAGGTATTTAGGTTTTTTGTTGGTGTGGGGATGGTTGGACTCAGTGATCTAGGTGGTCCTTTCCAACCATGATTATTCTGTGATTCTGTAGTTGTGCCTCGGAGTACTTGACATAGCCAGAATATCTGAGGAGACTTCTAGGGTCTATATGAAGTTTCTCTGGGCTTTAAGTCTGATATCTGGTACTTTATCTAGTGCAAATATTGGATATGTATTTAATTTTATTTCCTTCAGAAATAGAAAAATACACCACAGAGGAACAACCTGTTTTGAGGTCACTGCTCACCATATCTTGCATTTCCAGGTCAGTCGCTACATGGCCAGTATTGAGTTTTTTATTAATAAAGGATGATTTTGTGTGCTTGATATAAAAGGGTGAATTGATGCTGACCCTTTCCCCTCTCACAGCTCTCCATTTGAGGGAAGACTGCAGGTCACCGCTTGGCACATGCACCACGCTCCTACTGCAGCAGAAGTTTTATTGAGTCATCTAGTAATGTTTCTGCACTGGTTGGAGGGGCAGGATCGTGATCCTCCTACAGCCAAAGCAGGAGTTACTTTGGTTTAGCAACACCAGGGACAGTTAATATGTTACAACTTCTGTAGGTGGGTATTTCCTAAGACAGCAAATGGTCACTTTAAACCCAAACCTGGTGCTTCCCAGGGGTACAGAGAAGCTGAAGAAATCAGTGACATTTATGAAAACAGCATTGGAAATCAGTGCTAATAGGGAAATTTTAGCAGATGGCATTACAGTAAAACCACATCTTTCTGATAGCTGCAATTGGATTGAGGGCACGTGTTCTAAGCAATATCTGATGGCCAGATCCACTAGGTGTTCTGTTGAACTGGCACAAAGTCTGCAGGCCACGGGTGTTTAACTGTTGCTATAAGTTGCCTTTAAAATAAGCTATCAGCTCTGTGGTAGATTTATGATTTCTTTCAAAAACAGAAAGCTCCCCAGCAACCCAAACATATTCATAAATCCACCATTTCCTTTAATTCTTAAGTGTCACATCAGGAACAGGCAGTGGGGGTGTGGGCAGTGCCAAAAAGCCAGCAGACAGGGCAGTGCTGCCCAAATGCCTTTGCTTAGAGAGCCTGTTAACAGATGGAAGCAGTTTGTTTGCACAGAGAAATTCCCTGAACCAGGAAAATGCCACATAAGAGATTTCACTGACCCATGAGGAAGAGTGTGAGCCCTGCTGTGAGCCAGGAAAGAAGAGCACGCATTATTCCCGTGCCTGTGGGTACACCCACAGGCAAGTCTCTGTGTATGTGAGTCTTTGTGCACCGTGCATATCTGCCTGTAGGTGTCTGTCTAGGTGTGCCCATGTAAGTGCATTTGCATGTGTGTCTGAGAAAGATAGACACGTGTGTGCACATGTGCGTGCATGTGTGTGCCTGTGTGTGTGCATATGCAGTTGGATGTAGGCATGAGCTTGCACAGGTTTGCACCTAAGTTCATCCAACATAACTTGCTGGAGCAGATTCAGAGGAAACCACAAAAATGACCCAAAGGCAGGAGCATCTCTGTTATGAGGACAAGCTGAGAGAGCTGCTGGTGTTCAGCCCAGAGATAGTTCTGGGGAGACTTTACTGTGGCCTTTCAGTACTTATAGGGCAACTTGAAGAACGATGGGAACAATCTGTTTAGCAAGGCATATTGTGACAAGACAAACGGTGATGATTTTAAACTAAAAGGGGCTAGATTCAAACTAGATAAGGAAGTAACTTTTTTACACTGAGAGTGGTGAAACTGTGGCTCAGGTTGACCAGAGAGGTAGTAGATGCCCCATCTCTGGAAAGACTCCAGGCTGGAGCAACCTAACCTATTTGTAGATGTCCCTGCTCGCTGCAAGGGGTTGTACTAGGCGAGCTTTGGAGGTCCCGTCCAAGCCAAACCACTCTGATTCTGTGACGGTACACACGCACGTACACGTGCGGGCGGGTGTGCAGATGCTATTTGTGCTCATGTGCCTCTGTGTCCGTGTCCCTGTGCACANCTTCCTCCGCCTCCTCCTCCTGGCCGCCCCGCTGCAGCCCGGCAGAGGTAAGGGCCGCTCCGCTCCCCGCCGCTCCGGGCCCCACAGACACCGCCCCGGAAGGCGAGTTTGTCCCCTCGACCCGCTTCGGTGCACTCCGGTTGGGGTTTACAAGTTTTCCCTCTTCTTCCCCCGTCCCAGCTGTCCCAGTCTCATTCTCTCACCGCAGCCATCCGCGGTACTCGCCGTACGCGTCCGTCCCGCTCCAGCCCCGCTGCCAGCGGGACGCGCCGCTGCGCTGTTCCCCGCCACGACGGGCGGACGGTGCGGTGCTCCCCGCACTTTTCCCACTTCCCCCGCCGGTCCCGAGTGCTACCGGCTGCGGGGCTGGGGGACCGCGCTCCAGTACAGCTACGGAGCAAGGACCGCATATTCGGGAGCAGAGTTGCGGGATGGTGCCCCTTCGCGTTAAAACCCGCGGAACAGCTCTGTATGCATCTCTCTCTAAATAGATCCCTATGGAACCAGCTATAACCACTTCTAGGCAGGGAAAAGCACTTCTCCGGGACTCTGGAGCGGTGTGCATGGATCGATTGAATGAAACAGCGGCACAAAGCCACAAGCGTTAGCTGTGTCCGCGAACGACGCTCTCACCTTGTATCATCCCCCACAGCTTCCACCTTATACCATCCCTCACGTACGCGCTGTCCACAGGGAGCCATCATTGTCCCCCGTGGGGAGGTTTTTGCAGTTCCCAAACACTCTCTGAAACAGTTAGCGAGGTTTGTGACTGCTCCAGTGGAAAGGGGAGTTTCTCTCCTCTCTGAACACTTGGGGGAACTTTTTGTATATGAAGGGAACCCACAAGATGTCCAAGCTCACTTACTGTGAGGGCTTAAAGCTTTAACGAGTTAAAGCCTTAGCTAGAGGCTTCTCTTGCAAGAGTATTGCAGCACATGAACTCAGAAACTGAGAGGAGGCTTTCTTTGTCTATTTATTCCATGTCTCTTTTCCTTAGAATTGATGATTCAGTAGTTTAGCATAACATCTCGGGGATGAGGCTGTCAGAATGCTCACTGCAAGCATAAATAAACTTATCTTTTTTTCACACTTAGCTGCATGAAGAATAAAGTGGGCAGCGTTTTTGTTTGTTTGTTTTTTTTCCCAAGCAAGCCAGTACATTAATCTGAGTTTGAGGAGCTGCCCAAACTAGGACTTCTTGCAGAACAGGTTTAAAATGAAGTCTGATAGCCTGGAGCATCTTCATGTGTACATTTGTTGAGTACCTTTCATGAGAGTTTCATATCTTGCTCTGCATCTGTAGTTTGATGTATTACAATCTTAGCTGCCCAGTGAGATGCACTGTTTTCCTCTGCTTTTGAGGGCTCTTCTGCAGCTTGGCTGAAGGGAAGGGTGTTGTTTGGGATGCTTGTTGTGCCTGCTGGACACTGCTCTGCAAAATGAAATAGGGTGCAGGGTTTAGGACTCGGCAGCATCAATGTGAAGGATCATATATGCAGTGTGGAGCCCAGTGGTCTTTGTTTTCCTCCAGAGTAATCTCAACTAAATCCTGAATGGAATTTTCCCCATTATAAGAAGTTTAGTTGAAGTTCAGGAGTGATTTCATTAAATGTATTGGAATCAAGGAACAGACTGAGATTCTTTCAGTGTTACCAGATGAATTGCCCCAGCATCTGGAAGGATCTGGACTATCAAGAGTATCTTCAGGTTCTTCTTTTGCCTGGTTCAGGAAAGGCTGAATGGAATGAAACACAGCAAAGACTTGTATTTGGAAAATCCTGTGTGCTTTTACTCCAACTAAAAAGCTCCTCTTTCAGTCCAAAACCAGAGGGCTTCACTAAGCAGTTTTCACAACAATGCTGGAAATGGTTTGGTGATGTTCCAAAATGGAAAGAAAAGCATACTTAGAAACTTAAAAATCTGCCACCAGGAGGAATGTCACCCCATAGCTGGTCAGAGGAGTGTGGGCTGCTTGGTCATAGCACCGGCTGGAAGGAGGAGAGACCTTGGTTTCCAGTCAGTTATTGCCGTTACCAAGTAAACGCTTAGAAATCCAGCAGTCAGGAATGGAGGTAAATATTGCCCTATTTCCATGCAGATGAACCACTGAAGAAGCTGTGGGTGAGCCAGAGCTGGGATTCCTGGGTGTGAACACAAGCATTTGCTTTACAAAACTCACTAGTTTTGCTGAGTTACCCCTTTAACAGAGCAGTGATTCTCTGCAAGAGGCTTTGGACTCTGCTGTAGGGTATAGAAACACAAGCGTTAAACTCTGTGCAAATTGTAACACAGTTAAACAAGTTACTTTTTAGTTTGTATTGCCTATTTAAGTGTCCAGGACTGAGTGTGAACAAGGAATGAGATGCCTGGATATGTGAGAACAGCCAGAAAAAATCACCCAAGCCCCTAAGAAGGCTCTTGTTTGGTATGAATGAGCCCAAGCAGCCCGTATGAATGGGAGCCATAGAGAAAGTCTATGCTTGGCGCTCCCGGGCTAGAGTTAACCACCTTGTGGGTAGCAGAGATCCACCAGCTCAGGGTTCTGACAGGGTCATGCCTTGGTGATGACTGAGAATTACTGTCAGGACCAACTTAACCTCTTTTTGTTTTTAGCTTAGGGCATGCTAAGTTTTCCTCCAGCTGTCTAGCTTGATTCACGGCTTCCTGCGCTCAGAGCCCAGCCCTATATGGGAGTGACCCAGATGCTACCACTTTTCATTTCTTGGTGCAGTGTTCACATGGATACAGCAATAATCCCTTTTCCAAAGTCCTTGGGACAGGAGAGGTTGCAAGCAAGTCTGTGCAATATGCAGGTTACACCCAGCAGCAGTATGGTGCAATGATATCTGCAGATGCAAGTGGCTGAAAATAGGCCTGACAATGCTTGTATTGATATTTGGGCTGGAAGAACTAACGGAGTTGGCATTTGAACCCGAGGCGTTTTACATGGAGTGTGTAGCCTCTCTGCTGAATCCTTGGTTGAAGATTTGCTTAATCAGTTATTGACAGTAGCAGTTAATAGCTACACCCCAGGGAACTGGGGCATCATTGGTATGGAAGGGCACATTCATAGCCACAGGCATGCTTAAACAAGCTGCTGCATTCAAAGCTGATGCCATTGATGTTTGCTTCAGCTTAATTTATATGGTTCTACTTTATTTTTAAAGCCCAGATCACAGATTTTGCAAGGGAAACTCACTCAGTACTCCTTGTGGTGCTGGCCCACAGCAGTCCAGGTGTGAAGAGTGTCATTGCTGTCTTGGTTGATGCTGCTTCAGTGGGTGCAGAGCCCATAGCAGCATTACGGGTAGGAAGAACCCTTGGCTCTCGCATGGGGTTTGCCATCCTGGTCAGCCTTAGATGTGCCCCAGAGCAAGCATGATTCAGGCTTAACCTGGATGTCCTGTGGAAATGATTCTTGTAATGAATTCAAACTAATTTACTGTAATATGAGTTCACTATGGAAATCACTTCTTTGGAAGAAGGTTGATTTAAGTTGAAAGGCTGCTTTAAGTTGAAAATTGTGGGGAGATGTCCCCTGTATATGCAGCTGGAAAGATTGAGTACATGTGCCTTGTGTGACTTTAAAAGCTGCCATCATTGGGTGGTTTGGGGCAAATACCTCCTAACTTCAGGTTGCTCAAACAGCTACTGCCTTCTGTGTGCAGTGAAGGAAGTATTTAGTGAGGAGGATAAATAGCTGAACATTTTGATTAATCAGTAACTGTTATAAAAAGAGGCAGGAAAAATTGCCAGAGTCATATTTTAGAGGTTCTTAGCCCCCTAAGACACCTGTCTGTCCTTCTCAATTTTTTGGGGTGGAATTAAAACAAGACAGGACCTCCTTATAAGTGAAGAGAGATTTATGCCTTTTGAGCTTCTGGGAGATTCTGTGTTCGAACTTACAGTATTTTGAGTGTTAAAAACAAACCCACCAAACAATGTTTTGGAGTGAAGTAACCATTCAGCTCACCTCACTCTCTGTTCTTTCTTGCTACAGGTCTCAATCTGTGCACCAGTGGAAGTGCCACGTCCTGTGAAGAGTGTCTCCTCATCCATCCCAGGTGTGCCTGGTGCTCCAAGGAGGTAGGTGGCCAGACCTCATTTGTCTTGTATAGTTTTATAAATGCAGGAAGGCAGGTATTTTCCCACCTTGCCAGCTCCATTCCAAGTATATCTGCAGCATGTGTGACTCTTCAGCTCTCTGATGCTGTAGGAAGTAAGTCTTTGGCCCAAATGGCCACTGCACATCCTCAACAGAGCAGCACTATTCAACTGTCCCTTCAATTACCTTCTTGTTTTTGGTGGGTGCTGGGTCCCAGCATGGACTCTGTGTTACAGGAAGCCTTTCTTGAAAGCACGCTCTCTCTCTCTAAAGTCACAAACTTGGCTGGTGTCCGACTACGTGGTCCTTGTTGAGTGTCCTGGCATGGCAGGGGCTCTTTGTTTGTAACAGAGATAGTTCTCCTTTCTAAATCCCTTGTTCCATTTTTTTTTGGGAGGGGGGTAACACAGGCCTCTGTTGTTCGTGCCATGCCATGCCATGCCATGGTGATGAGTTACACAGCTTAGCTCTGCACTTCAGAGTGAAAATGTTACCCTTGTGCTGGTGCTGAAACTGCTCCCATGTAATTTAATTTGGTCTCCTTGGTTTGTGAGAAATTGCAAATGTCTTTCCTCGCTCCCTAAGGATTGCTCATGAGTTCATACTCACATAGACTTATGATTCCTAGAGAACAAGGTGTGTGGAAGACCTCATAATACCCAGTGCACACATAGCTGCTATCTGCTTAGTTTAGTGCCTGTGTTTGTCCTAGATGTTTAAGAGAGAAGTACCGAGGTTTACAAGGAAAGACTGCTTATTTTCAGACATGGCTTCTGTTCCAGGAGCCAGCTTTAGGATGTGAAAAGCACCAGAGTAGTGGATGATCTCGAACCTCTCAATGGGAAAGGCCCATCCTGTTACCTGCTGACTCTTCCCTCTAGTGTAGCTGTCCCAGGCCTGTTTTGGGGGAGGCAAGCTGTGTGCTTGAGCACACACTTCAGCTTCTAGCTCTAGCAGGTGATGGTGCAGGTGCTGCCCATGTGCCCCAGTGCTGCTCTTCTCCCAGCTCAGGCAAGTCCTGCCTTAGGGCTTCTGCAGCTCCTTGAGATGAGGTATGCGCATGGAGATCCTAAATCCACTGTTTTTTCTGGGTCTCAGGAGTTACCCCAATCTCTAGTTCTCCAGGTCTGTTTAGTGAGGTTTCACTTACCTGTAAGCACAGCTGCAGGATTCCAAGGAAAACTTCCTAATTTCATGAGCACCATGCTACCTGCAAGTGTGGTAGCTTTTCTGGAGTTTACTCTAGCAAGGCAAATTGCGTGCAGAAGAGAAAGGGTAAAGGAATAGATCCTACTTTTGAGACATCTTGTAAACAGCTGTAAGCGCTCCTCTTCCAGCCAGCTAATCTGTGGTGGTGAGATTGGATCCAGGAACGCTGACTATTAAGCTATGGGTACCCAACAGCTTGTGCTTGTTGCTTGGGTTGTTTCTTTTGGCATGAAAAGACAACTTTTTTCAAAATGCTGGCAGCGGAAATGCTTATCTGGTGGTCACTGTGACCACTAATTGCATGGCAGTCCATTGGAATGGCAGACCGACTTCTTATCTTGCAAACAGGCGAGTTACCAAAAAAAAATATTCCTAAATGGAATGGAGGGGCCAAGGAGGAAGACGGCTGTTTACAGGGAAGTGCTGTAATATTTCCTGACCTTTAGTCTGCAGCAGCTATTTAAAAATACATTTCAAGGTGCTTTGTGCCAAGAGCTCCATATTTAAAAGCTGTTGTCCCCAATACACGCTGACTGCTAAAACTCAGCTAGTTCGTATTCTAATTCTGGTTTTATTTTGTTTTGATTCTACTGTTTGAAACACTAATTATTACTCTGTAACTGATGTCATCATGTGATGTAATGGGATTGCGAAAGGTATCTAGAGGTTTTGACCTCAGAAAATTTAAAGTGATATTATAAGCTCTTAATAGCCACTTTCTTTGCACAGTCATTTCACCACCTTATTTCCCTTTCCTCTGCCACAGCTTATTACATTGCTTTTAGTCTGTTCTCTGGAGCTCTTTCCATCCACTAGCTGTCATTTATTGTGCACAGTGCCCAGGAGCATATATACCAGTCAAGTTTTATAGCTCTGCTGCTGTTTAAGTATCAGAGCTAAGATATTGGAACAATTTTCATAGATGCCAGTTATGTTGTGATAGAAACACAATCAGCTGTTTGCTGTGTATTTTCTGAGCAAACTGTTGTCCAGCTGTTGTCTCCTTGGCAGTGCTGGATTAATGGTTGGACTCAATATTCTCAGCCTAAACAGTTCTATGATCTTTGTTGGCAATAATGAATAATTTTGTCAGGAAGCATATATAGTAGGAGTCTGTAAGTGTGTATAATTCTATATATAGTTATGTATACTATATGTATATCATATATATACACTAAGTCTAGAGATGCTCTTTGCCCAGGGGTGCCAATGTGGTAAGGGAACATGGGAGAGAAGCAGGTTTAACAGGAATACCATGCTGATTCCCAGAGATTCATGCAACCTTCTGTCATGTTTCTTTTGCTTCCATCACCCTTTGCTCTCAGATCCAGCTTCTGTGTGTCCACAGAAGAGCAGAAAGTCTCGGACACTCACAGACTGCAGCTAGGGGTTAAGAATGTGCGAAATCAATTCTGTGACTGAAAGGAGTCTGAATGGTTGTCCAAGTGAGATAAAGTTCTTTGTGTTTTCTTGGCTTTAAATTGCAAATGTAAGATGCTTGCAGGACAATTTAGTCAGGACCCTATAAATTTTAGACTGCCACCACCTAACTTGTTACTTCAGGGTATCTCACACCCTCTTGGTTTTAATCATAGAATCATTAGGGATCGGAAGGGACCTCAAAAGATCATCTAGTCCAATCCCCCTGCCACAGCAGCCATCACCTAGACCAAGTTACACAGGAACACACCCAGGCAGGTCTTGAACCTCTCCAGAGAAGGAGACCCCACACCCCCCTGGGTAGCCTGTTACAATGCTCTGGTCCCCTCACTGTGAAGAAGTTTCTTCTGATATTTATATGGAACCTCCTATGTTCCAGCTTGCACCCATTGCCCCTTGTCCTATCACTAGATGACCTTGAGAATAGCCTGGCTCCATCCTCCTGAAATCCACCCCTCACATATTTATAGACATGAATGTTGTCACCTCTCAGCCTCCTCTTCTCCAAGCTAAAGAGACCCAGCTCCCTCAGTCTGTCTTCACTTTTGCTGGTGTTCAGCATCTCTGGTCCCATCCCAGAGGGTGATGATGGACGATTTGATGATAGCAGCAGCTGGTATGCAGCAGCCCCAGAGCCCCCAGGGGATGCTGAGCTAACCACTAGCCTTTTGGTTGTTGGAAATTTGGAAGCAGGCTTGGATTCTGTTGACTCTTGGAAGAATACATTGAAAGGTAGGGCTTAAATGAGGCCATCTGCTTAAAAGGCATGGAAACCAGTAGCTATGAATATGTGGCCTTAACCTGCACCTGTGCATGCCTTGAAACAGGGCTTCCTGAGGGAAATAAGTTATTCCTGACTGATTGAGACCGCTGCAGCCTTTCCATCCATGCTGGAATCTGAGGAGATTCCTCAGCTTCTCCTGCAAGAAACTGGAATTTACTAGTAATTGCTGGTGCACTTCTGGTGAAAGACTCTGGCTGGAAACTTGGCCCTTGGGTTAGCCATAATCTATGTGGCAGCCTGGCTTATGAGGTTGGGAGAGGAGTATGCTTGTTGATTTCTCGCAGTGGTGTTAAGTTGCCCAGGCTCAGGCATACTTCTGCTTGTTGGGGAGAGCAGGAAGCTCTGCAAGTGGCTTCAGCACTGTCCTACCCCAGCTGCCAGGTGTGGTGTGATAGTGGCATTTGTGTCCATGATAAACCTACCTGGAGGAATTGCAGGGAGGACACTCCAAAGCAGCATTAGAGACCACCAGTATGGAGGGGCAGAAATAATGCCATTATGTTGCTGTCATCATCTTTTTGCTGCTTTAGGAAGCATCATACTAAGAGGCTCCTCTTGTCTCTTAGGTGCATGTCTACTGTGTGTTCATACATGCCTTACCTATGTGCATGTGTTTATGTGTGTCCTTGCAAAACAGAGATGCACATTTATTACATTAAATAAATTGTCATTTCTTTTGGATTAATTGAACTGAAATTTCCCCAATGGCACCCTCTGTTTTCCAGCAGGTTGCTTGTACTCTATTCTCTCTGTTCTCAGAAATGTGTACCTGGAGAATGAGGAAGGAAAATCAAGGATGTTCTTAGAGGGAACAGGTCAGGTATTTTTTAAATGGAAAAAGCAGGCATATTTCAGACAGAATGAATGCAGAACTGGATTGACCCAAGTGAAGAAATGGTAGAAACACATCCAGCCGGGAGTGGGATACAATCAGTTAGGTACACTCAGTTAGATGCAGCTGTTCTCCATTTTTATAGCATGAAGCAAGCAATTTGTCTTCAAACTGTCAAACCAATGAGCATGTAATTGTCACCCTGTTGTCTCCATTCACACTGTCTGCTTCTACACATTTGCTTTTGTGCACTTGTTAACACAGAGGCTGCATCACAGAGTGCCCACAGGGCTGTGAGCAGCCTCGGTGCTAGCAAGGACCAGGTGGGATCAACCTAAATTAATGCTTCTCTGTGATATGAGGTGATGCTTGAGGCAGTTTCTGTTTGCTATGGAGCACCTGCTGCATTTCTTGCTGAAGCAGGCATGCATGGAGATGGTCAGCAGGCATTTGGGCACACCTATTGCTTAGCTGACTGTGACGTGTCCTGTATTCAGGGGGAACTGGGGTTTCACCTGGCATGCCACATCCAAGCTGATGTGGGGCTGCCTTTTAGCATGCTACTTGATTTCTCTCTTGCAGAGAACTTTATGCTTGAGTTGGGTGGTATCTGGTAGCCACAGTATTTTGGCTTTCAGTTTTAATCTATGGCTGCACAGTGAGGAGTCTGTTTGCAGGGCTCCATGGTGTTGCTTGGGTCATTCCCCTGCTTAGTGTCACCCTGCCTGGGCTAGAAACCCAAGCAGAAGTAGGGCTCAATCCTGCACCCCTGTGTGGTGAGCTACACCTCTTTCCTCTGGGGCACCCCTGAGAGGTGGCTGTTTTCTTTCACCCTAGATAATTCAGCATTTCACCAAACAAGAAAAGACCAGGGTTTCATTTGAACTCCAGCTTATATCTTGCTGCCCTGTAACAAGTCATCTGGACCCATTTTGGAAAAAAGTTAAAGAATGAAGTGATGTGGACCTGAGAACTGGAGGAGTGCAGGGGTGCTGCTGACCTGAGAGCTCTGTGCAGCACACACTGCAGCAATAAGCCTTTCTCCCTGACATGTGAATGGACAGGCTTGGGGCATGGGCACCCTGCCCCAGAAATGCTCCCAACAGGTCCTGCATCAGTTTGCTCCTGACCTTGTGTGCCAGCACAGTCTTGTTCTTGGCATGTGGATGGTGCTTTCGCGTCCACCCCTTGCTGGGATGGCAAACGTCAGTATAAACAGCACCATATCCAGAGCTGCCTCTCCTGGTGTTATGAACTTGACTGCTGAGGGAGGAAGCTGCCATCCTCCTCTCTCTCTCCCTGGGCTGCCTGGCCCTCCTGGCTCTTGTTCTGCTACCCCAGGCCCAGCCAGAATATTAAGACCTAATTCAAAGCCCTTTGGAGTCTTTTTGCTCACATCAAGAGTCTTTGGAGTAGACCCTGGGGAAGATTGGAAATGCCTGATAAAAGCTACAGTTGCTCTTGCAGCCCTAAATATTGGCCTATTTGTTTACTTTTCCCCAGTGCTAATTCTTGGGGAATAACTAAAAATGAAACACTCCCTGGTGCTGTTTATGTTGCTTTTTGCAGCACAACCAGAATGTCCTTTCTAATTGGAAATGAGCTGGCAGAGGTTTTCACCTGGAGCTCAGATACTGGCAGAGTCAGAGAACATCTCCCCATGGTTGCCCTGCTTCTGGGTGGATCAACCCAGGAGAGCACCTAGACTTCGCCAGCTTTTCACTGACTTTAGGTCAAACCACATCCAAGGTAAACTTTTCTCCAAAGCTGCCCTAAATGTGCTGCTTTAAAAGGCTGGGTGTTGTTCTTCAGTTTGGTGAGGGATTCTGGTTTTTATTTTGTCATGCTGGAGATGCTTTAAATAGTCCCAGTCCTCCTTTCTGGAAGTTCATCTGTTTACATGATGTGTTCCAAAAAATTCATGTTCCTATCCATCTGACATGCCATCTCCTTGTCTGGACCCTGGGCTGGATGCTGGAATGCAAATTTCACATTTTTCAAATAGTGTTGGGACCTCGTGGTGAGAAACTGCAGCAGAGAGCCTCTGTTTTTGTTTCAGGACCCTTGTCTCTG
The DNA here is from genome assembly GCA_013397515.1 of Upupa epops. Classification (NCBI taxonomy): domain Eukaryota; kingdom Metazoa; phylum Chordata; class Aves; order Bucerotiformes; family Upupidae; genus Upupa; species Upupa epops. The sequence continues at coordinate 37,957 of VZRI01003051.1, forward strand.
TGAGGCCGCCCTCGGGGAAGTCCCTGGAGCACCCTGTGAGGTGCAAAAGTGGGATCTGTCAGGGGAGCTCTCCCTCCTCAATGTCTTCCCCATCCTCAGCAAAAAGTGAGGTTTATTCAGCCACCACTGGTTTTTGGCTGTGCAGCTGAAGGAGGGGCTGGTGTGGCTGTGAGCATCTTCTCTGCATTATTTCATGTCATTTTAGTCCCTCAGCCCTGGAGCAGAAGCTGTTTGTCTCTATTGTTATCATGCAGAAATAAGCAGGAAACAACTGTTGGAAATTCAGTAGGTTTACAGTATGCAGTTCTACTCCTTTTAACACTTCAGATGAAAAAAAAAAGTGTGTGTGTGGGGGGGAGGGTGGGAAGAAAAGACGTTCTAACAAATGGACCCTTTGCAAAAGGCTGCATTGTGTGGCGGCTGTTCCTGAGCACTGCCCTGCACAAGGCTGCTTTGTGCACCATGCACAGGATTCACAGCGAGGGCTGCAGCTCTGGCCACAGGCGCTGGGACAGTCCTTGCCATGGCAGCCGCTCTCTGGCCACGAGCTGCTGCCTGTGCCTCACTGCCTGCAGCAGACATGGGCTGGCTTTTCACCGCCTCCCATGAAGGCTCGCCCACCTCTCCTCCAGTGAAGCTGACCAGGACAGCCTGCTCACAGCAAACTGGTTTGTCTGTGCTCCACCTCGGGGGCCACTTGCTCACTCATGTGATGATGTCATGCCAACACCTGCAGAGCAGAGGTGGAAGGCAGGAGGGACTGGTGTTTTGTATGGGAACTTGCTTGGGGAAGAGGGCACATATTCCTGGAGCTGGTCAGCCTCAGTCTCCAGCTTCACATCTTGACTTGGCTCTCTGGGTTGGTGCAAAGTTCCTTCAAGGCAATGCATGTGGATTCACACTTCTTCCCATCCAAGAGCTGCTAACTGGCTCTTCAGGCAGCTAACCAAATATTTTACCTTGTTTTCACATGGCCCAAGTGCTTCTGCTCTGGCTGGGGTGAAAACCCAGGCTTAGCTTTCTGCTCTGGTGCTTGGTGAGCAAATTCAATTTCCAAATTCCTGCCAAATTGCTTTTATGTAGATCCCTTTGAAGGAATTCAAGCCCAGTGAAGGTTGAATTTTAGTACAGCCACCATGAATGACACCAGCTTCTTCTTGTCATCTATTTGCTACAGATACCAGCACATCAAATCAAATTCCCTGCTGTGGAATTGATGTTTCTCCCTCCCCTTCACTTTTGTTTCTTCTACACCCCACAGGAGTATGGTAGCACAAAGTCCATCACGTCACGGTGTGACTTCCTGCAGAACCTGATTGCAAATGGTTGTGCCGGAGCCATCGAAAACCCCAGCAGCGACATCAGTGTAGTGAAGAACGTCCCTCTGAGTAGCAAGGGCTCTGGCCAGATCCACTTGGATGTCACACAGATCATGCCTCAGAAGGTTGCCTTAAACCTTCGTCCAGGTGAGTCCTCAGTAGCTGTGAGCCGTATGCTGGGGGGTGTGTGGAGATAAGAAAGCAGGTGGCCCTTCCACAGCCCATGAGCTTTGATGCTGCATCACAAACAGGTTTTGGGCTGAGGTGTGTCTTTCATGAGAGGACACTGCTGCCATGTAAAGTCTATGAAAGATCACTCACAGCTGTTTGTTAGTAATACTAGCCTTAACATTTGCAAGTGTTTAAAAGGAAACGTGCTCAGTTAAAAAATGTAATCTCTGGATGTGAGGAGTTAAAATAACTTTGGATTCTTCATGCAGTCAACAGCACTTGACCATATACTGAAACAGCTCCTTCTGTAAATTGGAAACAAACCTACATATCTGTTTTCTGCTGGTATGCAAACCAACCATGGGATCAAGGCAGAAGATAGAGATATGAACTTGTGACTCAGGCTTTGGACTGTAGCCAGATCCCTGTTCCATTCCCCTGAGACATCGCTTTTCTTCAGTCTCTTCCTTTTAATTAAAAATTAGAAGGGAACGGCTGGACTGGGCTATGTGAGCATATTTGTTGTCAGAAGTTTTTGCGTAGCGGGGGGAGGCTTTAATGTGGGTTCAGAATTCTTGCTAAAATTTGGCAGCTGCTATTTCTGAAGGGGCAAAAAACCTCTTTATTGCAGAGTTAAGAAGCAAGTATAAAAGCTTGATTCATTGTAAGCAACTGGTGTGGGTTTCTAAGGCTTACAGTTTTGTGACGGCTCTCGTGAGTGTACAGAAAAATGAAATATGATGTTTTGCCCAAGAAAAACAGGAGTTTGAGCTGGTGCTTGTGCTGCCAGTTCTCTCCCAGAGCCTACAGTCAGTGCAGGATTTTTTTCTTTTAATTCTTTGGGTTGGATAGTTTTCATATCTCTTCATTAACTCTTCCTCAGCAGTGTGACTGCTGTCACCAGTCAGGTCCTTAAACGTAAGGAAATTTTGCTTCAAAAACCTAAAAACAGACATCTGAGGGCAGTCTCCAATGGATGTATGGCTGGATGCACAGCTTCTGCAACTGGCTGTGGCTGATGAAGCAGGTTTGCTCACCTAAAGAAGGGAGTTGTTATTACTCCATTTTCTTGAGACAACTCCTGTCAGAAAGGGCTGGCTCAGCTTCCACATCTTACATTCTGCAGTCCCTCCTTCACATGCAGTGCCTGGTGCTCAGCAAATTCCCTTTTCCCAGCACCTGGCAGTTTTACCCAGACAGAGGCACAGGTGCTCACTGCTGTATGTCATGGGGGTCCATCTCCCCTCAGCTTCTTTGGTCCTGTTTACTGGATGCTTGGGCTGCACAGGGCTGCTGGCCATCTTCGTTCTTTGAATGGCAGAGGAGCCCTTTACCTTCGGGCTAAGGTGCAGATATCCCAAGGACCGTCACAGTGATTCCTACACTGTGTGAGTGAGCTGTGCTCCCTGTGCTGCTCTTTGGAGAGCATCAGAGTCACTAAAGGAGGAAGGATGTACCTAGAGGTTTGTAATAGTATTTCTCACTTTTGCACTCTCTTTGACATTGGTCAGCACTCTGTCTTAGGGCAAATGACTTCCTAAACCCTTATGTTAGTATCCCTAGCTTAAATTTCCCGTTAATCCTTGAATTTGAGAATGGGTTTCACCCTGTGAAGCCAAGACTAAAAAGAGACAATATTGATTTAATTTTGGGCATGAAGGGTGTCCTATTTCAAAGGCAAATTCACACGCCGGTGATCATTTATTCTTAGATCACTAAGCAGAAACAGAAGGGAGTGAATTGTCAATTGTTTGCTGTTCCCACCCATGCAGTTTGATCTAATCATCCCATGGCAGCAGTCACATCCCAGATCTCTGTGCCCACAGCTGATTTCCAAAGGCCTTAAAACAGATGTCCTTACGTGCTAGCTTTCAGGTTGAGCATTTAGTTTTTATAATATTGATTTTTATTCTTAGGTTCAGTTATAAAGCAGCATGTCCTAGTTAAAGACAAATATGAGTAGAGTAAAAGGAACCAAAAAAATAAGTAGCTGCAGGCTGTGCAGTCCACCAAGCCACGAATCTCAACAAGCAGAAAAAAGGCCTTTCTTAGGTAAGCCTAATTGTTGAGTTTGTGTTTTTACATTGTCCAAAAGCATTTTGTCCAGTCTGTGCACTGCCTCTGTGCAACAGCATCCAAGAAACATTTCTGAATTCAGTTTTGGGTTTAAAACTTTTCAGCCAAAGCCCTAAGATTTGATTTTTTTGGTGATGATGTGTGAGAAAGAAGGAGCCTAGGTTATCTCTAGAAGCATCAGAATAATACTGTACACAGACAGTAATAAATTATTTTGCACTGACATCTACATTAGAGATATTGTCTGATATAATACATACATTTGTGCAGCTAGAAAAGAAAGAACCAAGCAAAAATGTATGATCCTGCTATTTTTCATGCTTCTCAGCAGCTAATAAATCCATAACTATTTAGAGATCAGAATACCCTAAACACCCTTCTGGCACAGGAATTCCTATATTAGGTCATCTGCTAGGAAGAATAGTGTTTTGCAAACAGATATGGTGGGAAGTACAGAAGGACACGTACTCTTTTCTTCTGAAAGGGCTAGTTATTCCAGTGAGAAAAATACCTAAGAATGAAAAAAAATAGGCATGAGAATGAATTTTCTTGGAGTTAAATACATTCCTGCAGCACTGATTTAAAGGCAGACTTGCAGTCATGGTTTGTCATCCTGCAATTGATGCTAGCAGGTTTCATACTATATAAAGAATGTTCTCCTGCAGAATGTGACCCAGAGCCATTTCTTACTGTAGGGCCAGTGCTGAGTTGCATCCTGTTGCATACCACAGCTCAGCACAGTGCCAGGAGGGTCCTGCTCCTGCCAGTAAAGAAAGCCTGGAGAGAATAAGGAGGAAGATTTATGGAAAGAATTTCCTACTTCCTGCAGCTGATACACGTGCATGTTTGTGCAGGATGCCTCTCACAGGTCTGGTGAGGCACTGGAACAGGTTGCCCTGTGAGGCTGTGGGTGCTCCATCACTGGAAGTGTTCAAGGCCAGGTTGGATGGGGCTCTGGGCAACCTTGACTAGTGAGAGATGTTCCTGCTCACGGCAGGAGATTGGAATTAGATGATCTTTAATGCCCCTTCCAACCCAAACCATTCTATAATTCTAGGCAAGACTGTAGCAGACTGCAGTGGGGAGCAATAGCCAGTAAGAAAAGAAGCCCTGACTTGGAAGCAACTCTAGATCTAAATGCAGGTAAATCATTAAACAGAATTAAGATCTTGGCTTAGGAGCTGTAGCTGACTCCTCTAGTACCCTGAGGTGGCTGAGATGCAGAGAACTGGTGGAGCAAAAAAGCAGACCCAGATTTAAACCCTTCACAGAGGCAGGCTGAGCTCTGTGCATATCAACTGGGTACTGGGGCCCTAGCTTCTTCCTTGTGGGTCTGGAATCTGCTGCAAAGGGCTGCAAGAGGGTAACTGATTGCTTCCCACACATAAGGATAGCTGTAAAAATCTATACAAAGAAGGTCCTGATGCCAAGGACGGTGTTTGACTCTGTGAGGCTCAGCACAGCATCACCCCGTGTCACGTAAAACTTCTTCCTAATGGGAGCTCATGCTGTATCTTGCCAGAATGGCAGTTTGGGGCAGCTGCTGCTGCTGCATGCCATTGGGCTGGATGGAGGTGGGAGCAGCTGTGCTGCTGTAGAAACTCAGAACAATAAAACAGTTAGGGAAATGTTTTCACAGTCATAAAAGACAAGTGTTTAATTTCTGGAAAAGAAACGGGGAAGTCATGTATACTTTGCAGAACATGACAGTGCCTGAAGTTCAGCTTTGGTCTTGAAGAGCAGGGAGAGGTGGGCAGGAGGGGGAGTTTAATCTTGACAGCATCTGAATCCCTGTGTTTGAGACCCTACTGAGCTGGAAAAGGACCTGAGGTAACAGCTGGGGACTTGGGATTTCTAAACCAGCCTAGAAATTGAGGTTGCCAGAGTCTGGGGTTTCCATTTAGACCTCTCTCAGCAAAGCTTAAGACAAACATTTGCCACCTCCCTTCTGGCTCCACTAAGATCCATCTGACGTGAAGCTGAATTCACTCTGAATCTACTTCACCTGTCTCAAGGCACAGGTAGTGCCAGCAGTGGCCTCTCATACCAGTACACTTTGTGGAGGGCATCTCTGATAAAAGCAATTTGGCAAAGAGAAGGGTCAGGGGAAAGGCTTTCCTCTTCTCTTCTTTGCAGTTTCACAGCCTGTGACTCAGCCTTGTTCCCTCCTTTATTAATTCAGGAAGGTTTACTTCTGCCATGGTGCTTCCCTGTTTGACTTTTTCCAGTTCACTGTACTTTTGCCCTGCTTTCTCCAGAATCAAAGTGGCACAGCTGTTTTTCAAGGGAGAGGTCCTTTTCAAGGACATTTCTTCTGTGTCTGCTTTGATTTGACTTCCCTTCAGCTCAGAGGGCATTTTGCATGCATCTCACACTGCCTGTTTTCTCCTGACCTGCTTCCTTCTTCTGCTCCACTTCCTCCTCTGTTTTGTGCAGGTGGTCTTGGACTGTTCCTGGTTTGCCTTGAGGACTTGCCCAAGTCAGCTTATGCATAGACTCGACAGTCTAGGAAGCATCCATTTGAGGTTCACTGTGCTTGTTTTTCTTTCCATTTTTCTAGGAAAACACCCCTGGACTGTACACAGTCTGGGGCAGTAGCATTTTTCACGTCTCCCCTTAGAGACATGTGAAAATCTCATCTCATGAGATGGAAAGACCCTTTCCCATATCTCCAAAGTGAAACAGAGACGTGCTCTGTGACTGTGTCCTTTTCCAGGACACTGCATAGCTTAAGAGGACCCAAGTCATTACCTGCTTTCCTCTTAGTCTCCCAAGGGATGTATTTGGAAAAGCTTATTCCTCTCACCCTCTTCTTTTGCAAGCAATCTGTCTGCTCAGTAGAGAATAAAAACACAAACCAAGGCAAAAGCCAAAGGTGAACTTGATTTGATGTGTGCTAGGAGTTTCCTTATTACCGCTCGCATCTTTTGTGTGTGTGCAGGTGACCAGACGTCCTTCCAAGTTCAGGTTCGGCAAGTGGAGGACTATCCTGTGGACCTCTACTACCTGATGGATCTCTCCCTGTCCATGAATGATGACCTGGATAACATTCGCAATCTGGGGACCAAGCTGGCTGAAGAGATGCGGAAGCTCACTAGCAATTTCCGTCTGGGGTTTGGTTCTTTTGTGGACAAAAACATTTCACCTTTCTCCTACACAGCACCGAGATACCAAAACAATCCCTGCACTGGGTAAGTGCTAGGTGTACACTGAAGGGACCAGCCCTGTACTTGCACTGAAACTCTGGCTTCTGGGGATGGTGGAGGTCACTGTGATGCTCCAGAGCAATTCAAAGTAGGAAAACTTCCAATTTTGCAGTGACTTTTAGGAGGTCTCTTCATCTAGAGATGGGAAACTGTTGCTTTGAGAGCCTGAATCTGTTTTTCAGTATCTGAAGAGGATGCAGGCACAGGCTATAAGAAAAAGAAGCAAGGGTCAGGAGTTTCTGATTTTGATCCTAGCTGTGAGTCATTGCATAGCCTTGTCTCCAAGGCAATGTGTGCAAGTCTTTCTCAACTGGAGTGCTTGGGAGAAGTGAGATTTGTGATGGCCTGTAGCACTGATTAGTGAGTTCTCTCTCCTAAAGTGCTTTGAAGATGTCAGGCAGAGTTTTTCATCTTTGTTGCTGTGGAAGGAAAGCAAAGTGGTAGTTATGAAAGACATGAATGATGTGGTTTGTCTTGCAGTGATACCAGAGCCTTTCTTTTCTTTTCTGGCTGTTGTTTGCTAGAGGATTTCTGTTTGCCTTTTAATCACTCAATCAGGATCAAGTCTATTGAAACTGGGTGTAGTAGAGGGAGTCCAGGCTCAGATTGGTTTGGCTGTTGGCACAAAAGGATGGATACAAGTGCCCTCCTGGGAGAACAATATCACTGATGCTTATCTTTATGGCCTCCATCTTTGCGTCATCCATTGTTAGGATACCTTCTAGTCATATTAGGCCTGTAGGGTTAGCAGTTTTATTTGAGCACGTGTAGTCACTTGCTGTAACATCCCCACACAAATAGACACTAAACTCCGTGAGTGTGCAGCCTTCAAGTTTTCCATATCAGAAGCAAAGACAGAAACTTCAGCTGGCACTGAACAGGCATTTGGCATCTCAGTGCACACTGACCATTTACCAGAGAAAATCGTCTGTGTTCTCTTTTCACCAATTCTGTCCAGAAAGGAAAGTTAAACGGATTGTGACACTGAAAACTTGCTTTGTCCCTGATGCACAGCCAAAAGTGACCATGGTGACTGAGGCAGGGAGATGACTCTGCCACCATGGCACTGTTCACCACAGGCTTCACTGCTCTTTCAGAGCCAGAAATTTGGCATAGCTCTGAAGCATGCTCTCAATCATCCATTATTCTCTGTCTCCATCACATTCTCAGGTTGCTTGCAGGCTTTTCATTCCAGCTGGGGAAATTTCGAAAGCTTTGTTTGGCTAGTGTGTGATTTAATTGAAGTGATGTGGCTTTCGTTGAGTGAAATAGGGTGAAATATACAGGAGAAGAGGGGTGGGAGAGTTGGAGAGGTTGAAGCTGAACAACTCTCCATCAAGGCATGCCTGAATCTGCTGGTTCCCTTTCATCAAAGGGCATTCAGAGCTGTCACCTTGACATTTCCCACCACAATGGGATGTACTTCTGGTCCTTTTGAGTTCACTTAGGTGGTGACTTCCCTGTTTATGGGTTACATTAAGCCATCCTGGTCTTTCAGGCTTTTTGGGAAACCATTTAGGAAGGACTTCAAGGAGTGTTTTTCTTATCTCTCATTCAGGCTTTCTCCTCCTTCTCTTCATGGTGGTGGTTTTTTCCTGCAGGTCTGGGTGGGATGCAGTCCCATTTTATTGTGGAGTCTGCCTGGGTTCCCTTGTTCATCCTCCACCACACCTCAGCTTGCTTGCTCAGTCCTACAACTGGCTCAGTCCCTCTGGGGGAGCCAGGATGTGGCCTTTCACAGCCATGGTGTCATTCAAGAGAGATAATACAAAAGAAAACATACACTAAATTTAAAAAACATAATGAAGGCAGAGGGTTTGAGTCAACACTGAGCTGCCCATCTATCTGTGACAGGGCCTGTTACAGTCTGAGATAACCCAGCCCCACTGCTAGGGGAACTGGTGTAGTCTGGTATCCACAGGTGTCATACCACTGCCAGTGAAGCTGGAGTGTAAATTAAGTAATAAAAGGGTTTAATCACACATCTCCACGGGAGGCAGCACCCTGTAGGGTTACAGTATGACAGTTTTCTTCCTGCATCAGGGCCACTTGCTGACACCCATCACCCATCAGCGCAGAGGTTTCAGACATTGCAAATGCCTCACCATGGCTCTAGGTGTGGGTAGGATGCAAGCCTGAACATGAGGCTGCTCACACGAGATAGCTCTAATTAGCTGCCCTACGGTTAGGTGTACACTTGGCTGTGTGGGTGCAAATCCCTTCTCTGGTGCTTGTGAGGCATTTGAGTTTCCAGCGGTAGTAAATCTTAACACTCCTTTGCATAAAAAGCCTCTTACAACTTACCCATAGTGGGTCATGTGTCAGCAGAGGCCCTTAATTGTTCCCTGGGTTTTATCTTTGAAGATAAGTGTGAATCAGCACCAGCTCAACTCCTTTTTAAACACATTTTCTTTTTAACCCTTCATGTCCTTGTCTGCTGCATGAACACACTGATTTCCCACACTGGGAGAGCTGCTTGGCAGAGCTCTCCTGGCCATGCAGTGAGCATCTAGGCTGCCTACGGATAGTTCTGTATGGAAAATGCCAATGTGTTTCTCTGCCTTAGGGTGCTACTCCTACCTTTCTTCTCCAGTAGAGCTCTGGAAAGTGGAAACTGGCAGGGAGAGTGGGAGAATGCATGAGCTGGTGTTCGTTAGTTGGGTGATTTGCCAGGTGCCTGGTGACATACCATGGATACAGGCTGGCATGTACTGCCGAGAAAGCTGGATGACAGTGTGAAAATCCATATTGAGAACTGGGGGAAAAGCAGTTCTCAGCAAGGATGCTCCTGGGTGGTGTCCTTTGACAGCAGCTCACTGGTTGTGCAGCCTTTTGGCACAACTCACATCACCCTCTCAGTCTGCTCGGACAGGTGGCTCTATCATAATGCACCCTCTGAATGAATCTTGCATCCTGCACTGCAGATTCTCCATGCAAAAATAGCTTTATTATTGCTGAAATGGCAGAGCTGAGTGGCTCAGGGTGGACTGGGGCTTGGTGTCTCCCCTTGTACTGTGCATACACAGAGATGTTCAGTCCTGTTAAGATCTCTGGAAACTTTAGCTGCTAAATGGCCCCAGGGGAAAACAAAACAAAGAGCTCTACTATAGAGTTTTGTAGATAAATAGCTAGGAATTGACATGTCCAAAGCGTGAATCCGTGTAGAAGTATTTCTTCCTTCTGAACAGAAGTTTGGAAACCAACCTGATAAGCTTGAGAGCTTCTGCAGCTTTTGGCTGCTGGTGTGGTTCCTCCCAGCTGACCAGTCTTCTGTTCCTTCTGCAGTTACAAGGTGTTCCCCAGCTGCGTGCCATCCTTTGGTTTCCGCCACATATTGTCGCTAACGGATAAAGTTGACCGTTTCAATGAAGAAGTTCAGAAACAGAAGGTTTCCCGCAACCGAGATGCTCCTGAGGGTGGTTTTGATGCAATTTTGCAGGCTGCTGTGTGCAAGGTGGGTCACTCAGACTTCCAAACGCGGACTTTGTCTCTGTTCTTGGACTAGGGTAAAGCTTCAGTATGCTGTTTCTTGGAAGCAGCTACTAAGTTTTTCTTGCAGAAGCCATGAAAGATGCCTTGGAAAATAGAGGCTATTGTTTTCATGTGCTTCTGTACCTGAAAAGGCATTGAAAAAAAGAGTGCTGTTTTTTCTAGTCTAAAGTGATGATAATGGAACTTCTGCATATACAAATATAGGGCTGAGGTTCTAACACATGTTTAGATTTGGGGATGCTGATCCCTGAGCACCTGGGATTAAATCTTTTAAGATTCATGTATGTTTTCCTGCAGCAGCACCATCCATCAGCTCAATGTGTTTGCATGCCAAATGCATCTTGCGATGGTTGACTCATATTGATGGTTGGAGCTGGTTCCTGCTGCTCATACCTCTCCCCTTTGTGTATGGGCTTGGATGACTCTGGTGCTGACAGCCTGCACTCCCTCTTTGTCAGCAAAACTGAAAGAGTTAGCAGTAATTAAAGACAGAGTTCATTAGGCATGTTAGCCTTGTCCTTAGTGTTTCAGGAGGTGTTTGTTCCAGAAAGATCTTCGAGCAAGTAGGTGGGTTGCTGTCTGTCTCTTTGTGTCAGTGCTGGGAGTGTTCTTCTTTACTGTGTGGCTGAGCTCATCAGGGAAGGTTCCAGTTGCTTTTTCCACTCTTGACATACAGATTCGTTTTTTGCTTGTGTAGTCCTTTTGTTTGGGTGCATTTTCTTCTGGATCTGGCTTTTGGAAGCCAGAAGATAAACATCGTCTGCAGGAGAGATGTGATGTAGGCTTGTGGGAAACCAGATCTTCCCATGCCTGGCTTGGCTTCATTGAAGTTTCATGCTCTTGACAGGACTGAACCTGTCCTGTTGGATCTGATGCCACCCAACAGATATCTTTTGTCTCCTAGCCTGACACACATGTTGGCACAACTACAGTTCTGCTTCCACTACTCATCTAGGCAATAAAGTTCTCAGTTTTGGAGCTGTGTATATGTTGGGTTAGACCAGAGGCACTGCAGCTACAGGATGGTGACTCAGTCATGCCATGCAGAATGTGGGTTGTTTTTTTTACACCCCCTTCCACCACATTATTGCAAAAATGGGCTGTTTTCCATATAGTGCAGAAATGCTGTGGTGTGTATCACAAGGGCTTCTTTTGAACATGATAATGGAGGGCAGGAGACCTGAAAAATGTTTTCAGCACATTTTTGCCAGTGTCAAACTGTTGGTAAGGACTGAAATCTTTGTTATTTTTGCGTACGCAGCCTGGTCCTTCCTAAATTCAAACAATGAATGCTGGCACCATCTAAATTCAGGACTAAGCCGCTTCTATGAAGGGTGAGCAAAGGTGAACACGTGCTCTTGGCATGTTTTGGCAGGTCTTGATAGAGGAATTTCTGCAGCCATGGTTGTTAATTACTGAAGCTTGGGTGTGGGAAAGAAAGTCCATGGAATCTGTGTGCAAGGCAGGAGAACCCGATGCACTGTAACCCATGCTGCCGTGGCAGCCCTTTGGTGCTGGGTGAGGCAGCTGCCTGCTGATCACAGGAGTGTGAGAATAGCCAAAATTTTGGGCCAGTTGACTGATCTCCTAAGCTTTGTAGCCAAAATGGGGGTTTAGTGATTCATTTCTTTTTCAGTGGCCAGTGATGGATGACCCAGATCAATCAATATCTGTGGGTTGTGGTGGGGCTAAGTACTGTTGAGGTGGATGAAGGTTGCAGGCATCTATGGTGATAGTGAAGTACTGCTTCCTGATGAGTAATGCTTCAGTGATCAATGCTTTGCATACAGTGGTGATTCAGGAACTGCAGTGGGGACTAAACCTTGAATAGACAGCAGTTTCTGGTATCTCAGGAACTACTTTCCACTAGTTCAGGGCAAACACCATGCAGATACTGTGGTGGGCTTCCTCATCACTACTCTGGTACCCCATAACATCTTGCCAGCATGCTCCAGCTCTTTCCAGCTTTCACCCTCTGTCATATCCAAAACCCAAAATTTAAGGCAGCTCTGAGCTTTGAAGGTCTTCTGCCTCTAGGGCAATGCAGCAGTATTGAGCATGTGTGGCATTAAGGGGGCTGCCAGTCATGGCACGGCAGTCATGGCTGTTTCCAAGCCACAGTGTGCAGTGGAGGTCGTCTTCTCCTCTTGAAGCATTGAGCTGGCTGAAACAATCCCTACTCTGTTGACTAGGTATTTTTATATTGTAATTCACACCAAGCATTTCTCCTGCATGAGCTGTCTAAGCTCTGTAACACTCAAGTCATTTTTTGGCTTGGTTTTCAACCCAAGACATGGGGAAGGTTTATGCAGCTAACACAGACTAACGAGCAGGCCCAGGGTTTGGCTCCTTTCTGAGAGATGAAGGTGCAGTAAATGTTACTCTGGAGGCAGCAAAAGATCCAGAAACAATAAGCCTTTATCCTGATGCTAAAATGGTAAGCCAGGAATACTAATCAACCTTCTGTAAGTACATTTTCCATTAGCAGCATTTTGGTTTTCTGACACCCTTTAAGCACAAGCATCATATGGCCTGGTGGTGGGTATAAGTTTCAGATCCTATATTTTAAGATGCAGGAAAGAGATAATGCTGGATTAGAAAATAATGTGTTTATTGGAATAGTGTTGGTTGGTGTTTGCTAGACACTGGTACGTGGATGTGGCCAAGACATCTGGAAGACACTGTGGTGCCTTTCAGAGCTACACCAGAAAAAGGAGTTTGGGGTTTTAATCTCCAGAGCATACTTTTCTTGAACTTGTGTCTGTTTCTTGCTTCTATAAAAGTTTGCACCTGAGAAACAGGTGGGATTTTAGACATACCAAAGAATCCAGGGAGGTCTCTTGGCAGCTGATATTTTGGCAATGAAGCCCTTTTTATTCAGTGCCCAAAGCATTGATGTAGACATTTATTTCAGGCTTGGAAATACTGATGTGGGATTTTGCAGCTTTTTTTAGTAGGATTTGGATGACTGAGCTGTGCTGAGACACTGGCAGTTTTGCCAGTCAGTGTTTCACTGTTGTGAGAAGCTGGTCCTTTGAGTTATGGGAGGCAACTGCAGCTGGTTGTAGGAGTAGGGGTAGGATCCATAGCATGCCCAGCCCTGCAGAGACATGTCTTCCCACTTCACTGTGCTTTTGGTCATGTCCCGCCCCTGCTCTCAAAATGCTTTTTATCCCACAAGGATCAAAAGGCAGATGAGGGGGCTGACATCAGAGCAGGTTTTTTCATTCAACAATCCTGGTCCAATAAAAATAAATGAAGGCATCTCTGGTTGGTTGTTTTGAGCAGAGTGCTGCTCTGGCTGTTGTGGTTGAAGTAGCATGCTGAAGAGCTGTATTTTCCAGTGCCTGGAAGCTGCTGGTGGAGGCAGCATGGGATGTGGTGGCTCTTCACTGTGCAGGCCTCTCTGGGTGTTTGCTCCAGCTACTCTGGTGTGGCATCAGCACTGGCGTGGCCATCCCATTAGAAACACCCTGGTCCAGTGCTCAGATGCTTGCATCAATACTGGTTGCTTGTTGCTTTCTGGAAGGGAGTTTCTGAATGCAACAACCAAAGTGGTTCTGATGTTGTTCAAGTGGGCAGGTGTGTGTGGAAGGCATGGAGAGGTTGTCTGAAAAGGAAGTCAGGCTGTGATTTAAAGGCGGGCTTAGCAGGGAGGTGGACAGCAGTACCACTCTTGAAGTGGCTTCATAAACTGCTGATGGATTGCCACTCATTTTCTCTGTGAGTAGCACGCTTCTAAGGAAATGAAACTCAGACAAATTTTGTAATCACTTGGTGAGTTTCCTGGCCTCAATCATGGAAAAAAAAGAAATCAGCTTTGGATACACAAACAAAACTGAACTGGATAGGCTTCTGTCTGATGACTGAGTAGACTGAGAACTGCATTGTGCATTGCTGGAGTTGTAATCACTTTTGGGTTGAGTTCTTAAGAAATTACAATTTAGCATGAAGATTTTGCCTTCTGCACTGAAGTGGGGTCACTTCAGTTGGTTGGTTGACTCTGGCTTCGCAAAGCACACCGAACAGGACTGTAACGTCCTGGTACTTGGCAAAGGATGTGTGTACCCAAAGATTTATTTCTGTGGCCTTGTTTGCGTAGTGTGGATCTTAAAATGCCATTAAAGAAAAAAAAAGTACCTTGTGCTGTGGGAAGGAAATTGAAGTCAACCCTGGAGGAGTGGTCCTGAAGCAAAAGTTATATTTATCGGAAAGATCATCAGGCTTTGGGCTATGACTCACATTTGCAGGCGAAAATTGCGCTGGCAGCCATGGTTCTGCATCCTTCTGGCTGTGCTGCCCTTTTGCCCTGCCCATGCCAGCACTTTCTGTAGGAAGTGTCTCTGCAGCTTGTACGTTGGTGTGTTACTTTAAAACAGGACAGAGTTCAGGCTTTGCTGAATAAGCTGAGCAATAAGGTGTGGAGGACTTGGGTCTGCACCGTTGGTAAGGTATTGCTAGCAATTTCCTCATCCCAGAGGATTTGCACTGTGCTGCTCTGGGCCAGGGGCTGGAGGGAGGGGCTCGAGTGTTGGATGGAAGGAGTGGGGCTGCATCGTTGCCAGCAGGTGAGCAAAGTGGCCAGCCCAAAGGGAAGGTCTGAGATATGAGGCTTTCTGACTCCTGTCTCTGCCACTGCATGATTTCCCTGCTGTGGCTGACAGGAGGGACCTCAGTCCACCTGGCTTGGTATGAGTTGGCAGTGAAAGCCACCAGCAAGCACATGGGAGTGTGTGGAGCACTATGGTTTCCCGAAAGTTCTTTTGGGCTTCTCTGTGTCATTGAATTTGCATTGCAAGAAACATCTTCAGTGTGCTGTTGTAGGCACAGATTTGCTCCTTGGGCTGGTGCAAAGCCAGAAATCTGGGGAAGCTTCGTGAGATGGAAATACTTATCCACTAGATGTTTTCCTTTTTTTTAGGTAAAAAAACCAAACCTGACAAAACAAACCTATCCATGCATTTCCATGTAAAGATAATGTCTGGTCCTTGCACAGTGTGCCTGTGCATGCACACGGGTGACCCAAAGCCAGCTCTCTTGGGCAGGGACTTCACTGTGTGTCACAGCTCAGAAATAGCCTTTACTGAGTGGGTGGTAATGAAACTGCAGTGGGGACATTGCAGCTCTGGCTGCTGCCTTGCCCACTGCAGACCTGAGGAAGTAAGGTCAGATTAAATGTGTGTGGAGGAATTTGGCAGGTCTGCTTTGGTTATAAAAGCAGCTGAAATTCTTATTCTTGGATCTGTGTAGAGAAGGTCTGGTGGACAGTCCTCATACCTCCTCATGCTTTTTAAAGTAAATATGTTGGAAGGAAATATTGGGAAATGCTGATGGACCTGTGACAGTTTGTTTTTTTGCCAGGAATTTGTGGCCGTGAGGCTATTCTAGTCAGTACTAATGGGTCTGCTGCTGGACAGGCAAATCTGCAGGGTGAGTGGCAAAACACAAGCTTGGCAGGGCCACATCAGCCATCTCACAGGTTTGTTTTCCCCCAGGAGAAGATCGGCTGGCGTAAGGAGGCATCTCACCTGCTGGTCTTCACAACGGATGATGTGCCCCATATAGCCCTGGATGGGAAGCTGGGGGGGCTGGTACAGCCCCATGATGGCCAGTGCCACCTGAATGAAGCCAATGAGTACAGCGCGTCCAGCCAACTGGTGAGGGGAGGTGGGGGACATGGGGACCTGGTTCTTGGAGACCTTGGAGTATTGGTGGACCTCTCTGGACACCAGCCACTCCTGACTTCAGCAGTCTTTGGCAAACACACCTCTTGGCCAGCATGGTCTCATCTGCTTCTGCGGTTTGCAAATCAATTTTGCAGTTCCTCTCAGGTATCACCTCAGAGTGAAAGCTTCTATGGTGATCAAAAATGAGTTGAGTATCAGTGGATTCCTTGAGGGAGGGGAAAGTAACTTGGTGTCCTAAAGAGCAACAGATTTGGCCTGAAAACAGCAGGGAAAACTTGAAATATTTAAATTAATTTTTAAATTTCCCTTTTCTGAAGTGTCCTGCAGACTGTCAGCTCCTCCCTGTTGAGGCTTTGACTACTTCAATATGGCTACACCAGTAAACATAGCAGCGTGCTTCTCTTACTCCCAGTCTTTGACCGCAACACTAACATATATATTAGTAACAAATAGTCAGACCAACCCTTCATTTTTTTTATTTAAATTCAGTGAAGGAAAATTCTGGGTTGAATGAGCACTTGCCTGCTGCCTTATTAGCACATCCTCTTACAGAAGGGTGCCTTATCCAGGAGGTCACAAGCACTACTTGGGATTTTTGTTCCTGCGTGAGTGCCACCTTGTAACAGGAGGTGATTTTGGACGGAAGCTTAGATCCTTGGAGAAAACTCTTTCCACCTAGCTGTGCAATCCTAGCGAGCATATGCATACCAGAGCACAGCCTCTGTGCTGGCGTGGGAGTGCACTGAGAGTTGGAGTGGGAATGCAGCCTTGGTGTTTCTGTGTTCAGCTCCTGGAGGTTCTCAATTAGTCCTCCAGCCTGCAGGCAAACAAGGGAATTTTTCTGTGGGACGACAGCACTTCAGAAGCAGCCTAGGATTTTAAACTCAAGCTGCTCTCTTGAAGTGAGTGTCACTTGTGGGTAGCTAGAGCAGTGTCTTCCTGACATGCTTTCTCTCTATGAATCCTGTGGAATTAGAGAGATTATTGTAATCTCTTTATGGTTCCAGTTTGCAGAAAGAGTGGACAATGGATGTTTCTGCTTTGGGAGAAAATAATGGATTTCTGCTTCCTGCAGTGCTAGATCTCCCTGCCATGCTCCCCTGGAGATGGCAGCCTGATTATTGCACATGTGTTTTTGCTGATGGCAAAGCAGAAAGTAATCCAGTGTTACGTGGTTTGCTGCAACTAACAGTGTTGTCAGTCATGTATTCTAGGAAAAGGCACAGCAGGAATATTTAAGGGATGACAGAATTTCTGTTTCAGTTGGGACTGTCCTGGTACATCAGGGACTTCATCCCGCAACAAAACGTGCCACAACTCTGGAACAATTTCTGTGTTATACATCAGTCTTTTTGTTCCCTTTCTGTGCCTCCAGGATTATCCTTCCCTGGCACTTCTTGGTGAGAAACTCGCTGAAAACAACATTCACCTGATTTTTGCTGTTACCAAAAGTCATTACGTCCTGTACAAGGTAAATATCACCAAGTTGCCTGGGCTGGGGGGTGATTTAAAAGTCTCCTGAAAGCATCGTCCTGCTGGCATCATGGAGCAGAGGCAGCCACAAGTGTTTGTGTGGCTGTGGGCTTGTGGACAGTGCTGGTCAGGTGCAGGTGGATGAGGCTCAGCTGCCCCTCCTCACCAGCCTTCCCAGTGCAAAGCACTAAAGCTACTTAGAGCAAACAGATGTATATGTTAGTGAGCATAGACCTAAAATAGACTCCAGCTTAACCTCAATATTCAGATGGCTGCCAGCCATGCAGCACGCAAGAAAGAAGAGACCTTTCAGCCCAATTCTGCAGTGACTTAATCCCATTACCTAACTGTGCACAACATTTCTGCCCAGCTGTGTTTTTCCATCGTGGTGTCCCAGGCCCCATGAACTACATATGACATGAAATCCCTTGCCTTACTCACTCTCCTCGCCAAAAGGAAAAGTGACCTAGGACATAGATCCCAGCCTGTGACTGGAGCTGTCCCATAGGGCTCTGCTGCTCTGCAGTTGCAGGGGAGGTATTTCAGGTGGGACTGCTTTCAGAAGCCTCTGTTCCAGCTCTGGAAGCTTGAGTAAAAATAAGCAGCCACATTGCTACAGCTGAGATGCTGCTGCTCACCAGCCGAGAGCTGAGCTCATTCTCCACCCACTCTCCCAGGGATGCTCTGGGTTCTGAGGCACAATGGGGCAGCCACAGTTCCCTCCCCTCAGTTTTGTCCGTTGCATTCACTAGTCTTGTGAGTGCATAGTGGCTGGGGCTTGCCCAACCAGCAGACCCAGGCCTGTTACTCCAAGCCCATGGCCATAAGCTTTGCTCAGTGCTAGCACACTGCTTTCAAAAGGAGCTGGGCTGTACCACATACACCATGGGCTGAGTGTGGGGCTAGGGGTGTGGCTGGTTGCCCTAGTGTGGAGCTGATCCCTCCTCACACTCTACTTCCCCTGTATTTCAGCATTTTTTTTTTATTTTTGTTTTCAAGAACTTTACTGCATTGATTCCTGGGACAACGGTGGAGATTTTGCACAAGGATTCCAAGAACATCATTGAACTGATCGTGAAGGCCTACAACGTAAGTGCATTTTAATACCACAGCTGCTGCTGCTGTGCAAAGCACCAGGAGCTTTGCCAGGTTGCCTCTCTCCAGAGGGCTCCACCCAGCTTGGCCACCTCCCTTCCCCGTCCTCTGCCAGAGCTGGGATATCCACCCTGGGCAGGAAAGTGATGTAGACAAGAAGCACAGGGATACCCAAGGGAGCCTGTGACGCCATCATGGGTTAAGGCTGGGCCAGCCATGAGACAAATGACAGATGCTCTCCTTTAGCTCCACTCCCTCCTAAAAATTAAAAGAGAGTGAGAATAAGGATTGGAAAAGAAAACTACAACAGCTTTAGTAAGTTTAACGATAGTATAAATTATGTACAAAGCCAACACTGAACCCAACCCCCTTGTTGGCAATTACACCATCGTCACCACGCATGCAGATGCTGGGGAAGTCCCAGACAGCACTCAGCACCAGCCAGGAACTGCATAGAGGAACTGGATTCTGGAATGCACGGATTAGGATCAAAAGCAGAATAGACAGAATCCTCCTTGGACACCTATCATTGAAGAAGAGAGCCAAAGAGGGAAGCGAGCAAGAGGAAAGAGGGTTGACCCTCGTGGTCCCTCAGCTTTATACCCAATAGGATGGAATGTCCCGTTGGTCAGATTAGCGTTAGCCACCCAGCCTCTCACTTCCTACACCCCCAGTGTGGCACAGAAGATTAGCAGTGGCCATGGTCTCTATAGGAGCAAGTATAAGCAGGAGCCTGTCTGCACACCATCCCCTGATAGTAACTGGACCACCAAGCTCTGTCACTTGTAGAAGCAGCCACTGTCTGCACAAATACCCTGTTAGCTTCAGAAACTGCAGCTGCTTAGAAGAGACTGAGCTGAGAAGTAAAATCACTGAACAGAATTAGTTCTGTTCTAACTCAAACCACGACAGACACAGCAGAGATTTCTTCCCATGTCTCTTATGTGCAGATAGACATAAGCTGATGAAAACTGTTGTGGATCTGATGTTCCCAGTCCTGCTCCCCCCTTCTCTTTGCTTGTGAGCTTTCCAGTGCTGCTGACTGTGGACCATCAGAATGCCAAGACCAAGGTGCTCCAAGAAAAAAGTTATGTGGGGTGACCTGCTGCTCAAGACTGGGGCTGGTTTCCTGCCTGTTCAGCTGGGTGGTGGGTGTGGGCTGGGATCCCTGGGCACACTGCCAAGAGCTGGCAGCTCCTGCCTATGC
This sequence comes from Upupa epops, assembly GCA_013397515.1. Lineage (NCBI taxonomy): Eukaryota > Metazoa > Chordata > Aves > Bucerotiformes > Upupidae > Upupa > Upupa epops. The sequence continues at coordinate 57,683 of VZRI01003051.1, forward strand.
TGCAGGCCACCCGGGGCAGCAGAACCCTGGCACCCACTCAGTCCGTCTCCTCTCACTGGCTTTGTTTTTTTCCTGAAAGGGAGGAGGAAATTCTTGCTGAGGGAGAAGGCTGGAAGTTCTGCTTCCCAAGGTGGGAGTGAGCTTTTATTTATTCCTCTTGGAAAAGACACTCTGAGCCTGGAGAAACCCTTCATGTTTTGACAGTGACCGACTTCTGCAGAGCGGCAATTGCTGGTGGTCTGAGCCTGGGCTCAGCCTTTCCCATTTAGTGCTTTGGCCACCTCTGGTCCTTTATCATCTGCTTCTCCTCATCAAGGTGTAAATCAGACTTGCTCAGGGCTTATGTTACACTTGAGATCCCTTTCTTCCATCTCATCAAGTTCCATCTCCCTTTTTCTGCTGTCAGGTGTGCTGTTGCATCTCCTTCACCCCACAGGGTGTGAATCAAAAGGGCCTGCTTTTTCTCTGTCCGCACTAAGAAAATAATCCTTCCTCCAAATCTTGACATACCTGGGAGATCAAAACCTCCTAGACCCTACCTGCAAAAGCTTATGGCAGCACCAGGGGGTACCTGCCTGAGCACATGGGCTGGATTTGGACTAAAGGGAGCAAATGGACACTGGTTTAAAAACTGCATTCCTAAACCAAGTCCGGGCAGGTCTTAGATGAGTTTCTCATTACACCAATGCCAATGGATTTCCCACGGCAGATGACATTCACATCAGCCTTTGCTGGAGCTGAGGCCAGTTCAGGATTTCCTTGGTTTTACACTTTATTTAGCCTTTCAATTTCCTTCAGGCTATAACAAACCCCTTTATTTCAGGCAAAGATGTTGCTGCGTCTCAGGGTGAGATCCTTCATTTAGGTCTCTCTGGCATCCTCTGCTCATCTCTGGGGGTACAGTAGGCTCAGAGGCCACCAAACAACATGGCAGCAGTAGCCCTTTGTGATGGCCATGCTGCTCTGAGAAGGTTGTGCTGTGTGGTGGAGCAAAATGACTAATAACAATAGCACTGCATTCAGGCTAATAGCATTTCTCTTGCAGGGCTAATGTGATATTTGTCTGAGAACATTAGAAGGGCCCACATAAGCTAATAGCAAGGGTTAGTGTCCAGTCTTCTGCTGTACCCCATGAGTTGCTCTGGGCAGGAAGGTGGCAAGGCATTGTCAGAGTGACAGCTTAACTTTCTGACTACTGAGGTCATCATATCTGTCCTAGAGGACATAAGCCACCCACAGGGGTTGTAGGCAGCTCCCCATGAGTCCAGTTGTGTTTATCAGAAGTTTCCTGAGCTGCTCAAGTCAAACCCTAATGCCAGTGTGTGTGCAAAGATGATCTTTTTTATATATAGATGCAGAAACATTTTAGACTAAAGCAGGGGTTACCTGTCTTTGGGGAACTAATGGTTTTCTTTCCTATTATGTTTCTAGAGTATTCGATCCAAAGTGGAGCTCACAGTGTGGGACAGCCCTGAGGATATTGGCTTGACCTTCACTGCCACATGCCAGGATGGGTTGTCCTATCCTGGGCTAAGGAAGTGTGGGGATCTCAAAATAGGAGATACGGTGAGTCTGCCTTTCAGTCTATCCTCCTTGGAGATGCTGTTCACCCCTGTTTCACCAGTCTTGATGGATGGTCCTGGGCAATAAAATACAGCTTTGCTCATCTTCCTCAGCTCTTCTTACAGCATGCCATGTTAGTATCGAAACACACAGAGTATCTCTGCTAGCAGAGGCTCAGGGTAGATCCACTGTGAGGAAAGTGGGAATACAGGCCTCTTATCTACAGCACCATGAGACAAAAGATCTTGATCAGGCAGCAGGATGCAATAGCGAAGAGTAAGTTGCTTCTTCCTTTAATACCAGATATTGACATCACACACTCACCTATTAAACTTTTTATTGCTGTGGTCTGCTGGTCTTTCCCTGGTTTGTTAAGTATTCACAGTTTTCCTCTTATTATTTGAGAATCCTGGCTTGTAATAGCACCTTGGTTTGTATGAGAAATAGTGTGGCCTGTAGGAGTAGAGAAGTGATTGTCTCCCTGTGTGCATCACTGATGAGGCCACACCTCCAGTATTGTGTTAAGTTCTGGGTCCCTCACTACAAGGACAGTTATCAAGTATTAGAACAGGCTGCCCAGGGCTGTGGTGGAGTCATCATGCCTTGAAGTGTTTTAAAGATGTAGTGCTTAGGGACATGGTTCAGTGGTGGACTTTGCAGAGTTAGATTTACGGTTGGACTTGATGGTCTGAAGGGTCTTTTGAAACTTAACTAATTCTGTCATGTTCTAATTTAAGCTTGACTTTCCTGGAATGAAAAGGTTGACTTTGTGGGCATCGCAAAAGAAGATCAAATGCTTAGAAAGGCAGCAGCCCTTCTCAGTTCTGGGGTTATGCAATGGCAGCACAGACTGAAAATCTGGTTTGCTCCAGGATGTTAACAGTACACAGGGCACAATCCGTGTCTTGCTTTTTTTATAAAAAAATGCAGAAGCTGAGCTTTCCTTGTTTAAATTGAATTTGGATATAGATAAATGAGTTGCTGGGATGCAGGGCTGAGGCAGGAGAGCTCAAACCAGTGAGGAACCCCCTTCCCTTCCTTAGGCTTTTGTTGTCTGTGAGGACATGGGTGTGGATTTGTTAGCAGCCTCTCTTCCTTATTTGAGAAGGGTGACTGCAAGTATACTAGAGCTCTAAGCATTCAGGCGTACAAAAATAGTTTGAGTCAACAGTAGCTGGATTTGTATCCCACCAAATAAAGATCATGTGATGTGTTAGAAAGAGAGGTGGCCTCTGCCTTTTTAGCTGTGTCTAGAGGATCTCCAAGAGGCAGGCAAAAGCCATCCCTGTAGTTTGTTGCCACACTAGGCATGTGCCTTTCTTGTTCCCACAGCGAAGTCTGAGTCCTCGAAGCAGCAAAGTTAATCTGGTGGTTGATCCTGAGCTCTCAGTTTTGGCATGAGCAGGAAGGTTACTCCAGCCTTGGCAGTTGGTGCTGCGAGAGGGGTTTGCAGTTAGTGCAGCAGGGCAGCTAGTGCTGGAACCTCATCCTCTTTAGGGGTCACTGGGTCCTAATCTGCCAGGGTTTAGTCCAGGGACAGTGGGTGTCAGCAGGTGAAAGGCAGCAGGATTACCCTGATCCCATTAGCTTGCTTTCTGATCTCCTGCTTTTCTGTAATTTGAGCTCGTAGCCTAATTGCTTCAGGATTTGGGAATGGGAAGGGGTCAAGGAAGGGCTCCTGGGGGTGCAGCTCTCCCAGCTGGAGATGGCTGCAGTGCTGCTGTCTGCATGTCACCCCTCGGCTGTGAGAGCTCAACGTGACCCCAGCTATCTCCAGAGAAAAATCATTCCCTCCAGATGCCTACAAAAGCGGCTTAGTTCTTTGGAATAAGGTTAATCCTCTTTGCTAACCCAGCAGATCTAGGCAGCATGAAGACCCCCACCAAACAGCAGGATTAAGTCAGGGGCCAGGCAAAGAGAAAATCCCTGATGCTGAATTGTAGTAACAGAAAGTGAGTAGAGGCATGATTTAGAACTGTATAAAATAGAACCTTTTGTCCTGGTTTTGGCTGGGCTAGAATTAATTTTCTTCCTAATGGCTGGTGCAGTGCTGTGTTTTGGACTTAGCATGAGAACGATGCTGATAACTTGCCGATGTTTTAGTTGTTGTCAAGGCAGTGTTTACCCTAAGTTAGGGATTTTTCAGTTTCCCAGGGGCTACCAGTAAGCAGGTGTACAAGAAACTGTGAGAGAACATGGCCAGGACAACTGCCCCAAACTGGCCAATCTTCGTAGAGATGGTCTGTTGCAGCATACTGACAGCTTGGGACTGTGTGACTACTGCTCATCTCTGTGCACATCATGATTCCATTTAATTTTCTAAACCCACGGTCTTTTAGGCATCTCAGGCCCTTGGTACTGCATTGGTTAGATCCCTCAGAATGTTGATTATTTTTTATAGGATGAAAATTGGGCTGTTTGATGGAGTTTGCTTTGTGTGTTTCATGGGAACAGGCAGGTTCCTACTTCACAGAAACCAGTGATCTCTAATAGTGAAAATTGCTGCCAATGGCTGATAGTTAAGGATTTTAAAATGTTAAGGCTGGCAAACCCCTCATGGGAGTGGCAGATGGCAGTGCTTTGAGCTGTAGATGCTCTTATTAGAAGTGCAATTATTTTAGGGAAGTTTTTTTACAACTGGGGTAAAAACTCAATGTGCTGAGCATGATCTCACTGCAGAGAATTGCTCTATGTCTTTTCCTTGTGAAACTTACAGTTCCATCCTGGTCCTGCCTTACTGGACCCCCTGACAACCATTTTGGGGCTATGCATATTAATTTAGATCTCAACTTGTCTCCCCAGGTTTCCTTTGAGGTGGCTGTGGAGGCGCGGAGCTGCCCTGCTGAGGATACCTCCCATACCTTCACCATCAAGCCTGCTGGCTTTCGCGACACACTGGAGGTGGTGGTGACCTACAATTGCCTGTGCAGCTGCACTGGCCTTGCCACACCAGCCAGTGACAAGTGCAGCAGCAATGGGACCTATGTCTGCGGGCTGTGCGAGTGTGAAGCCGGCTACCTGGGGGCCAAATGCGAGTGTGAGGAAGGGGCTAGTGGAGACATGCATCAAGCCATGTGCCGGGAGGCAGAGGGCAAACCCCTCTGCAGTGGGAGAGGGGAGTGCAGCTGCAACCAGTGTCTCTGCTATGACAGTGAATTTGGCAACATCTATGGGCCCTTCTGCGAGTGTGACGACTTCTCCTGCGCCAGGTACAAGGGAGTCCTCTGCTCAGGTAGGAGCCTTTCCTCCCTTGTTCTTCACTTTGGAGGGATGGGAAAACATACCATGTGAGGAAGGCTGCTGGGCTAAGGCAAGAGTCTGCATCTGTCCCAACTGCCAAGAGATGCCCTGTGTCTGGAGGGATGGGCACCTCCACACTAATGAGCAAAACCTGCGTTGCCCCCATCAGAACTGAGGGTGAAAGGTTGTCTCCATGCAGGCTTGTCTGTTACCTGGGTGTCATGGAGATGAGCAGAGGCTTGGCTTTGTGGAGTTATTCTGGTGTAATCATACACATCTCTTGCACACTGAAGTATATCCCTAGGAAAAAATAAACAAGCCCAGACTTGAGTCCTCTGAAGCCTTTTGGCATCTTCTTAGATTGGATTTATTCTACATGTGCTACCCTTCCCCATGCAGGTAGGAACAATCTTTTCTTTAAGGTGCGGTGTTTGAAGTAATCCCCTAGTGCAGTGCAAGTGAAAGGAAAGGTGGTGTTTCAGTCTGTTACTTATAGAAAAAAAACCCTACATTAAGGATTCCTAAAGATATTTAATGTACAGAAATTTCTGCCCTCTGGGAAACCAAGTCATTCCCTGGGAAAGGTGCAGCCAATCAACTCTGTTAGGCAAAGGTAGAGATGATATTTAGCTGTGTTTGCAGAAATGACTTTAACTTCTTGTCAGTCTTAGGTCACATAATTTACTTTCCATGTAATCGCCTGGATTAGCCCTTGGACATAATTTCCTCAGTTGGAGCTGAGCAAAAGGTTATTCTTTAAAATTCAACTGCTTTCAAGCAAGTAATTTATTTCTGTAAAAGAAAACCTTGGACAAAAAAATCCAAAACAACTGTAAGCTTGGAAAAATATATGTTTTTCATGTTTTCTACTGGGAAGTGGTGTTTTTCCCTGCTGTTTATCTTGCCCTGCATATTTCTGGGCTAGGCAGTAAGTGATGGGGCACATCTGTCTGCAAGTTTCTGGCTGATTGAGACAATCATGCTGTTAGATAGATGTGCTCATTTTCCTGTAGCCTGGCTAGTGATGTTTTGGCACTGCTGAAGATGGGACAGATACCCCAGTTCTTGGCATTGCCTGGAGGCTCCCTACTTCAGAGCAGTGCAAAAGGCCAATACCACCTCCCACAGCTATTTACCCAGACTGGAAGGGCTGGGGCTCTCCCTGCTGATGCAAGAGTGATAAGAGTGGTGAACAAGCAGGAAAAAGGGATTTGAAAATAGATGGGGGAAAATTAATCTCAACTGTGAAGTAAATAATACTGCCTTACTGAAGTAACCAGCACTGCTCAGGCATTCTTCCCATGGCAGAAAATTGGTACCAGATGATGTATAGGGTCTTTTCCAACCCAAACCGTTTTATGATTTGATAGCACCATCCCACTCAAAAGGAGTGTGGGGTAGCAAGCAGGGCAGCAATGCTATCAAGAGAGGTTGGAAGTTACTGGTGTAGTGGTTGGTACAGCAAGATGAGGACATCCCTTTGCTCAAATTTCCTTATTATCTGGAGAAACAGCTCTGCTGCTCCACAGGGAACGCGGGCTGTGTCTGTATTCTTCCATTCCACCTGTTTTCTTCCCTCCCTGTGGAAGGCTTCTGTTGCAGGGAACACAGCATAGCTGGTTTGGGATTTGTCAGAGTATTTTAAAGTAATTTATAAATCCTTTTTATAGCTGTGAAAGAAAACAAAGGGTAGGCTGAAGCCAAGTGGCCTCTTTGCACCAGGGGTGGGATGAAGTTTGGCATGGCTGCTTGGAGTGTGGTTGTTCTCCCTATGCCTCCTGCTATTTCTATTGCTGTTAGTTTGTTGGCTTTTTTAAAAAACAAAACAAAACCAACATAAATTCTAGCAATTAAGATGCTAAATCTGAGTTGTAGCAAGTGCTGTGCCAATGACAAAACATTTTGAGGTGGTTATGTCAGCCCAAGAGCCTTGGGGCTTCTCCAGTCCCCCTAAAGTGCTTGAACTTGCACAGCTGGGCTGTGCCCAGAGCTGCCCTTATCAAAATGCCTTCTGCAATACAAGCACTTTGAGCAGACAGGTGCTCTCTCCTCCCTGCAAATGGGCCTTCTTGAAAAAGACTGTGTCCTTTAGCTCAGCACTGAACATCACCAGCACATGAATACTTTGCATCCAGGGCAGTTTGGGTCACACCGCGTGTACAGGATGTTCCCCAGAACAGTCTTGCAGGGTCTTGCAATAGAAAGAAAATATACCCTTCCTTTCTTCTGTCTTCTCCTGGGCAGTGTCTGTCCCTAAAAGGGTTCAGCATCACCCACTGCTCTCACAGGTGAAGCCCACCATTAGCAAATGCAGAAACCAAAGGAGCAGTGTGGAGGAAGCTGTTGTTTTGCTGCAGAACATTGTTGTATCTGTCTTTGCTTGACAGTTGCTTGGCTTGGTCCTTTGAGAACTCATCGCTGTTTATTTGTACTGCATGAATCTTCTGGCAGTGCAGAAGGCACTTAAATGCTTCTCAGTGCTTTTTTGACTGTGTTTTGGACAGTGCTTTTACCCTCAAGGAACCCAGGCACAGCTTTAACACACAGACTGTGGTGTCCCCCATTGAATGTATTTACACATGCCCAAGCTGTTAAACAGTTTGGTATCATGAATGTCTGAGTGCCCGTGTTGGACAGAGCAGGTGGAAAATCAGCTAGTCCAGCCCAACCCAAGGTTTGGGACAGCACGAGGTAGAAAGCACAGTTTTTTTCCAAGCTAAGAAGGGAAGATTGTTTGCATATGTATGTGTCTGCTTTTTGCCTGCTTCAGCTCAGAGGCACTGTGAGGTATTGCCAGCCAGCTTGGGCATTTCTTCCTTTTATGATCTGGAGTGAAGTTGTCCCCATGAAGTCACTGCTGAGACACAGGGCTGAGGAGCAGACTGCATCCCATATTCCTGGCAAAAGCCACAGCAGGGTTGAAATAGTCTGAAATTAACCTTTTGCTTCTTGTCTCATGGTACGCAGTCCTTTGGCCAGCAAAAGTGTTTCCATTCCTGGGTCCATTATAAATCGCATCTCATTTTGTCAGTGTTTGAGAGGAGAGATGACTGCAGATAGTGTTCCCTTTGGCTCCTGCTCTTTTGTAGCCCCCTGTGAAATGCAGAAGGAGAATTTGAGTGAGAAGGAATCTAAAGGCGAAGCAATAATTCAGTTCCTGTTAGTGGGAGGTTCAATGTGCCTCTTGCATCTTTGAGATGGGCAGGAAAATGAGTAATTTATAACATGCTGTAAATGTTGATTGAAGCTGCATCCAACTCTTAGCCAATGTCAGTTAGTCACTGCTTGTGGAGTCCAGTTAACGGCTCCAAAGAAGCTGTGTGAAACCATTAGTTTAGCTTCTGGAAGGGCCATCAGGAATGGCTTGCAGAACTGCTTAGTTCCCCTAAAAGAGATGCAACCTCATGCTCTGACAAAGCAAGCAGTCACTTCCCAAACCCCCTAAATGCTTTACTCCCAGATGTTCTCTGGACAGAGAAATTGTCCATTTATGTTAAGACCTTTGGCACATCATTCTGGTCTCTGCTTTGAAATGTGGATGTCTGTGTCTGTAGTGGGGCTGTGGAATGGGCAGCTGTCTGCAAGGCCCAGCAGCTTTTGAAGCTCTTTGTTTCCTGCTAGGCAGTTTGACAAAGGAGGAAACATCCTGGTGCTAATTGCATTCCTGAAGATCCCATAAAACTAGGTGGCAAGAGGGAGGAGAAGGCATCACACATGTTTACTGCTAATGAAGAAAGACTGCCTCATTGGAGGCCAAGCTTCATTAACTCCAGGGCTGTAGACCTCCTTTTTCTTGGGGCATTAGGAATGCAGAAGAGTACGGCATTGCTTTTACTTTGATGTCTCTGGAAGAATTTAATAGAATAGTTCTGGGGAAATTTCCTGTTAACAATCACAGCCGTTGCCCACTTCCCTGTGTGGGTGTCGTTTGGGTGCTCCTCAGCCCAGGACTGTGGCTGAGGGCATGAAACCACTTCAAAAACTGCTGAGTCTGTATTTGACTGTGTCCTCAGTATTTATTTATGAATGTTCCCTTTCTTGGTTTTATTAAATGGGGAAGCTCTGTGAGCTTTTTAGCCTCTACTAAAGCAAACAGAGGTAAGGGTTCTCTGTTTGCTTTAATGCAGCCTCAAATTAGAAATCTCTCTCCTGTTTTTCCAAATTGGTTTTGGTGTTCCGAGCTCTGGATGCTCTGATGGAGTTAAACAGTACTGTGTTTGCAGGAGCTCTGGGGGGATGATGGCTCTGGTGCCAGTGCAGCTTGTGCAGTAAAGCTCCATGATCAAGTCTGATGGCGCTGCTAGTGTCTCCACACTTGGGCCTCTGCTGGGGTCAGTTACCACACAAATCACTGTGCCCCTGGGCACTGCTTATGGAAACAGACTTTCTTCCGCACTTGTAGTTATTCACCTGCCCACTGAAGACTCAAATCTGAGAATAAAGGTGAAACAGCTTCAACATCTTTTCTTAATGCTCTTCATTCCTAGTGTGCAACCTTTTACCAGAAGCTGATTTTAAGGAAAATATGGATAGTTTTTGATTTGTTAGCCTGAAAGGTGCAGCAAATGGGTCATGATTAGTTTGGACAGAAAGGAAAAGAGTAGATTTCTACTGAACATGAGGAAAAAGGTTTTTGATCTGAGCGTGGTGGATCACTGGAACAGGTTGCCTAAAGAGGTGGTAGAGGCCCCATCCTTGGAGACATTCAAAGTCGGCATTAATGGGGCTCTGGGCAGTCTGGTCTAGTGAGTGATGTCCCTGCTTGTTGTAGTGGGGCTGGACTAGATGACCTTTGAAGGTCCCTTCCAACCCTATGATTCTGTGAAAAGTTTAACTTGCCTGTGGCCACTGGCAACCCAATTTGGCCAAGAAGCCCACTAAGAAATAGATGGCATTAAGCAAATGCCAGATGAGAAGAGGATGGCCTGTGCCAGAAAAGAATATGGAACCTAAACCACATCTGCAGTGTCTTCTTTCAAGTCATGTCAAGTCTTGTTATTTTTAGGATTTTTACTTGGGAATTTGTTTTGGTTTTTTTTTAAATTTGTGTAAAAAATGTGAAATTGGAGCACTGCCTAGTAAAAGAGGAACTGAGGGGAAGAGACAAAAGAACCATATAAGATGTGGAAGATAAAAATAGTCATTTGGTTATTGCTAAGTACTTTTGCAGCTGCGGAAGAGGTGCAGCTTCATCTTGGGGACAACTGCCCTGCAGGTCAACCCTGCTCTTCTGTAGCAGGATGGGAAACACATATCTACCAGCATTTTTGAGGCTTATTTCAGTGACAGCAGATGCAATGTCAGCTCAGGTCACTGCACTCCAATCTCATGGTGCCTGTTGCTTTGTTAGTGGTGCCAGTTATTTGCAGCAGGTGGGGGCTTCAGGCAATGGCTGTGTGTGCTATCGGGGTTGTAGGGCATGAGGGGGAAGCTTGGAGGAAGCTGAACCCAGTAAAGTCCTCTGAGCCAAAACCTTTCCATGAGGGTGGGCTATTATAGGATTGTGGGTAATTCTTTTCCCCACCAAAGAGCAGGGTAGGAAAGAGGTAACCGAGGTGGGACTAATAAGAAGAGAGGTATGGAAATGTTTTCATGTTATGTGGGCACAGGGTTCCCATTGCTCCTTCTTAGCAAACAACAAACCTGGTTTCAAGCATCTTGAGGTCTCCTGCCTACAAAACCACTGCATAGCCCAGGAGGACTTTGTGGCCACAATAAGCAAGGAGGAGATGGCAGTGCAGTAGCATTTATTTTTTTAGGAAGTGGATAAGACTCATTCCGGTGCACATTTATCTTAGAACTTTCCAAAGACCTTTATCCTTTCTGCATTCCTATTTGGCCTTGGCCATTACTGCCTGCAGAATGTGCTCAGCCTGAGATGTCTACACAGCTGAGAAGATTGCATAAAGCAAAGCATTTCTCCTGAATAAAAACAAAAAAACTAAACCTCTGACTTGCTGTTCCCATAGCAGTGGTAGACTGAGGTTGGAGCAACTCATGCCTGACGTCATGCTGGGTGGGCATCCCCCCTTCAGCTTATGTCCTTCCCATGTGAAACGTTTTGGCTCCTACAAGAATAGATGCAAATGTTTAATAAGAAATTAATCCACTGTCTTCCCCTTTCAGGGTTAAACTGTGAAGCTGGGTGTGGCCTACTTACTCTCATTACTTGGAATAGTATGAAGAAATACAAGGTTTAGGTCACTTCCATTTGCTCCCATCCTGTGGGTCAGCTTAAAGGTGTGTAAGGTCCAGGTCAGCTGGTATAAGCAGGGCCCAAGTGTTGTGATGGGGATGAGCTGGAAAAGCAGCCAGCTGCATTCACTTTTATACAGCTCAGGCCAATGCCATTCTCACCCTGAGGACAAGCTCCCTGTGGATGCATCTGTCCAATGTTATTTGTCTGCATGACAGCATCTGAGCTCCCATTCAGTAGAAATGCCTTTTATTTTTTTCCTCTGAAGCATGTCTGTATAAGCCAGGTCCTTTCTGGTGACAGTCAGATATTCTTGTGTTCCTGCCTGACCTCCTGCAGAGTGTGGGGACTCCCTGCCATTGCAATGCCATTGCAATGCTTTGGGGAGTCAGGGTGGGTTTGCTGAAGTAGTGAGTTTGGAAATGTTTTCACAGGCTGAAACTGTGAAGGAGCCCACTGCTGCTGTCATGTGTGGGATGTTGATTTTTAGGTCTTTCTCTGGCAAGTTGTTGCAAAGCCCTGGGGTCAGCCCAGGCTGCTTGCTTTCCTGAAGGGCTAGGTCTGGCTGTGCTTGACTTGGGGACAGTGAGTACTGAGAGCAGCACTTGAAACCTCTCAAACTTTCATGGGGAATGTCATTGAGAAACGCTCCACAGTGCAAAGTGGATGAGAAACTATAAGGACATTTATGGGATGAACTGACCTGCTGCATGCAGCCCACGGTGCCCTATGCTTGTATCCTGCCCTGTGCCAGAGTGGCACCTTCTGGGATGAGAAGCAGGGATGCCCAGTCCCACATAACTTGAAAGGGTGGGGAGAGACTCCCCAGGACCTGTGTGAGTGGCTGGTTGGTGTCAGCATTCCTCTTAAGCAACATTTGACATTTCTTCACAAGCATCAATGACTATTATTGTGGAGAGCTGTGGTGAGGCACTCATGTTGATGGTGATACCTGTCACCATATGTTAGTGGACTGCTTGTTATTTTAACATAGAAGCCAGCTAGGAGTTTTTATTTAAAATACATGTTTTCTGGGTGTTGGCTTGATCACAAACTCCTTCCTCTTGGCAGCCCTAAATCAAGAAAGGCAGGCATCTCATAAACCACCACCTTGGAAGGCATCTGTCATTGGCACTGTCTTGCTGCTGTCTTTTCAACCAACCCCTGCATCCCAGGAGTAACTTCAGCTTTTGTGGCTCTCTCTGCCTTACAGTACCAAATTCAGCAGTGTGTCCCATGTGGTTCTGGGTGTGCTGATCTCCAGGAGCTGTGGTTGCAGAGAGGAGCTGAAAGCTGGATGGGAAGTGTCTGCATGCAAAATTTCATCTTCCTGAAAATCTGTATTTCTCTGGCATGCAAATCCTTCATGGTCTTTTGTAGGAGCATGTGATGACTCAGTGTTTCCTCATGTCTCAAGCCCTGGGAGGCTCCTGAAACTTCCCCTGACACTTCCTCCTGGGCATCATTTACACCCTTAACTCAGTTTCTTTCTTCTGCTTCCTCTCAAAATTTATTTTGCCCCTTTTAACCTGGCTTCTGTTTCCTCTCCAATTTCATCCTGAGACATGTGCTACTCCCCTTCAAGAGAACGTGTGTCTCCGTTCAGCTGTTTGAAAGACCAAAGGTCCCAAAAGCGTTCAAATGGCTGCTGGGCTGGGGCAAAAAGCACGGGTTGACCCTTGCCTGCCGGCTTTGACATAAAGGAGCACAGCCAATGCTTGTGGGAAAATGCCTAGTTCCCCTGCTGGTTGCTCTGCAACAACCTCTCATGTCACCCTGCATAGCCACTGTTTCAGGTCAGAGGTGGCTGTATTTCAATGCAGATGGATGGTTCTGAGCTAGGACCATGCTCTCTGCTTGATGTATATGCTCCCCTGGATTTCTTTCACGATAAATAAAGGCAGTGTTAGGCATTACACCACCAGACAGGGCAGTTACATCGTTGCCCATTAAATATTATTGGTTATTTGGGAGCTGGACTTGATGAGCCTTATGAGGTCCCTTCCAACGTGAGATATTTTACAATCTTTGCATGGATTTCTTACAGGAACGCATGTGATATTTCCATTCATATTTCTGCTCAGTGCTGTGTTACTTCTTCATCTGCCTATGTGCTTCTGGCAGCATGTACACCCTGCCTCCTCTACTGTGCTCACACCAAGGGTTTATGTTGGTTGTATATGCTGAAATAGTGACCAAGTTGGACTTTCTTTCCTCAGTGTATCATGTACTGCTTCACCAGAGTTTCCATTTTTCTGGCACGAAAGGGCAAAGCTGTCTTTTCTTACCCCTTCTTTGCCCCTGCCTGGGCCCTCATCTTGCAGCTCTCCAGAGATCTGGCAACAGATCATTGGAGGACCAACCCACACAGAGAGCTGCTGTTCCTGCATCTTTTCACTGAGGTTTCTTCTTGTTCTTGAGCAGACCCTTTGCAATGGCTAATGCATGCTAATGAGGCATTAAATACCAGAGCAGCATTAAAGAAGTGACGTCTTTGACATTTTTCTAGGAGCCAGAGCTGTTAAAGTCACACAGTGAGGTGTCACCAGGTGACCCACTGTCCTGGTGCAGCCAACTCCTCTCACAGTTAGAACTTCCTAATTCAGAAAGTATTAAGCTCCAAAAGTAGATGGGACGTTGACTAAGAGCAAAGTTGCCTAAATGCTCTGCCTTGATGGCCAGCATCCCGATGAGTTTGGAGTTTGGTCCCTCAGATTAATTAGCAGAAAGAAACATGGATGGAAATGGATGCTGTGTTGAGGGGTTAGGGATATGTAAAAGCCTCAGAACTGCAGGTGACTGAAATTCTGAGTCTCTGCATTTCATGTTGACATGCACTTGCAACCTGTGAGTTTTGCTCAATTTGGTTTAAAAAACTGAATTCAAACAGCTGACCTGAAAGGGAAATGCAGCACAGCCAGAGGGTTCATTCTTTCTGGGTTGTTTTGTCTTCTTTTAAATATCTTTTAAATAATATGTAGAATTCTTCCAGCTTCTTTTGGAAGAGAGAAATCCATTCCAAGCCCACGGACCTTTCGTGAACTTGCAACAGATTATGTGTTTGCATACAAACAGAGAACTGGGCAAGGATTTTGCAAAGAAAGAATCTCTCTCTGCTTCAGAGCCCACTCCTTTTAACAAGGTCCATCTGAAAGAGCATTCAGGTCACTTGGGCTTTGGCATGTGGGAATTAGCCTGCTTTTCATTTGAAAGATGGGTCCAAACCATAGGATTTGGCTCTATAGTTCAGGCATCTGGAATCATGCAGCTTTGTTTTAGAGCCAAATTTTATTTTAAGAACAAATTGGAGGGTTTTGAGTGGTAGGAGATAGTAGGAGCCTGCTTGGGCACCAGAGCAGGGAGATCAAGCTCATCTTTCCTGGAGGCACCATGTATTGGTGGCAGGGTTGCAGTACTATACCTTTTCTCAAACTCTTTATCTGCATTTCATCTAATCAGCATATGGCCCCTCACCTTTCTAATTCTTTCAGAACCTGAACAGTAAATTTGGAGTTGTATAAGCAGACCTGGGCTAAGAGATAGACTAAGGATTATTTAAGTGGGCAAGAAGCTCATGTTTCTGGACTCAAGGGTCGTATCTGGGCAGCGTTTGTTAGAGTTGGAAGAGCCAAGTGGAAATGTTTCTTTGTCGAACAGCTTTCTTTGCTAGGCTGTATGGGGAGAAAGGAAACAAATGGAGGGAGCTGCTTTGAGGGGGTTTTGCAAGTGGGTCATGTCTGCCGGGGGTCTGGAGAGAGAGCCTTTGTGGTGGAGAGTTGCTAGAGTATTACATGGGAGACCTAGGAAATGCCTGCATGAGAAGAGATGGAGATCTGTTGAAAAGGACAGTGACACAGAGCTTTTTTTAAGTTGTAGGATTGGAGGGAAATACAGGAGGGGCAAAACCAGAGGATTCCTACACACACCCCCTCCCTTTCCTATCTAGCTGAATGCATGATGAGTTGTTAGCAGGTTCTGCAGTGTTTTCCGTGTTATGTGCTCGAGGGGTGACAAAGTCAACGATGAGCATGTGTCCAGTTTGATAGGTTGGTGTTTCGACCCACAGCTTGAAGAGAATTTTCATGCTTATCCTGATTCCACCCACTTAGAACAAAGCACTGTGTCTCTGGGAGGATCTGGCAGCAACTCTTGCCCCATATCACTCCCTGCATCAGCAGTAGAGTCAGCAGCAGAATCTTAAAGCTCCAATTCCCAGCTCTGGGTCTCCATCCAAAAGGCCACGTGTGGCAGGCTCAACTGAGGTTCTAACATTAACAGAAGTCAAGAGATCAGTGGAGTGCTGAGCTTACTCAAAATACACAAAAAAAAAAAAAGGAAAAGGAAGGCTTTATTTTAAGAAATGCAGCTTTAGATCTCTTTCAGGAAATGACTCCTCACTGCCCAGTTTGGCTTTCTGGTAGATCATCAGCAGTATCTTGTGATTGCATTTCAGCTCCACTTCTGTAAGCAGAGAGAAGGAAAATGAGGAAAGGCTGGCCAGGGCTGCTGCAGGAAATCCGCCTGCCCAGATTGCTTTCAACTGCCTTCATGAGACAGCAGTTTCCAAAGCCCTGTTTTCCCTGCCAGTTCTCATTTAACCTGTAAATTCCTAAGTGAATGAGAAATTGAGGGTTGAGAGATTTTTTTTTTTTTAAAGACAGTGCTGCAGCATAGGCGGTGTTGGCAGTCACACGGAGCTGATGAATGCAGTTTGTGGTACCACAGGCTGAATTAGCAGATCAAGCATGTGATTATTCCTTCACCACTGGTTTCATTAGTTTGTATCTCTGATGGTATTCTTGATGACTGTCGAGCTCAGCCCATGCTAGGATTGTAATAAAGACATATTTAAAGCCTTGGTGATTCTTGGTCAAACCCATAAGCTTCAGAATATAAGTATCCATTTAAATTAATGCAAAGGGAAGACGCACAGATCTGGGATGTCTGTGTAAGGAACAGACAGAAAAGCACTATTTAATTATTGCTGGCATCTTAGAGTTGATTTTGTTTTTTAAGCATTTCACTGTACAAAAATGAGCACAGGTGAGCTTGCTTTTGGTGTGAATGGAGGCAGTGGCTGCATTTCAGTTTATACTCAAACTCTGGACCCTTGGCATCTGTCTTTGTTTACATAGTAACCTCCTTTCCACAAGGAAGTTGTTATGCTCAATAGGCTCCACGATTTGGGGATGTTCCTGCCATTCTGTCACCCCTTTTTTTCCCTACCAAACTGGTGTGACCTGAGGAATGGATCCTAAGCCCATCCCCAGTCTATAAAATTTTCTGCGCTCTTCCTGACTTCCTACTGGTGCTGACCATCTGGCAGCAGGACTGTGCTGTGAACCTGAGCTGTGCTGTGGGCTGGCTGCTTTGAGTCTTGGAAAGAGATTAGTGGGGAAGTTGATTTATTTGCTTAAGCAGGCACTGTGTCTTATCATAGCCCTTTCCAAAATAGAAAGGTCTACGTTTTCCAAGTGTTCAAAGCCTTTTCTTCCACTGCCCTTCCTTCTTCCACTCAAAATGTGCAGTTCAAGGAGCTTTGCCTGCAGACATCAACTGCTTTTGCTGAGATGGGCTGGTCTGGTACAAAAATGATCTCTAGTTAGCGCCTAGGACTTGATGTCTTATCTCATAAGCTAATGTCTCAACACATCCACCTTTGTAGCTTCTGTGTCAGGGCTTTCTGGAGTGGTGGGCATGGCAGCCAGGGCTCATTAAAGGCATGGTACTGGGGAATCTGGAGATCGTTTGCCATAACATTTCTCTGACTTGGTTGGAAATTGTGAGGTACTTGTATTGTTTTCTTGTTTTTTTTCCCAACTAGTTGTTCAAGGAATCGAAAATGACAAAAGCACAGTGTTTTGAAGGTCCAGATCCAATGCCTGGCTGCTGGCACAGAGGCACAACAATAAGTTGCTTGGTTTAATGCAAATAAAATGTGGTATCACTTTTGCCTCATGAGTGCTCAGAACCCAAGAAACTGGCTTAAAAATTATGAACGTTGTTTTTTTCTTGTATGGCAGGCACATCAATTTAATTTTTTGGAAGTTGGGGAAAAAAGTGTTGGACAGGCTTGTTTTCAAACACTTTCTCCCCTCATAAATTCTGGGATCATCTCTTATTTCTTTCAGAAGAAGGCTGGTATTTGTGCTTAATTTTGTGGACCCCAGAATTTGGAGGCTTTAGGAAAACCACTTCCTGCCCAAAGACCTAGAGATGGAGCTCTGAGCACATTAGAGTTTCAGACCTCTTGGTGCAGCAATGCATGCAATTCCTAAAATGCAAACAGTTACACAGAGGGCAGGTGGGGGCTGTGCTGCTGTAGGGTACCACTTTGCAGCCTGCTGTCAAGAAACCCAGGATGGAATCAGAGTAAAAGGCTGGAATGTTCTGTTAGAAGACTCTATCCTGATTGTTGCTCAGCAGCAGCAATTGTGGAGCCACAGAACATAGTGCTGGTGTCAGGCTGAGGGCAGAGGGGATTTGGTCTGTGGCTGCATCCCAGAGGGAGAAAGGCAGAGACAGCTGGAGTGAAACAAAGACGAGTAGATGTCCTGCCAAAAA
The DNA here is from genome assembly GCA_013397515.1 of Upupa epops. Classification (NCBI taxonomy): domain Eukaryota; kingdom Metazoa; phylum Chordata; class Aves; order Bucerotiformes; family Upupidae; genus Upupa; species Upupa epops. Next base: position 75,246 of record VZRI01003051.1, read on the forward strand.
CTGTCTGAGTGACTGAGATGTACAGCTTGGGACACAACAATGAACGAAGATGTATGTCATGGTGAGGAGAGAGACACCAGCTGTCTCTTGGTCCACCTTGGTGGCCTTCTTAGGAAGAGCGTGCCTCCAAGCAGTGGTGTACCCTGTGGCTTCTGCCCTGAGAAATCCCAGCTTAGTCCACACATTCTGGGGACTGCTGTCCACCTGCAGAAGCACAGCTTCTTTCTTCTACACCCTCCCAGTGTGTTTCTGCAGCCTCCATGGCATGTGTTTCATGTTAGCTCCCCAATAAACAAGAGCTGGCTGGAAAATATTTTATCAAACTCAAAGTGAGCATTTCACTTCCCTATTAGATCTGGATCTGTTAAACATCTAAGCTAATCTCATTTCAAGGATGGGAACAGAAGAAAACGTCCCTTGTTATGTTTGGAGAACACAATCAATGCATTTTGGCCTCACAAACTAGTTTTCATAGAGAACACGTAACCTCAAAGTGTTTAAGGAGCTTAAAGTCCGGGGTAATGTCCTGACACTTCTGCTGGCACAGAGGTGCCTTGAAACACATCTTCCTTGAGGATATTTTTTCATCCTGGAAATGAAACTGGGAAGCAAAACTAGGTCCATTATCACCAGGGTGGTAGGTTTCCCTCCCAGAGGCATGATCTCACATGGCATAGACTCTGTTTAACCACATTGGTGTTGCCTGTAGTCCTAGGGTAGCTGAGGCTGCAAACGTGCAGCATGTCTTGCTGCAAAATACAAATAGCAGGTAGCATTCCACATGCTGCAAACCTCAGCCCTGGATCACAATCACTGAAAGACTGCCATTTTCCCTTGAGACTCCAGTTGTGTCCTGAGCAGAAGGACAGATTGGAGTCTTACCTCTAGTGCTCCAAGGGTATGATGTGAAGTGGGTCCACTCTTGTCACACTTGTATGAAATATATACATTCACCTTACCATGTTTTCCTGGTCTTCAGGCCACTCAAGCTGATGCAGGCAGTGAAGACTGGAACATCTTTGCCGCTAAAGGTCAACACGGAAATTCCCACTCTTGGCACAGTCTCCATGATGAGCTTTAGCCAGTGACTTCTTGCCCATTGTGCCAGTGTGGCTAAGGCAGAAAACTCATTTCAACATGTTTTTAAATTGTAAGGTCACACCCCGCACTTAGTCACTCTACCCATGTATAGAAGGACTTTTTTTCTTCATCCCCTTCAGTAAATTAAACCAGAGGCTTTGAGATGCTGTTTCTTAAATTTTCCACTTGCAGACATTTAATAGGATGTGTTGTTTGGAAGTGGCTGTTTCCCTTCCCCAGAGTGGGTGTTCCAGAATCTGTCCCCAGCCTGCCAGGGACTGGAAGGGATGTTCAGGCTTTCTAGTGTCCTATAATGGCCTGGCACTGCCAGATTTACAAACAACAGTGTTTAAGCTGGGTGGTGTGAATGTAGTCAGGTTGTTTTACTTGGCTCTCAGAGCAAAGATTAAAGCATTTACTAAATGATGTGTACATAGATTCCTTATACCACCTGCTTTGGATTCCTTGAAACATTGCTCATTTAAGAAGAAACATGATTCTGTATCTTATTTGGACACATGGATTGCCATGGAGGCACCAATCTTGCTGTGTACGAGAGCCTGGTCTCCTGGATTAACAATGGCTAAAAGCCGACTGCTCCACTTAGTTTCCCAGTGAAGCAGAAGGTGCAGGGATCCCTGCTCTGCAGCAGTGGTGGATAAAGCTGTGTTCCTGGGGTGCACAATGGAGCTTTGCAGAAAAGAATCAAACCAAACCTACCCGTGTGTGTCTTGGGGAAAGTCAAGACAGTCATTGTGAAGAAAAACAGATTGAGGGATTTTTAATGTCTGTCAGATGTAGGCAGGGAAGGAGGTCACCTCTAGAGATCTTATAAATATAATCTACTCTGTCTAGTAATGTTTGAGTTTGCAGGCCGAATCCAAAGCAAACGGTGCAAGTGCAAAAGACGCTGTAGGAGGGCAACTTGTGATGTGCTAAGAACAGATGGGATGCCTGGTGAAACAGAAGATGCTCCCAAGAATTTTGGCAAAGAGTATAGTTTGATAATCCGCAGCCTCTCTGGTAGTCTTGGAGCAATGGGAGAGGCAGGCATATTGGTGGTTTTGTGCTGATGAAAGGAGTGTGTATATAATTTATCTTGTCTGAGGCTTGAGGCTGTTTCCAGTGGGAAAGCTGAGCTGTAATTAGGTTGCTGATAAGTCTCGTTTACAAAGCCTTCAGCTCTATAAACTCTGCCTTCGAAGGCAGCCCTTCAACTAGGCACCAACCAAAGAGGAATTCATGTAGTATTTCCAGTGAGCTGATGGATGCCTTTTTGAAACCAAATGTTTAGCAACCAGCCACCACCCCACTTATCGTCACTGAAAGCCTTGAAGCCTGCTGACTTTCTCAGTCCCCATAGCTGCAAGGGCGTGCTTCAGTAGAGAAGTGTCCTTACTGGATTGATTTCTTCTCTGCTGTGAACTGCCCTGAGCTACTCCATGCAGGAGGTTCAGCTGGTCCCAGTAGCCTTCATGGTACTAGCTGGGATGTAGTGGTCTCACTTGGACACAGGAAACAGTGTTTGTTCATTAGGGTTTTTAGAAGGAGCTGTAAGGTTTAGGGGAGTTCTTGTTATGTAAACTTGTTAGGAAGGAAGGTAGGGAAGAACTAATGAAGAACCTGCTATGATTTTGCTGCTAAACCCTGAGTTTGAAACCAGCAAGGAGGCACTGCTCTATTCCCATCTTCATATCTCTTGATGTAGGCAGAGAAAGAAGAGATTAATTCATGCACATACATTCTTCTATCAGGCTCTGGTGCCCTACAGTATAAAGTCTGCCTGGTGCCATCCCTCTGAGATGGACCCTTCTGGTTTGAGAAGCAGTATTTCCAAAGCTTCTGCTAGAGACCCTGCACTAGCCTGAATATTTTTGCTACTCCAGTAGCAGTGGAAATCATGGTATTAGACTTAGACAGAGTCTTCAGGTAGACACACAAGTGAAGCCACCAAGTTTCACCTAGGAAGGGAGAGGTGCCCATTTATCTTGAGTGATTGTAGAGGGAAGCAAGAAGTTGATGCAAGTGGGTATTTTTTGCTGCTTAGTGTAGATACTGATTTGATATCTAGGTGTTACTCATCACTATCTGTTCAATATTCTGCCAGGTAAGGAACCTCTGGTAGCTAACACCTCCTCCTGCTCTTGCCTTCAGGCCACGGAGAGTGTCACTGCGGGGAGTGCAAGTGCCATGCCGGTTACATCGGGGATAACTGCAACTGTTCCACCGAGACGGACAGCTGTGTTTCCAGTGACGGGCAGATGTGCAGTGGCAGGGGTGCCTGTGTCTGTGGGAAGTGTCAATGCACAGAGCCTGGGGCTTTTGGAGAGACGTGTGAGAAGTGTCCCACCTGCCCAGGAGTCTGTAGCACTAAAAGGTACTGGTGAGGGACTTCAGGAGGGATTTCTTCCTGTTTGAAGAGCAGCTCTTTGGTTCCTGGGTGACTCTTCAGATAAAAAATTACTCCTAGTAAACAGGCGTGATTAGCCCTAGGCAATCCTGCTAATCAAGCTAATAGTATTGTAGGTAGAGTGTTGCAACACTCAAGTGTTGCTGCTCAAGTCTTCCTGGAGGTTTATGTCCCTGTCTGCCTTATTCTTAGCTAGGATGGATTTTGCAGTGGCTGGTGTGCAGCTTCTGACACCCAAAGGGCAAACAGACTCCAAACCTAGCAGCTGTTCTGCATCTTCCATGATCAAGCCCTAGAATAAATCTATCCTTGAGATGGAGATGCTTAGCCTTGAAATTGTTTTTCCCTTGTGGTGCAGCCTCCAGACCAAGACCCAGGGTGAATCTCTGTGGTGGTAATGTTCCTGTCAGGTGCTTAATCTTCTCTTCTGCATGTCTTTCTTCAGGGACTGCATTGAATGCAAGCTGTTTAACTCAGGAAGACTGGCTGATAACCAAACCTGCCAAAAGCACTGCAAGGACGAGATCATCACCACTGTGGATGTTCTTGGTGAGTGAGCACAAGCAGGACTGCAGAAGGTGGGATCCAGCAACTGTCATGTTGAACTCTTAACCAGATCAAGACACGTCTGTAAAGAAAGATTCAGGGAACATCTGCTATTTAGAACCATGTGTGTGTATGTAGTGTGTGTACGGGTGTATGGGGTACGTGTGATCCTCTCTCTGACTTGTAATCTATAATGAAGCCAAAGGCCTTTTGATTTTAAATAACATATTACGACATCTAACTACTGCCACCAGTACAAGGAGCAAAGAGAGTGGGATGAGATCAGATGAAACAGAAGATTAGATGAGCCTTGAGAGAGTAGAAAAGGACAAAGTATCATCCAAGAAGGCATTATTTAATCTTCTGAGAATTCCACTTGGAAGAAGAGAGCCTGTAAGAGAAAGCAAAGCTGTTCTGGAGATGATGAGTTCTGCTTTGACGGAGCTGTCTGATAAAAGTCCTGCCAAGCTTCAGTCATGTCCTTTATGTCTTTTTCACCCTATACCTACATCCCACAGCAGATGACTTTGTCCTCTTTCTTTACTATTCTGTGAGTCCCTGGTTGCTATCTGGGGGATCAGGGGGGACTCAAACTGTGTCATCTTTAGTACTCTCCCTGATCTTAGCAATATCCTTTGGAGGGAAGGATGGAGGTTAAGCTGAGATAAATCACTGTCCACATCTGACATTTCCTCCTCTTTTCATGATTTATAGAGGTAGGAGTGCTCTGCCTTACTTGTCCTTTCTCTGTCTTCCTTCCATGCACCTGCAGGTGATGTTTTTCCCATTTTCTGCTCTTGCATCCAGCATCTTGCTTTTAAATTACCATCAGTGGGGTTTCCTACCTTTCCCTTTGGGAGACTTGCTCGTTTGCTCCATCCTCCTTGCAGTTTACTGAGGAGTGCACTTACACCAGCACACTGAGAGCGCAAGGCACTTTCAAACCACATGAAGTGCCCTCCTGATGCTTGCCTGACCTGTTCCTCAGGAGTCAGCAAATACTGAGGATTGAAGATTAACTCTCCTGCCTGGATTTTGCACCATGTCAAAGCCAGCTTTTATGCTGATTGCAGCTGGGAGGTGAGGCTAGGCAGTGGTTTGCCAACCCCCAACATGGCTTTCAGACAAAAATGGCCAAATTTCTGTTTTAAGGTATTTAAGAGAATTATACTTATTCTTCTGTTGAACTATTGCAGTCAGATTACAGATTATGCTGAATCCTTCATAGCTCAGGGCTCTCTGCAGTTTGGAGGTCAGGACTGCTAGAAGAGAGGTAAACCATAACATTCTTAGCTAAAGTGCTTATGGACTATGGATTTCTTTACATCAGTTAAATCCTTATGTCCAAGTCCTTTGGTGTCATGTGCCATGGGTAAAAGTCCCTGCTAGGAGGCTAAGCACTGGTGTTTGTCCCATTGCTTTGGCAGAGGAGGATGGAACTGTCTTAAATAGTGAATTGCAATGAACATACCTGGGAAGGTCTCATGTGTCTTTTGGATCTGGGCGTGAAGCAGGCAATGCTTTAAAGCTTCATGGAGCAGAGGGGTCTGTCATTAGTCTCACAAGCCAAAACAATGCCTTTGGGAGACTTAAATGACCTACACAGGATTCTGCAGGGTCACATTTGCTTCTGCAACATAACTCTCCGGACTTGATAATTCCATAAAGGAGTTGTCAGCATGAGAGAAGAGCTGGACCTGCTGACAGCACCCATCAGTGGGCCTGAAAGCCTGATGGGGCCTTTACACCTCTCTCTGTGGATGTGTGATCTCTGAAATATGTGATGACCAGCAGAGATCATGACTAGTGGCATTGCAATCACTGTAGCTTTTAGCAGAATAATCATGCAAAGATGGGATTGAAAACACGCAGGACTGAAGGAGCTAGTGTTTGCTGCTTAAATCAGAAGGGCATTAGTCAAAAAACATAGAAGTCTTATCAATATTAATGTAGTTAGTACTTTGCTTTGTAACAGTTAGTGCTTCTCCAGCCCTGCCTTTGATACTGCTATGTAGGTTGAGCTCTCCCAAGGTAGGAATAGCTGAGGTTTGTACGCAGGTTTGTGTACAAACAGGAAACCTGTCAAGACTCACCAGAGGGACAGTTACATCTGGGTTTAGGGCTGTTGAAATGAAAGCTATCAATCTTTTGACTGAAAGCAGGTCAAAGACATTGAAAGGAAAAACAGACATGAGCGTGATAAGGGGCTGCAATGGCAGTAGTCATTAACATGATCATTCTTCACTGTGACAGCGTGGATATGAGTGAGGAGGAGAGCAATGGGCAATGGGACGCATTTTCAAGGTGACTAAGGCAAGGTCATGTCTTTGCCAGCTGATAGCTCTGGATGCCCTAATCCTTCTCCTTTAGAACTCTCAGCTCCTGCAAGCCCGCAGAGATGTGCTCCCGCAGAGCTGCCTGACATGGCTGGAGATTTTGCCCCATCTTCCTCCAGGCATAGTCCCTGCAGTGGGGACACCCCACAAGCCGAGGCCATGCAGGGTGGTTCCTGCTGGAATTCTCCCTTCTTGAAGCTACAGCTGCAAACCTCAGTTGATAGCTCTGATGGAACTTTGTGAAGCAGATTTCTCAGGAAGCACCTTAGAGGGACCAAAGCAGCAGTGACTCAGCCTGGTGCTGGAGTATGTTAAACTGGCTTACAGAGTCTGTATGACCGTGGGAATCAAGCAGTCTCATGTCTTGCAAATCTCTCATCTCCCCCGCCAACCAACTCCCTGCTTCTCCCCCTTTCTCTCTCCCTCCTCCCCTCCCCATTTTCCTCTTTGCCTAACTCTTTAAAAGCAAACTTCTCGGCTATTTCTGGAGCTGGAGCCATTCAGCACAGCTGGAGCAAGAGCCAGCCATGAGCTGCTGCTGCTGGCCCCATCTGTGTCCTACTAGGCTGAGCCTGTTGCTTTCTCTTCAGCTTCCATTCTTCAAGAAATTTAGCAAATTAAGAAGAGAATGGCAATAATTGCCAAAGCAGACTTGTGTGAAGGAAGGGCATGTGTATGTGTGAGGTTGCATCTCTCTTGACATATTTTTTCGAGCAGAGATTCTGGATACTGCTCAGTTACAATCTCCACGAATCATGACCAAACTCTGCTGCTTTCCAGTCTTGCTGTCTGTTCCTTCGCTTCCAGACACCTGTGGATAGGTCTGCTCAGCTTGCAGGGGAGGATCATGCTAAATCCTAATATTAAGCCTTCCTAGTAAGTCAGCCAAGTGCCATATTAGACATCCCTTTTAGAGAGGGTATCTTGTTCAGAATCGGGGGAACCTACACCATCAGTTATTAGTGTAAAAAGAAGTGTTGGAAGCATTTGTGAGAGAAATTAGGACGCAAGAGTTCTGCAGTCTTCAGCATTTATTTTTAATACAAAAAAATCCAAACTAAAACTCGAAAAATCCCAACCTCTGTGACTCTGCATTTTATTCCAGAAACGGATGACCCAAACGCGATCCTCTGTGCCTATCCAGTGGACAACTGCGTCATGAAGTTCACGTACTTTGAACTTGCGAATGGGAAATCCAACCTCACCGTCCTCAAAGAGCCTGGTTAGCCCTCCCTTGAGTTTGCTTTGAATAGTCTGGCAAGAGGTGATAAGCTGCTGAGGAGGTTGCAGTTGGTTTCACTGGCTGCATGAAGGCATGTGTGAGCAGATGATTTAAAGGGAAGATTTAAACTAAAAGAGTTTTCCAGTACTGAATCTCAGATCCAAATGCTCAAAATTACTCCTCTGGGAGTAAAAGATGCACCTGAGCTTCCAGTGACTGAAGGGCTTTCTGCCAGCTTGGAAGCAGTGAATTAAACTCAGCCTATGCACTCAGCAAAAAGCATGTCATGGATTGATTTGGAGATATGACCACTGGAAGCAAAAGAATCTGAAGGGGACACCTGCTGCTGGCTGATTCAGGTTGCTATGAAAGCCCCACAACACCTATGGATCTCTGCACTAACAAAGAGTCACCTCTGGTCCAGGCAATGCGAGGGCTGTGTGTCCCTGCTCCCCTCGCCAGGGCTGCTGGAGGCAGATGTGTTTCCCAGCATTATTTTAATCACATACAATTCTGTTTCTTAAAGAAAACCCCATGTGGTGCTGCAGGACAGGCTGGCAAGCACCCAACAGTAGCTTCTTGTGGTCTGCTCTGTTCCTCTGAGGCACAAGCTAGTATGGGAAAGACTGAGATAGAGCATGTTTTATCTTATTTGTGCTGTGGCTTGCACTTAATTGAAAGACCAGTTGATTAGCTAAGAGTTAATGTACTTAGTCAAAGTGCCTAGTGATCACCTGCTTCCATGTGGGCCAAGAGCTGGGCTGGCTGTTGCCAGAGGCGCCTTAACCCTCTGTGTCCCACATAGATCACCTGGCACAGAGACCAGGCATTGCTGTTGGATGCTGGTGCTGCAGCACTGCTTTTACCCTAAAGCACCAAATGACATTCCCGCTCTGGTGACATCCATGAGGGCTGCGCCTTTGAATTGCCTCTAGCCAGGAATTGATTTAATATAAAAAATTTAAAACCCCTTTGGTTTTAGAGATGACTGTTGGCTGTTTTCATTTAGTCTCTGCAGCTAGTTCTGCCCTGAGGTTGCTTGCTCACTACCTGCAGTCAGAGTCATTATGTCTTGACATCCTTGTCTGGGATATACTCTTACAACAGCTAATGACCTTCTCCCCTTTGTTACCAGCATGCAGCTCAGCCCCCAGTGCTGTGACGATTGTGCTGGCAGTGATTGGCAGTGTAGTGCTGATTGGCATCATTCTGCTGGCACTCTGGAAGCTGCTTGTCACCATTCATGACAGACGGGAATTCGACCGATTCCAGAGTGAACGCTCCCGGGCCAGATATGAAATGGTAAGCCCAGCGGGGGTACTGCTGGGGTACAGGGAGAGCTGTGAGGACATGCTGGCAGCAGACACCTTTGTAAGACATGTAGAAGAGTGGCAGGAATAAGGCATACGGGTGTTCATCCTTGTGGTCCCATGCAGCCGGGTTCAGGGACTGGCACATTTCACTGTCCTTCTCCTTGGCAAGTTACAAATGTTCTGCAAAAACACCTCAGCCTTTGTTTTTGTTCTGTATTTGCAATCATTGCTGGAAAACTCAAGAAGTTGGGTGAATTGGAACCAACCTCTGACTGTGGTGGCATCAGGTTGATCAGGTCTACAAGGGAGGCCTTCTGGTAGGTTTAGGTGCTTTAGGTAGGCATTACCTATGCTTGCATACAGGATTGAAGGTGGGCCTGATAGACAAGCAACACTGCTTTGGGACACAAAAGCACAGTTCAATCCAAGTTAAAGGCAGTGCTTTCTCTCAAAATTAATTGAAGCAGGAGAGGGGAATTATACATATTATTGCCATAACATGGATTTTGTTCCTCACCAGTGTTCTTTTTGTCCTCTCTTTTCTCCAAAGGCATCCAATCCTCTGTACCGAAAGCCCATTTCCACACATAATGTAGAGTTCACGTTCAACAAGCTCAACAAGTCTTACAATGGTACAGTTGACTGATGGGGGTCTCAGCACCTAGGACTGCCATGAACAATTGCTTGACTGTATGTGCTGCTTCCCCACTTGAAGATGGGATCCTCTTCAGGGGAGAGAATCCCTGACTACAGGATGGGTCGATGACCACAGCCTGTTATTTGCACAGTAAAGAGAAGAGTCTGGTTGTTCTGGAGGTACAGATGCGAAGGCAGGCTCCCTGCGTGTGCCGATGGACTCCGAGCCATGTGTGACTCCATACCCCAGCTATCTGGATGTATTAAACCTGCCAACTAAGTCAACCGAGTGCCATATTGCAGCTTTAGACATACCCCGTTAGAAAGGGTGACTAGGTCAAAATCAGGGGAACCCACACCATCACCAGTTATTGGGGGGGGGGGGG
>VZRI01003051.1:85561-101933 GCA_013397515.1 Upupa epops
GCAGTGTTAGACAGAAAACTCATGGGAACCCAAAGGAAATTGATGTTGAGGCTGAGGACATTAATTTCTTGGGGTGTGCAAGTAGGTGTCTGGCCTGGATACCTGCAGGAGGGTAGCTGGGAGTACACTAGCTCACCGAGATCTCTAACTTCACCAGAGGACTACTGCTGAGGGGCCCAGTGCAGCATAGGNAGACCAAGGGTTTGGGTTACTCTGACTGACAGCTGCAGCTTTAGACCCATGTAGGCTGCAGGGAGGCTGCAGCCACCAGCTGGAGAGAGAAGCTGGAGCAATTGCTGCCTTTCTTTTGGTTTTGCCTATGTTTCTTCTTTTTTTATTGTCTCTTCACCCTGAAAAGATCATGCAATAGTCAGCCGAAGGAAGCTTGCCAAGGAAAAGCAAAAACAAATGGCGTTCATTGTTTTGACTTGTTCTTCCCATTGGAAAAAGGCCATGGCCCATCCTTCCGGATATTTTTTTTATTATTATTTGGTTTTCCTCTATAAACAGAAGCTCTTATTCGCTCACTATAAACAGTTCTCCTTCAAGAACTTTACAGTCCCTCCTCCTCCCCCCGGCAGCACTGAAAAAATCCATCAGACCACACTAAAAATAGCTTGAAACTGGCATTTTTAGGAGTGCTGCAAGTGGCACATTGGCAGCATCATCCCTTATCAGGTGAGGTAAAAGCACCAGAACCCCAGAGGAGTGAGCTCTGTACCCTGTCTGCCCACTTGATTCCCCTAAATCTGCCCTAGCAAGCGAGTAGGCTACCTAAGTCCTGAAAACAAGCACAAAGGCAGGGAGAATGCTGGCACTAGCTGAGTGTGACCTCCTTGTGCATGCCATGTGGCTGTGGAGGCAGCAGGGCAGCTCTGCAGAACATCCTGTTTCCTACACAATGTTGAAGCCCAGGCTGAAGTTTTCAGGCAAAGTTGTTGCATATCGAATACCTAGAACCAATGCTGCTGCTCAGTGCCAGGCTGGCAAGATAGGTATCACAACAAGTAAAAATGAAAAACAGTAAAAAAATAAGCACAAGTAGCCAGAGTGGGTTTTTACCCCTCTCTATGTCTGCATCACACAAGCTGTACTGCCCCAGGCATGGAAACAGGGAGCAGAAAGGAAAATGTAGGGAAAGGAAGGACAGGAATGTTTTAAACCAGCTTTGTCACCCAAGGCAGCAAGTACTGTAAATACAGCTCTGCTGCAGTTAATTAACAAGAGACTAAGCAGATTAAAACCAAGCCTAACTCCTTCACTTTCTTCCTTTGCCCTCCAGAAGGAAAGGTAGTGCACCCCTGTCCCCGCCTTTCTCTTGCAGATCACCTTTACACTTTGGAGTTTTCCAGTATGATAGGTTAGTGCTTAGACACTGGACAACCTAGGCAGCCATAGAGCTGAGCTCTGACTCCTAGGTAAGGGGTGGTTTAGGTAGGGAGAATGTAAAGGAAAGAGCCTGGAAGGGGATGCTCAGCTGTAGAGCAAATTGCTCTGCAAAGTAGCCAGGGAAAAATGTAGGGAGCATGGGGTGCCTGGCCCATGGGGAGAGCAGCTGCCATGCCTGGGTGCAAGAAAGCATGAACTTCTGGGTCAGGCTTTCTTCATGTCATTTCTAATATCAGAAGATACCACTGAAACTTTACATAAATAGACAAAGATCCGTCTTTCTTGTTTCTAACTTTTAGAGACTCTGCCTTCCAAATTTAGCTTTTCCACAAAGTTCCTTCCAAATAAAAGGAAAAAAGTGATGCTTGCTTTACTGTGTAAGCAGGTCTGCCTTTACCCCTGCAAGGTCAGTGCCAAACAGTCATGTGAATGGTGTATTGCAGCAGCAGCAGTTTATTTGTGTCTAAATACAGGCAGCCTGACCATAGCAAGCATTCCTGAATGAAAACTCCAGCAGAAGGCATCGATGGGTCACATGTGATGGAAAAATGTCAGCGCTTGTCTGGCCAGACTGGAATCCGGATGCAGTTGCAACATCAGCTCCTCCTGTTTTCCGAGCCACAGCTGGCAGCTGCTGTGCAGCCACTGGGGCTCATCAGTGCCTTTTCCCTGTGCTGTTACAGTTACTGGGGGAGAAAGAGCATCACGTCATGCTTTGGGAATAGTCAAAGCCAGTGGAAATGTTACTTGCTTTGTTAATTACTGAGAGACTTTTCTGTGATGCAAGTCAGAGTGAGACATGAAGTGTTTGCGTCATTGCCCTTTAAGGTGAAGTGAGAAGATGCTCAATAGCCAGAGGTAAAGTCAAAGCTCTGGAAGATGAATACCTGGTGCTCTTGATTTGGTTTAACCTGTACTTCTCCAACCACGTGGAAAGAAAAGGAGTTAATGTACTGAGGGTCACTAAAATGCCTGGCAGGAAACACCAAGACAAGGAAAAGACTACATCTGCAGCTCAGCAGCAGCTCCTAGCCCTCATATCCCAGCATCATCTCTAGACCTGAACATATATTGAACTTAGACTGTTGTTTCTCTACCCCCCTTCATGGCCAGCTTGGAAAAGGTGAAAGCATTGCAATACAACAAAGACACAGCATTTTATTTTATGCTGTCTCTCTTTCTCTGTGCATGTGAGGTGGTGTTGGTGTCTATTGGACATAACCCAACAGAAAATGCTTTATTAAGCTGTCATGGCCCAGAACGGTTACCCAGCCAGTGGGTGGGCAAGTATCACAACCATGGCTTTGCTGGACTCTTGTCACGCACAAGGACACAGAGGCTTTATTTCTTAAACTCCTTTATTGCATTTAACTAAATGTTACCACTAAGACAAGTGTACTTTCGATTAGCAAAACAAGCATATCCAATACTACAATTTCTATAATACAATTACATATTTCAATAGCAACAGCAATCAGTGTTAGTAGCAAATCCGTACTTCAATTTTACAAGTTACAACAGAGTTATCACTAGCAAAGCCACAAATATATGTATCAGTAATTACTATGTAGGACAAGAGGAGATGGCCTCAAGATTAGAGGTGTAGTAAGTAGATGTCTAAATCATTGTCTAATCACCATTGAAAACATTGTCATCCTTGTCAGATCATTGTTACATCCCTGCTTAATTAACATTCAATTATTCCTTAATTATAATTTGATTACCCTTTGATTTGCACTCAATCATAGATTAATTATTGTATGATCAGTCTAATAATTAATAAAATTCTTTTAGTTAACTCCCTAATGATGACTTAATAATTAATCTGTGACAGTAGCCAATCACGAGAACAATTTAATCTCTGACTGTAGGTTCTTTGAGGCAACCTTGGTAGCTTTTTGGGCAATTTCAAGTACAGCAGCTCGTCCTAATTCAGTGACACAATTTTAGAAACAGCACAAAAACAGACATCGGAAATTCAGACTGCTGCTCCTGCAGGCTTAGACACTCTGTAATGTCCTGCTTACCCACAGGATAATGATTGGTATCGGAAGGCAAATGTCAAGCTTTGAGTATGAAGAAGCAAGACATGCTATCATAGGGTGGCTTTGATTGGAAGAAACCTCAAAGATCATCTAGTTCCCACCCTCCTTGACATAGGCAGGGACACCTCTTAACAGGCTAGGTTTTCCAGGGCCCTATCCAGCTTGGCCTTGACAGAAACAAGAGCCTTTCTGCTGCAGACAGCAAAGCCAGAGCAATCCAGATGTTCAAAATGTTGGCCATCAGCTTTGCCTAGAGTCACTGCCATGTTTGCAAAATGTACTAGGAAAATATGTATTAAAAAAAGCAATTCAATTTGGTTAAGTACATTAATTGGAGTGTTCAAAGAGGGTTGTGATCTATAACACCAGATGTGTTGCTTTGGCAACTTGCCTCCATTACTAAGACAATATTGGTCTATAGACAACAGCATGTAAATTAGGATTATAGCATCTTTGACAATTTGTATAACATGCCAGAACTCATTAAAAGCACCTTTGCTTTTAAGTGGTGATTCATGATTTCAGGCCCATGAGTTTTCCAGAATCAATACGAGACTGTGTTCTGTCATATTGACATTGAAACCATGCTCAGGGGTGATTGTAATATAAAGTTGATTACAATTTCTTGTCTTCTCTGAATTGAATTTGTCTTCTGGGGCTTTGTAAGGCACTGCAGGGCCTCACTATGAATGTGCTTTGGCAGGTGTTTGTTGATGATTTGGTGAGTAGGAATGCCAAATGAAGTTGATACCAGGATGCTTCCAGAATGGATTCTGCTTACCACCAAAACTTGGAATCTAATGATTGAGGGTGGTGTAAGCAATGACAACAATCCAATTAATAGAATCACAGAGTCATAGAATGGCTACAGTTAGAAGGCACCTTGAAGATCACCTATGCCTACTTCCCTACCATTGGCAGGGATGTCTTTAAATTAATTCCCTTCTTGAGAAACAATGTCCATAAACTGAACAATGCAATTCCCATTCCATCCTTCAGATAGGAGAACAAGCACTATTGTAAGTACTAGATATGATCCAATCACTTTGTGTGTAATGTAACATTTCTAAGAGGGTGCTCATGGTATTGTTCCTCTTTGTGCCAACTTGCTAAAACAGCACGATTAATCAGGAAGGACCAAAACCCAGGGAGAATAATCTGAGATTCCAGTTGTTGATGCTGCAGTAAAAGCAACCTGAAAGAACATAATTGCTTAATTCCTTTGGTAATTTGCATATCCTTTGCTTAGGAATGAATGCTTGCCATCCTAGTGATAGAGCACCTTCCTTTAATTTTCTTTCTTTTGGTTTTCCAGTCCTTAATAAATACTGCATCGGCTCTAGGTTCAGCATTCTTTACACATTGTAATGTCAGTTCCCCTCTGTTTTGGATCTGGCTGCATTAGAGTTAATTTTCCCTACAGCAGCTCCCATAGTGCTGTACCTTGCAGTGAAAACTAGAGTTCAGATAACACACCAGTGTTTTGGCTTCTGCTACATGGGGCTCACATGGCATCAAGGCTGTCTCTCCAATATCCAGTTAGACTGATATTTACTGAAGATGGTCACTTGACTAACAGGGATGAAGAAAATGTGGAGGCATTCGGTGTTTTTCTGTGTCTGGTCATGAAATTGCCAGGGACTGGCTGTATCAGCTGAATGTTCATGAGTCCATGGGGCCTGATGGGATACAGTCCAGAGTACTGAAGGAGCTAGCAATGCTATGTCCCAACTCCTCAATCATCTACAATTGAACAACTGGGTCTGGTGGGGGAGTGTCCCTGCTCATGGCGGGGGGGTGGAACTAGATGATCTTTAAGGTCTCTTCCAACCTGAACCAGTCTTTGAATGAAACTATGAACATAGGTTTACATCAGGAAAGTTCTGTCTAACTAATGTGATACCTTTCTATGATATTGAGGCTCATGTACCTGTAAGAGACAACCTTTTTCTCTATTAATGCTATACAAAGGTGCAAATGTTATTTAAAAAAAAACATGGACACCTGGGAGGGGTCATTTGGGCTTCCTGTGCCACTGCTTATTGCTCCTTTATTCATTTTCAGATAGTGGGGTGGGGGCTGTGGACAGAACAAGTCTGTTCAGGATGGATAGAGGAAGCAGAAGGACTAACAGTGCTTGACTACTTCTCTGCCCCTAGTCTGCTGGTGCCACCCTCACCCACACTTTCTGCAAGACAGACATGGGCATCCCCTCTATAACTGGCCTGCTGTGAATCCTATTCCCAGCAGGAGCTCACATAATTGTCTCCATTCCAGATCATGCACCTGTTTGCCAGGGTATTGCTTTGGGTCAAATGTATTCATTTTGGCATTTTGTCCCTTAATCAACATTAGCAGCCAGTCTGTCCTTCAGTATTACAAATTACACTGATACACAGTTCATTAGGGGTTGGAAGAGACCTCCAGGGATCACCAAGTCCAACCCCAGAATTACTAGAGAATTACCACTAGCAAAGCAACAAATACGAGTAATTGCTCACATGCAGGCCTTTTTATACTTACTAAAAATGTTACCAGTACCACATGCTCATCAGGCCAATCCCAGCAACAGAAGGAGTCAGCAGCAGATGAAGTCTCCCTTAGACGATGATCCACATCTCAGGGCATCAATGAAGAGTCTCCAGCAAGGGTCTGCTCTGCCAAGGAAGTAGTGGGGAAAAAGGAGTTTGTGTGAAGAAAAGAAGCTTAATTTGTAGTAAATGTAAGCCCCACCTTATACCACAGAGAGAAAAAGGGGCATAGGACACCACCACCTGGACCAGCCAATAGATGTTGCTCACCTCGGTATCTTACCTGGCACAGCAAATAACTGGTGATGTTTCCTATGCGCTCAGACCCAGTTTTGTTTTATCAGACTGTTTGTTCAGTGTTAGAACAGCCAATGGCAGTTACCAGCCCTTCCCTTCTTAGGATACTTTCCTTCTTTTCCAGACTTACTTTCTCTTTCCCAGATGATAAGGTGCTGTTATGGCTCCTTGGTTTTGTGTTTATCAATGGTATGTCAGGATCTCCCTTGTTTCTCTGTACACAGCTGCATTTCAAGTTGTCACCTGCACTCCTCAAGGATACTTCTGATTCCCATACTGGCATTTTCTCTGTCAGTACTTGAGGTCTTTTTCAGTTCAACACTTCCCTCTCCCAGGTCACCTTTAAGGCCATTCCCATTATCCCTCATTAGAGTAGAAATTATCAGCTGCGGAGTTTCCCCACCTAAATGATCCCACTTGTGGAATTATCTTTTGTATAGATAGTCTTTGTTCAGGAATAGACTAGAAGCAACTGCACAAGCTTAGCTTCTGCTTCCGCAACACCTGCTTGAGCTAAACACAGCCTCACCCTGCCACTTCTGCTCCGGAGGCCATGCCAGAAGCGAGAACTTTGCAGAGAGGACCTTGCTCAGGCTTCCTGCTGTACCCGGTACTGACATTTGCACAGCTTGACCAGGGAGCTTCAGTTCATGAGACAGAGGACATGGGTCATGCAGAAACAGAAACAGGGTTCAGGACAAAGTCAGCCCAGACATGCAGGTGAGGTGAAGAAAGGAAACCTGAGGCTAGAGCAAGGACCAGGGTGAGTTTTAATTTGCTGCAGCATGCAAACACGAAGCTGTTGCTATCAGTGTGGTACAGACTGACTGAGCACCACCAGCAGGATTACAAACAATAAAAACATCCAGCCTGTTTGGCCCACCGTCCCATTACAAATCTTCCAAAACAGATTAGTTCCCTGAGATAGTGACCTCCAAAACCCAGCTCTTGAAACAAGCTTTCTTTGGGTGCTTCACGTTACTCTGTTCCCTAAATGCAATGTTTGTGTCACCTTGTTATAAAGCCTCACAGGCACAGGCTTTCCAAATAAATGGAAAGTGAAGTGATTCAGTTGGGTTTTTTCTTGAACTGTCTTAAATAAATTTTCATAGACTAGGAGATGGAACCTCTCACAGAGTTACTAAAGCAGGGTTGATACTGTGACATAGAAATCATACTTCTTCAGACGAAATATGTAACTCTGCTGCTCTTAACTTGGTGCTAGGTTTATCAAGATTTTGTAAGAATTTTAAGCCCGTGTCAAGCACTGTACTTCTGTAGTTACACTGATTAGAATGCCCAGGCTGGGTTCTTTTGACACAAGCACTCTTCATGCTAGACAGAGATACCCACAACCTTGGAGACACTAAGTGACCTTTACTTGCAAATAGCAAAAGCTGAGCAACAATTCCCTAATGTTTCCAGCTTCTGCTGGTCTCTCACAGTCCCAGCTATGCTGCTAAGAAATTGCAGCAAGTCAGCTGCAGGCAATGGCAACACTTGAACACAGTCTCATTTCACAATGAGAAGCGTGATATCCTTTCATTCTGTTATAAGCTGCACTCCGGGGTGGATTAAGAATCAAAATTTCCTATAAATGTCTATTTGCCAGATAATATAAAACATGTGACAGCCCAGGGATTTAAACATAGCCTTCTGCCCCTGTCCTGGGCTCAATCAGATCTGAGAATGAACTGTAAGACTTTCAGATTCATATATTATGATGCAAATGAGTTTTGCAAATTGTGACCTAGTTCCCATGTTAGGAACAGTTGGGACCGACAGCAGGAACTATGCGATGAATGTGAGCAGCGGGGGCAAGCAAGGAAATTAACGTTTGTTCTTAATTTGAGATGGATTTTTAATCACTTTCAGGTGCCTCAAAGAAAGAGCGCACACACACAAGCTTGTTGGCTATAGCCATGCTGACAGAACAAAGCATAGAGGAGGTAACACGTTTTTGTTTTACTAATTGAAATGTTTGCGTCAAGCGAAGCATCAGAATACAACCCTTTCTGGCTGATTTACTGAGTGCACAATGAAAACCATGAAATTAAGTTTTCTGATCGCTCTGCTGCTCAGAACTTGTTTTGCAAAGAAAATGAGCTGCATTTTTCCTCTTAAGATTGACTGGGTAATCGATCACATCCATCTTTCAAAATCCAGTGGCTATTGTTTCAGCTAGAAGCCTGAGAAACCAGCTCTACAAAGAGGCTGCTAAGGGATCGAGCTGCGTGGGTGACAGCCACCTCCATAACACGATTCAGCGACTCAAGAGAATTCTGCTTTGCTACAACAGCCAGCCTGCAAATCACCCCACCGACTTCCAGCCTGAGGCTGCCTTCTGGGAAACTCCGATTTTGAATGAGGGCATCGGCAAAGGGTAAATTGTTAAAATTCATACGAATTTCCGTCGTAAGCATATCCAGGGTCGGTATAATCATTGGGAACTATCATGTGTGAAAGATTTAGGGCATCGCCTTTCCTGAGAAAAATAGTGTCCCGGCTCCCCCTGGTGGGAAACACGAGTTTAAGTGAGAAACTTGGCCGTCTAAGTGAGAAACTCTCGTTTCTGCTACAAGGACTCAAGCCTATGAGACAATTGAGACAGTAAACAAACCCCAATCCTCCGTTCACTTTGAAGGACTGAAACTTTTTAGATGTTGATATACAAAAATACCACAGCACTCAGACTGCTGCAGGGTGTCTGCATATGACACAGCATCCTCAAGTGGCTCTGAGCCTCCACCTTACCTGGATTGACGTTTCCAGACGTAAATTAGGGTACATAAGACAACTCAAACAAGCAGTGCCCCAAGGGAAACAAAACAAACACACTAAGTTCCAACAGCCTTTCCACAGTAATCAACTCCCAAGCCCCAGTAGCAACCCTTCTGAATTGTCCTGGTTCTAGGGTTAAAGGCAAAACCTCTGCAGATTATTTTAATAGAAGAATTTTAGAATGACAGAGGATCTGGTGACTGGAACAAAATGCTATAGCTTTAATGGGAAAAAATAGAGGGGTAATGACAAGAACAGGGGTACAAGAACAGTAAGAAATAACAAAAAAACCCATACAGCTGGAGCTGGAATCTGGAATGCTGCCAGGCCAGCAGTGGCAGAGAAATGCTGGGGAGAGGGTAGAATTGGCACAGCAGAGCAACTTGGGCCAGTGGAAAGATTGTAGTCCCAGAGTGGAGCTCAGAGGAAAAACCAAAGCCAAAACAGATTCAGGGCACTCAGGTAGTTAAGGTTGCGAGGGTAAAACAGAGCTGAAAAAGAAATGCGCACACTGCATCAGAACAGCATCTGGCCTTCCATTTTCTAGCCATTATTCCCAGAACCCACTTTGCACTCCAACTTCACACAGTGTCTGTCTTCCCTCAAGACATTCTCCACAGCAACCTTCCCCCTTGCCCACTGGCACCACTGCCAAACCACTCTGGGTGGAAAACAGGGGAACAGGAGGGAAATACATCAATAAATGCCAACCCAACAGCAGAACATAGAATGAAGACATGCATTCAGTGAAAGGAAAACAGCAGCAAAAAAGTATTTATTAAACAACACTTTATTTAGTCTCACATGTAGAAACAAAGCCTATTCTTGCTCATTGGGAAACAACAGATCCAAGTGTAATCTCAGCGTGAGACAACAGGTCAGAAGTCGAGGTGAAGTTCATGAAGAAGAGTAAAGACTCTTTCTGCAGCCAGAAGGAATGTGAGAGTGGGGAAAATAGTAACAACAGCCAAAGAGATCCCCTCGGAGTGTTTCATAAATGCAACATTTTTTAGCAGAGGAAAGCTACTAAGGCTAACAACTAGGCATGAAGTCTTGTGTTCCTATGCTCAAGTGTTAAAAAAGAGTCATGGCACATACAACTTGATCTGAATTAAAAATAATTCAGTAACAGATTTTTCTCCAAAAGGGCAGTTCTCTACTGGCTGAAGTTTCACAATAGTGGCAGCTCCATCTGCTTATTGACTGGGAACATGGTCTGCTTTCAGTCTTCTACACGGACACCAAGTCTGCTAACATAGCTCTCCCAAGCTGCCTTCCTATACTTCTCTGCTTCTTGAAGCTGGTCTGAAGCTGACAAGATGCCACGTCCCACAATAATGATATCAGAACCTTTTTCACTAATAGCTTCCCTGGGGCTTTGATACTTCTGTCCAAGATTATCACCTGAAAGAGACACCATGGTTTTTAGTTTGTAAAAACCAGTATCTACTAAAAACCTTCAAAGAGGTGCTGGCACAGAGAAGAGCTATGCTGTTTCGGCTCTCACCCTAACAAACCACAAATGTATCTGGAAACTGTCTCTAACGAATCCACAGATCACATTTCAGAGTTTCACAATTTACCGATCGCTATAGATGGAACATTTAATACAAAACAACAGTCAGCATTGCTACAATACGCTTTTTAAACCAGGCAAACCCCTCCACACGCATGTAAAAACTTATGATTTCACTTCAGGTTTCATAAGAACTTAGTATTGCAAAGAAACACATCTCCCCTGCCTGTGTAAGGCTTCAGTTCACCGAAGCCCATCGCTATCAAGTGTTACTTCTGTGTTTGAGAAGCCTTTTTTTCTACTCCTATTGAGTATCTCTAACCTAAAACCTGTGTTAAGACTTTTCATGTTTTAAGGAATCAACTTTACGTTATACACAGATGTCAGCACCAAGCTGCACAACCTGATGGCTACCTTTCTGAGCTCCCAGGAGAGGACTCAGTGTACCCAGAAATACAGAAGGCAGCCCATAATGGCAAACACAGACTCATCCCACCACATAATCAGCAACCAAACCCTCTTCAGAAGGCACTTTTACACTAAAGGCTGAATCATTTACTCTATTTACAAACAGAACATTTCATAAGTTACCTCCAGTTTGCAGCTTTACCCCTGGAGTTAAATGAAGAAATTCCTGTTTATTACTAACTCTAGATGTAGATATGAATCCAAAAACGAAATCAGAGTTGTCTTCGGCCATCTGTACCTGAAGATCAGTAAGCAGTTACAAGTTAAATACCTAAAATGAAATAATCTGTTTCTCAGTCTCCATTTGACACATTAAACTGTGCAAGGGAGGTGTACAAAACATTTGCTTCATCAGTACAAAGTGACCCAGCTCTGACTCATCCCTCAGTGATCGTCCTGCACTTGCATCCAGAAACACGAACGTTATGTTTCTCTGTCATAAAGTATACTGTGAACTATCTTAAACTACTTAGAAATGTACTGCTTAAGGAAAAAATAAAGAGGAGGGGGGTTAATAGCAAAATTAGCAAGTTTACTAGAACTCATGTAGTGAGCCCTGACCCTCTCACATGAGGGGGTCACTCCACTACAGCTATAACCTTTGCCTACCACATCACCTTTTCTGCACAGGGTAAAAACTGTAGTGATTTTTGGAAGTGCAAAGATTGGAAGCACAGAAAAGTCTCCGTGTCATGACACCTCACAAGCTTTTAACTCAAAACAGGACTGCCTACTTACTGCAGCTTGTGTGTATTCACCCGTTGCAAGTGACCCTTGGCAACTCATCTCAGCAACGAGAAGACAACCACGCTGGAGAGGAAGACCTACTTCCTTCAGACCTTTCACCACTCCAGAGCCAGGAACCACGTGAGCATTAATGAAATCTGACCAGGATGCGATTCTGAACACACCACCTGAGTACAGAGACAGACAACACAGGCAAAGCACCATTAGAAATGTATTAAAACATGAAGCAAAAGTTAAAACGTGCAGTACAATATATCATTCCTGTTTTACAAGACAGCTTTATCACCAAAGCTTAACAGTTACAAGTTCAGCCTTATCAGATAGTTCTGACAGTTGCCTAACCACAAAGTGTAGTCTCAAGTTTTATTTCTCACAATCACTCCTTGGTATCTCACCTTTAAATATTCACTGAGACATTTAGGGTAACTTAGAAACTCCGTCACAGATTGCATGGGACATATGGATCAGAAAAAGAGCAGAACGGTTCTAATGGTTCTACAGTTGCAGCTGCACTATTGAATGAAAGCGGTAATGAGCACACAAGCTGCCGTAAGACCGCACACTGCATTTTCTCATGGCAAGCAAACTCAGAAGTACTTACTGAGCACAACCATACATTCATAAAAAAGTTTAGG
This sequence comes from Upupa epops, assembly GCA_013397515.1. Taxonomy (NCBI): domain Eukaryota; kingdom Metazoa; phylum Chordata; class Aves; order Bucerotiformes; family Upupidae; genus Upupa; species Upupa epops. Next base: position 97,971 of record VZRI01003051.1, read on the forward strand.
TTGGAAGGGAGCTGTGGAGGTTATGCCCTCTCAGCAGGATTAACTTCAAAGACAGACCAGGTTGCTCAGGGCCTTGTCCCCTCATTTCTTCTCCATGGCATCTGTGCCAGCACTGCAGTTACACTGGCTGCAATGTTACAGGAAGTCAAGGTTGATGATAATCACCTTCATATTGATGTTTCACTGTGTTCCCAATGTCTGCAAATTTCCTGTCTTCAAAAATCAAGAATTCATGTTGATCTGCTAGAGTTCTCAACTCCTTTATCACCTCCTGGGTGAAATCATTCAGGATGTCTATGTGCGTCTTCAGGATACAAATGCTGGGGCCCAGGGTGGCAGCTAACTGCAGTAGCTCTTTGGAGCTGGTGACATCTGCAGAAAGGCACAGGTTTGTTTGCTTCTTTTCCATGATCATGAGAAGCCTGGATGCAACAGGATGTACCCCTGGCAGCTTGGCACGGGCACCGAAGCTGAGCTCTTTACATAGTCTTTTCACAGCAGTGGGACCATTCTGAGACAGTGGCTCAAACATATTTCCCTGAATGAACTTCTTCACCTTCTCAACCATCTCAACAGACACTTCTCCCTGCTGATGAAGAATCTCCAACACCCCAGACAATGTGCACACTGAGTGCAGGCGAATTCCACGTTCCTCTAACCTGGCCTTTCCGCCCTGCTCCCTGTCCAGCAGCACTATGGCATCTGTAACCTTTAATCCTTCTTTCTGAAGAACTTCCGCAGTTTCCAGTACACTAGATCCACTTGTTACCACATCTTCAATGATCAAGCATGTTTCACCTGGATTAATGGTGCCTTCTACCAGCCGCTTAGTACCTTAAAAATAAAAGGCAAACACTCCACTAAATGAAAAAAGTTTACAATATTTCCCAAAATCAAAAGTAACAGAAGTTCAACCTGTTCTTCTCATGTAAAGGTTCAGCATATAAGCGCACGCTGCAGCACATTCTCAAGTCCCGCAAGAACTGGATTTCAAGAGAACAGGAGTCTCACATTCACTGTCAGAGTGAGGAGGCAATTTATTTAGCTATTACCTGACAATCACCACTGCTCAGTCACTGACTTGTAATTTGATTCATAAAGATCATTACTTCTCCAAGTTAATAAATTTTCAACATGTGCAGAAGTTGCGCTGGTTAACAAAACTCAAATACTGTTAACTACACAAAGGCATATCTTTGGATCACTGTTCAAGTTTATTATTGCCCTGAACTGAAAGCTTGGAATCTTGAAACTATTTTATCCATTTACTTAAACCTTCTTTAAAGCAGCCAAGTTACCCGTACTGTTCAGGAGTTCCCCTGCAGCATTCTGTGCTTAATATGCCTGTTAGAATAATTAGAAGGGGCAATGCACCAAAGGACTTTGTCCTAAGGAACATGCACATAAAAGTGAAAGACCTCCCAGGGGTAGCCACAAAAAACGCCTGGCTTTCCTAGGAAGCAGCTAGCACCAGGAGAACATTGTGCAACCAGTTTTGACCGTGACACCCTGGAGTACAAGCCTACACACAGCTCTACCATATGACACCAGAACCCTTATGCCAGGATGTTAACTGCTCTTACATTTGACTTGTTCTTCACCAGAAGGTTTTTATGCCTGGCACACTCACAAGCACAGCAATACTACTGGAGGAGTATAGGTCTTATCACATGTAAAAATCCAATTACTATGGTAGGCTGAAGTTTCAGTCTTTCTCCCACTTAGTTGATCCAAATCAAATGCAAGGTCCATTGGATAAAGAACTGCTTCTTACCCTGCTACTGATTGCAGTACTACAGGATATGAAAGTAAAAGAGGGTTAAGAGGTTAATAAAGAAGAGATCAGAAAGGTTCCTCTTGTGAATCAGTATGTAACAGATTCTGTTTGGGGATGAAATGTAGCTGTGATCCCAACCAATCAGAGAAACTAAGCTATAAATCTTGACTTCCAGAAGAGGCCAATTACCCACAATCATGGTCATGGTGCCAAGGACACTGCTGAAAAAGAAAGAAACAAACAGAAAACTGCTACAAGGAAAACGAGGGAAACAAAAAAAACCCCTTCAAGAGTCTTCAAGCCTACTTCAGCAGGATTTTGGCTGCAGCCTAACGGGCAACCCAGCTGGGCAAGCCTGAGCAGGTTAGGATGGTCTGGGAGTCATGTTTTATGGTGGAAGGGGTTGCTTTTTGGAGTGGCAACTTTAAACTGGACTGGAGATGCTGCACATTACAGAAGAAACACAAGTACAGGGAGTCATTTCCCAAACAAGATAAAACGCAGACATAGACCTAAGGCTTTACCATAGTCTTTCGCTTCCTTTCTCCGTATAAGCATGGGGATATGGTTGTCAGCGCATATGACGGTGGCCAGCGGCAGAGCCGTGTAGGGGACGCCGCACACACAGTCATAGCAGAGGCCGGCGGTTTGAGCCGCTTGGAAGAGGAGATCTGCAACCTGCAGGGGAAAACCAGACGCTGCTCGAGGGTCGGACTGGTGTAAAAGCACTGCACTCTCGGGGAAGCCAAGGGAAACGCGCGCTCAACTCACACCGCTGCGGGCGCAACCCCGCGCCCCTCCCCACCGCACGACCCCGGACCCTTAAGGGCTCTCTGGAGCGACCCCTCCCGCAGCGAGGAGAGACTTCGCGAGGCGGGGAGACCCCGGGAGACCGCGGCCGTGCGGGCGCTGCCCTGTGCTCGCACCTGTCGGAGGAGGCGCGGGTGGGACACGAGGCCGCGCAGGTCCGCGTACACGGGCGAAACGCGGCCGCTCTTCAGCACGAACTCGCCAAACCGCAGCGCGCCCGCCTCGCGCAGCGCCAGCGCCGCAGCAGCCCCGCGCGCCTCAGCCATAGCCACACGCGCTCGCCTGCCCGCCTGGCACCGGAAGATGACGGAGAAGCGCGGAGCGCGAGGGGGCGGTGCGCAGTGCGCGCGTGCGCGGAGGGAGCGAGTGAAGGGGCAAAGCGACCGTCGGGAAGGGGCCCTGGGGGTGTGAGCGCGGGGGTTCAGAATTTGCCCTGCTCCCGGCAGTGCCCGCCTTCCGCAGGGCGGGCTTTACGTGATCCCAAGTCTTCTCTCTGCTGCGGCTCTCGGGTGGCTGCAGCAATGCTGGGTCAAATTTTAAAAGTCTTTTCGTACCAAAGAGATTCTGTGAGCCTCACGATCACAGAATGGCTGGGGTTGTGAATCATCTAGGCCATCCGCCTGCCAGAGAAGGGTCACCTAGAGAAGATCACACAGAATGGTGGCCGGGCGGGTTTGGAATGTTCCTAGAGTCAGAAACTCCACAACCTCTTCTACTGCCCTTCTACCCTCACTGTTGAAATTGAACCTCCTTGTTCCAGTTGGTGCCCAGAAAAGCATGGTTCCATCACCCTGATACTCACTCTTATAAGCATTTAAGAGATCTACTCAGTAGAGTTGTTCCACCTCCAGGTGGAACAACCCCAGCAATGCCAGCTTCTCATAACGAAGATGCCCCAGTCCCCTGCTCATCGAGTCTGGGATAGACTCTCTCCAGTAGCTGCTTGTCTTTCATGAACGGAGGAGGCCAGAACTGCATGCAGTATTCCAGATGTAGCCTCAACAGGGCAGAGTAGATGGGAAGGAGAACTTCCTTCGACACACTCGGCCACACGCTGTCCAGTGCACTCCAAGAGACCGTTTGCCGTCTTGGCCACATGGGCACACTGCTGGCTCATGGTGAAAAAAGACCCCCAGGTCCTTTTCCCCTGAGCTGGTCTCCAGCATGTCAGCCCCCAACCTACACTGATACATGGGGTTTATTGTTCCCCAGGTGCAGCACTCTACACTTACCTCTGTTGACCTTAGAATCGTAGAATCATCAGGGATCAAAAGGGACCTCGAAAGATCATCTAGTCCAATCCCCCTGCCACAGCAGGATACTCCAACTAGGTCCAGGCGGGTTTAAAACATCTCCAGAAAAGGAAACTCCACAAA
>VZRI01003051.1:102282-258109 GCA_013397515.1 Upupa epops
TAATAAGGGCTCCAGAAGTGGGTGCAGTACTCCAGGTGGGGTCTCATCAGAGGAGAGTAGAGGGGAAGAATCACCTCCCTCGACCTTCTGGCCACACTTCTGATGCAGCCCAGGATCCAGTTTGACATCAAATTTCTCCCTGCTCAATTCTTCAGTCTATCCAGGTCTCCCTCTATGGCAGCACAGCCTTCCATTGTGTCAGTCAATCCTTACAGCTTTCTATCATCATCAAACTTACTGAGTGTATGGCCCCTCACTAAAGTAGTTTTTGAATATACTGAATAGGACTGGACCCAGTACTGAAGACTGCTAGGCTTGATGTGTGCCTGGCTGGGAACTGGCTGGACAGTTAGTCCCCTGGTTCTGGTTTCTGTGAACACACACCCAAATAGAAATTCAGCAAGCTTCAAGTCCTCAGGGCCTCAGCAGGATTGCTACACCTGTGAAATAAGACTGACCTGGCCTTCTCTGAACAATCATATTTAATCAAAAAAAGCCCAGAAGCAGAGTTGTTGGTATACTCTATTTATAGGAATGCAAGGACAGAAGATGTACAGTTTGAAGCTATGTCTGTAGATGGCCATATATACCGCAGTATAATCATAACAACATGGGACAGCAAGTAATCACCTCACAACAGTACACATGAGTGATCAGACTTACAAAGGAAATATTTACAGACTTACCTTTACAAAACAACATTGTGAGCATACAAAATGAAATTTGCAGTAAAACTCAAGATACATTTAAGGCAGACCAGCAATACACTGAAATAATTAAGGCTGTGGAATTACTTTGCACCTTGAAAATGCTGAGCTGTTAGCAATACTGTTTCTTTTTTCCTCCTTCGGTTGATTGTTGTAAAGATTGAAAAGCATCAACATATTCCAGCTGTTTGCTCTTATCTCAGTGCGTGGATCTCAGTAAGTCTGAGTGAGTTTTAATTGTAGTTTTTGCACGTTCTATTGCATTTGCCTTCCAAAAGGTATCAGCGAATTCACCTTGGTGGCAGAGCAACGCTGAATGGTTTGGTAGAAAGAGAAGTAAAAGCACCAGCATCAGAAGTTGGACATGAAGGTGAAATACGGCTAGAGTAGACATGTTGTTTTTTTACTAGCTTTATAATAAAGACTATGGTTACAGCAAATATTCAGCATCCTGACGCTATGGTAACACCACTACACAGATCCCAGAACAAGAATTCATCACTTGATGGCAGTGTGCAGTCAGCCGAGTAAAATGGCATTTTATTTTGTTTCCTTGGGAAAGCACCATTTTCTAATGGGACATGAAAGAATGAGCTGGAAAATATACCCAAGCCCTGTGTTAGAGGTGAACTGACCTCTGCAGTGAAAGGAACAGAAACAAAACCAGGTGGTTAGAGCCTGGGTGTCTAATGATCTGTGAGACCTTTATATACACAAACTAGCCTTTACATCCATCTGATGTGCTTGATACAGTCCCCTTAGTGCAGGGGTATTAAAAGATGATTATAGTCAGGTCATAATGTGGGGTTCTTCATCTAGCCATTACTCATGTTATTTGTAATAAAGGCCTAAGAGCATTGTCAGAAATGCTATTGAACTCCACTGAAGCCACAGATCTTGTACAGGTCAGTTGAGGGCAGAGATTTTGCCTCAGTAAAAAGTACAAGTATTTTATTTTCAAACTAAGTTAAAGATAAAATGTTACTGAAGAAATAATATAAAAAGGCATTAAGCCTAAACAAAACTTGTAGGTACCAGAGATAAATTTCATAAATTTTAAAACCTGCATTGTTTTAAAGTCTAAACTCCTGGACTGGCTGTGTGTCATCCCTGTTGTAAGGTGTACAGGGAGCTTGGCAGTGTGGTGGAGTGGTGGTGATCACCCACCAGGCAGCAGGTGTTTCAGACACCTGATGAATGTTGACGGCATCCATGGGCAATCAGACTTCCAACACAATACAAATACATTTGTAGTACTGACAAGTTCCAGTTTTTCTGAATGTGCTGTAAGAAGAGTTGCGCCCTGAAAGAATAATTCTCTAATATCAATGTGGAAAAAGCAGAACTGTAAAGGAAAGCAAACCCGTAACATTCAAAATCTCTGGAGTACAGCATCTCCAGTTATCCCTTGATGAGGAATCTGTTTTGAATCTGGCACCAGTACCTAAACATGTATCCTCTTTCAGCTTTGGGTTTGTTTTTTTTTAACTTGTTATTTGATACCGATGATAGTCTTAAGTATTCCCTTATACCATCCAGCTTTCTTTCCCTGTGCATCCAAAGCGTCTGCTGTTGAAGTCTGAGATGCAAATGCAGGAGGTAGGGAAATAAAATGATAAATAACTCCAGATTTCATGTGATGCGTGAGGATTTGTTTGTATTAGCGCCAAGCGGAAACACTGTGGCTTAAACTGTACCCACAGGCCTAATAAAAGCTGCAGGTTTCATAAACCGCACGCCTATAAATGTTTTTTTAAGGGCAGCACAACCACAGCACAAAGAGCTACCTTTGACAAATAGGAAGAACAAACAGTCCTGTAGTGAGAAAGTACCTGAGGCTGGTGCTAATTAAAGACAGACCTTCATGACTGCTATCTGAAGAAATTTTAGTTGCCAGGAAATCGCACACTTCACACTCTTGCTGAGGATGAGAGTCTGGTCTTTGTCTAAGAGGTGTTGCTGGGCTGCTTAGAAAAATAGCTGTTGCACTAGAGGGTAACTGGGAGAGGTTTTGGCTGATCCAGAAGGTTTAGCCTTCTGTGAACATCCTCTCTTTCAAGCCTTTCCACAGTTTGGTCCTGTATTAGATCTCTGTCAACCACCTGGCCTTGTACACCACATCCAACTCTGCTCAGACTCAACTCTGCTCAGACACCTAGGCTCACTCTTCTGGCAATGTCTCCGTCATCCCAAGGTCTGTTCCTGGATCGCATGCACACACTGCTGAACATAAAGCGGTTTTGCTGTGCCTCCTTTCTTCTCCACTAGCAAAGCACTGACAACTGCAGTGTACTGATAGAGCAAGAACAAGAAGAAGGGCCAGGTCTCCTGTGTGCTGGGAAACTGAGACTGGAGGTGGATCAAAGGGCAAGCAGAGTCCTTAGAATTTAGCAGGACTTGCAGAGTATCTCCACCATCTGCTGGCTTTTGCTCCTGCAGGTATACTGCAGGCTCACAGTGCACTTGGATGGCAAATTAAATTCAACTCTCCCTTGCAAGAGAGCCTGTGCTGAGCACACAAGGCCTAATCAAGCCCTTTTCCTTAGGAAAACCTTTGGTAAGAGCTGACATTTCCTGTTACTGGCACAGCAATGGCACTCAGCACCAAGACAAAGTCCTCGCATGCCAGGGGAAAAATAATCTCTTTCAGCATCATCCTACAAGGCTGTAGTGTTTTATGGTGTGGCAGTAGGATGGGGAAGCAGCGGCTGGGGAGGTGTTTCCCCTCCCAGTCCCACTGCTAGAGAGGGTGATTTTGACCAGCCTACCACCTGTGCTGACTTGTCCCTGCAGTCTTGGTTAGACTTAAGGCTGGCTCCATCACTATGATGATGTTGCAACTTGGCTTGCAAGAGAGAAATGTTTTAATCGTGAATATTTTTTTTATTTTATTACAAATTCGGCTTTGGACATAAAAATATCCTCACAAATGCTTTGGTGATGAGGTGCTAGTGGCAGCCGAGAGATATTTACAAGTTTGGAAATGAAACAAAGGGCATACTTTCAACACTCAAAATTATTTTCAAGCTGTAAGCACAAGGATGGACTTACCACTCCTACTGCACTCTGAAAAGCTTAGACGGACTTTGGGCCAAGCAATTCTGAAGCTAGAAATTGAACCGGATCCTTTATATATATATATTTATAGCTATGATACAATATATTTATACTGAAAACCTGTGATAGAAAAAATTGTCTTTGCCATCATCATCTAGTTTACAGATACTGCAAAAATCAGACACAGCCTTTTCTCAATGCACAGGTTTTGCAAAAGATTTCTGTACAATGTGTATAAAATGCTTTTAAAAAACCCATCATAGTCCCATTGTGCTTAGTCAAAACCAGCTGTATCCTCCAATAAATTCATTGCCTTAATCGTAGCTTCAAAAGGTACTGCATGTTGACTTGATGCAGCAGAAAGCCCAAGGACTAACGGAGGATTCTGGTCTGAGCACTACCATGCAACAACTCCATGCCATCATGGGCACTGATTCAGCAATGACTCAGGACTGATTATGCATGTCCTAAGCAGGCAAAGTCCCCACTGAAGTCATGGCAGCCCTGGGCATGCAAAATCCAACTGTTAATCCAGAGCAGGCTTGCAGTGCTTTCAGCAAAAACCAGTCCAGTTTTGCAGTACATGATAAGGTCAGCCTAGTCTCACTCTCCACTACCATCCTATTTCCTAAACTCTTGTACAGTTTGAAATGAGTTCAGCAAGATCTAGAAGATTTCTTTTAAGGCTGCCTCACAAACATTAAGGCAACTGCAATTTTGGCTCTCTTTTCCAGTTACTGTTTGCTTCCCACAGTCCTTTTCTGGTGCTGGATGCAACAAGACCACATGTCCCACCAAGGGGAGCGAGCTGGAATTCACTGCCGTTACCCCCTTTGCTTTGGTCCTGAGGAACTGGGCAGGTACTGCCACCTCTGTAGAGATTTGCACTCTGCAGTTAGGGAAGCCACGTGGAATGCAAATGCTGAATATGAGACTATGTACAGACAGATATGCTCCGTGCCTTCTTGCTCCCTGGACTTTATCCCTGGCATCCTACACTGCTGGGCCTGGGGAAGAGGTGTTATGTGCCTGGGTTCAGCCTGCTCATCAGGAAACTCTTGACGCTGGGTGCTGGGTGCACATCATATTGGTGCCTGCGGCGCTCAATAAAGGAAGCCAAGCGAGAGGTATCCAGTGGGATCTTGGAATAGCTGCCGTTGTGTGGCTGCAGCCATGGATGCTGTAAACAAGTGGCTGCTGTTGGCCTTCTCCTGAAATCTTCTTGGAGGATAACGTTGATGAAATCCCTGGCAGCATGGCTCACATCAGCAAAGTACTCAGATGGGAAACTGAAATCTACTCTGCACACATTGATACAAGTCTCCTCTTTGCTTTCATCCAGGAATGGAGAGACACCACTTAACATGACGTAGGTGAGAACCCCAATGCTCCAGATATCTGTACTCAGGGAGACGGGAAGGCCTTGGATAACTTCTGGAGCTGCAAACTCTGGGTTTCCAAGGAGGTGGTGGATGTGGTAATGACCTGTGATTTGAACTGCATCTTCCAAATCAATGATCTTGACACGAGGTACTGGGATTCTTAAATCAATGAGCAGATTTTCTGGCTGTTGAAATGATGATTACACAAACTTTATTAAATATTTGCAAATAAAGTGTACATTTAGGTTTAATAGCCAATCACACCTTGCATTTAACCAGATATGTGAGGTACTGACTGGAGGGCGAATGACAAGGAACCAACTCAGCTGCTGTTTACACTGCTGTAAATTAAGATTAGTGCTGATGTTGCAATAACATCCTCTTCTGCACTAGAGTAACACTCTGAGATTTCACACTATTTTCTAAATACTCACAATTTATTTTCCCAAACAAATTAAGAGCACTGTCATATTTTTAAATTTTGTTAGTACTTGTGTATCCTGATCATTTGTTTACATGTAAACTGGCTACACAAATGTACCTAATTTGTAGAAGAAATGTTATCTGTGAACTAAACGTTCAGCTATGCTCCTGCTAACATTTATCCTGGGAGTGTCTCTTGTCTGTGCCATTACTGTTGCTATCAGTTAACATGAATATTCCCTTATAAACACAGTCATGCCTCCCAAACCAGCGTGCAATTGTATTTCATTACAGTTAGTTTTTACATTACAGTTAGTCAGCCCTTTCAGTATTTAAGATCTCTCTTTCAGCAGGAGATGCTGAGCATTGCCTATATACTTCACTCTCAGGACTTCACAAGGGTTTTGCTTTTTTTGTTGGCTCTCAGATGAATGTACTTTTTGCACTTTCTCTAGAATCACTTTTCTGTCCTATAGCCCCTTGTCCTCACCCATATTTTAGTGCTGCCTCATGGCTGTAGGTATAAAGCAAAGTACCCCATGCTGCTGCTCAAGCCTCTGCTTGCTTTTCTCTTGTGCATTGACAAAATCAACATAGTCTTTGCCAGCAGAGTCATGGGCCAAGATAGACCATGGTTGGATCTGCAGTCACTATCAGTGCATCTCCTGCTTCTCACTTAATAGCAGCAGATGCTTTATTTAGCATCCCTCATTCAAGAGAATTGCAAATAGGTCACAGAATATCAGTTTCTCACCTTGTTTCTGGGAAGTATCTTATGATCAAATAGTGCATTCTGTGCAGTTTCTTACCTCCTAGTGATACCTACTTTTGACAGGTCCTATAAATATGGCAGAAAATACAAATAATCCTACTGAAAGAAACCATGATGATTTAGCCTTCCGGGACTAATGTTTATATAAAGTACTGTATAAAAGAAATTACTATTTTTTTTTAGTGATAGAAAGCAGCAGAAGTATAAATGCATCACTTTATCTGACATGCCTAGGGCTTGGAGAGTTGAGAATAGACCTCCTTGGACCTGGATTGTCCACTATACGAGAACATTACAGTAATCTCTCATTCTCCATTTTTAATTGGCATTTAAATCTGCAAAAAAATTTATGAATTATCTGATATCCCTGGCAATTGGAATCAATGTTGCAAATCATAAAACTCAAAACACTTGATCTTAACTTCAAATGCTAATTGTCATACAAGGTAACTGCAGTGTTGGTGAGGACAGCAGTACAATGCCAAATCCAGGACAGTACATTGCCTCCTGCCACATGAGATAACAAAAGGAGGTACGAGCTGTGCTAATCTAACTGAGAGTGACGTTAGAGAATGCCTGAATTTATTCTCCACAATGCAGCTTGTTCTTCCTCTGAGCCTCTCCATGGGTGTATTTCTCACCCAGTTCCTCTCTCAGGCTCTGCAGCACAATGCAGTGTTCTGCTTTCCTTTAGCCCTGCCAGCCCTCCCCACCCTCCTGCTCCACCGCACCCCTCTCTCCTAGCATAGCAGCAGACATGAGGGAGACCCTTACTTCTTCTGGCCTGCCCTGAGCTGCCTGGGCACAAGCTATCTCTGCTCAGGAAGCTTAGTAGCTAAGTTGGTACAGTTGTGAGCCCAAACCATATCCCATGGATTTTTCTTTATAATAATTCCCCTTCAGTCTAGGACTAATGACACCTCACTTGTGTCTCAGACATCCTTCTTCTTCATTAAGTTCAGAAAGCTCTTAAGAACAAACCAGTGAATCAAGGAAACAGGTGCATCTCTTGTCTGAAGGAAGCAAAAACCTTGTGCTGTTGGTCAGTAAGTGCTGTCTCTGGTCACTTGGTCTGAAAGATAGTGCTCGTCCAGTAAGCAATCACCTGTTTGGGGTGCAGACTACACCTCTTCCCAACTTGTGCAGCTGGGAACTCTCTGTGCCAGGGCACTGAGTAATAGCATAATTTTCTTTTGCTCTTACCTTTATATCCAGGTGAGCCACTCTGCAATTGTGAAGATACTGCAAGGCTTCCATTGTGTCTCTTATGTAGAAAGCAACTTTTTCCTCCATGAGTTCATCATGGTTCATTAGATAATCTAAGAGACGACCATCATCCATCCTACAAACAAATCAAAGCTTGCACTTGAAAAACCACATAGTATCTCTAGGAACAGTCAATATTTGAAAACAAAATTGCACTGAAAACTTTGTGACCTAAAAATGAAGGAAACAAAAAAGCAAGATCTGATGAGTATTTAATGATATCTCAAGATACTGCGGGCCATGGAAGTGGTAGAAAGATTAATTCATAATTGTTGTCTCTGGTCCTTGAAAAATTTAGCAACAGCCTCAAAGGAAACTCATTTACTTAAGGATTGATTCAATAGATGGAGGCAATTCCTTTGAAAACAGATCCTCTTAATTATTTGGATTCAGCTCTTCATTTATAGAACTGGTTGCATAATGCAGAAAACAAGAACAAAAAAATACACTGACATTTTCAACTGGTAATGCGTTCTGTGGGAAAACTAACCTAATAACAGTTTTCCACCTAGTTTTATTTATTTGTATAGATAAGCAAGCAAACAGCTTAAATGTATTTGCTGGGTGTACTGTAATGAAGAATCATTTGGGATTTGGGTCCTTATAGAGACAAGCACAGTTACTACACAGCTCTTTTCACCAGGAAGTATTAAAGCAATGAAGGTTTCAGTGTAATGGAAACACTCTTACTTGAATATCAAGTAGTCAGAACTGCCTAAATGAATCTGATGCTATTCAATGGCACCAACTAGCTGCTGAAAGGAATACTCCTTTTTTCAGTTGCATCAGAGAGGACAAGGTGTGATGGATACAAGTTTGAAAGCAGAAAGTTTCATCTCAAAATGAGGAAAAATTTATTTACAGTAAAGGTTATGAAACGTTGGAATGGGTTGCCCAGGGAGGTTGTGGAGTCCATGTCTCTGGAGATGTTTCAAACCCATCTTGATGAGTTTCTATGTAGCTTGGATTTAGGCTTTTAGAAAATTATGCTTTTCAGTAATCTGTATCCTGCTTGAGCAGGAGGGTTAGACCTGAACGCCTTCGAAGGCCCTTTCCAACCCTAATAAACTGTGTAAATTTAACTACCCAGGTTCACTACAGTAGGATCTGAATCTTCTTACTGTATAGAAAAGGCAGAGGAAACTCTGCAGAAACCAACTATTTCATTGGATGTCACAATCAATACAAAACAGACAAAAATCTTTGCCCTGCTGACTTGGGGTGAATTTTATACTGTGATTCCTATGCACACAACCGAATCCATGTACTTACAGTTCCAAAACTAAGATGTAAGAAGTAGGAGACTCATATGTGTCGTGGATAGTGATGTACTGAGGATGCTGTAAGTGCTGTAACAAAGCTGCTTCATGTGCTGCTTGTTCTTTCTTTTTCATTTTTTTACTAATGAATTTTACAGCAACATCTTTCCGAGTGGCTTTGTGAACGCATTTCTTTACTATGGAGAATCGACCTCTGAAATAAAACACAACAAAAAGCAAACCAGAATAATGAAGGGGCCTCATGAATAAATCATGCCTAATTTTCAGTGCAATAACAGATTGATTTTCAAAGTGGTATTTGATTCAGCACATTAATATTTCACAAGGAATCAGATATAACTAGTTGTTCATAACCTTCTCCAACAAAGAGCCTCCATCTCTTACCCTGGGTGCAGAGATTCTTTGGGGATTAGCAAATACTGAGAGCAAACAGTGTCGCTTTGCTTTGAGCAGCCATGCTGATGTCCTCTAACAATCTCCCCTGGGTTCAGTTTGCTGCCACTTTTACAGGTTCTCTCTTTTTTTTTTATCTGTGAATCTCCCTTCTCCAGTTGCTTTAATAAAGAGCCCAAACTTTCTGACAACTGAAAAAAAAGCCTTGTTAAATAATGACTAATCTGTCATTTTGTCTCACTGTTTCAGGCACACAGTAATAAATTAAGACAAAATCTGCCAGAGAATCATTTAGAAAACTCATACAGACTGGTGCCTAGTACCACTCCTGAAACTAAAACTAGTCAGGGAAACTGTGTGCATCTCCTTTCTACAGAAGCAGAGAGTCTCCTGTTACTTGAGCCCCAAATTACTCGCCTCTGATCTCTGAGCTGAGGAACCAGCTGCATTAACCTGAACTGTTTTGCATGCTCCTTATCAGTTGTCTGTGGGGTTGTGCAGCTCCTAGTTAGGCTCTGGTTCAACTGACCGCAAAGCACTTTGGCATGTGATTACATCAGTCCCATGCCCCTCTTGTTTCAGCAAACTCAGGCTTTGAGGTGAAGCTTATCCAGAACCAGCAAATAGTCATGACTTCAAAAGCTCATATCAAATCAGAGATGACTGAGGAGATACCAGCAAGAGCCACCAGTGGCTGTTAGAGGATTAGCCACCTAATTATTTTTGGGTTTGACAGGTTTCAATCCTCAAATCACAACTGATCTTGAAAAACAGGATTTAGTCCATATTTAGCCAGTCAGTATCGTAATCAGTACTTAATGTGCTGTTGAAAAGAGCTGCAGCTTTCAAAGTAACTACAGAAAGCCCCCCAAGATTTCCTCCAAGGAAAGGGTATCAAGCCATTGTTTCAGTGTTTCATTGCAGTGATAAGCAGAGCTAACATTACCTCCCAATCTCATGCAGCTCTGCATAAGCAAGATCAAAGTTTTCCTTCCATGAAACAGTGGCACCATCAGCAGCGGAGTCTGTGGGAGAGCAAAGCATGAAATTAAAAACAGTTTCCTGTGGACTACAGATTGCATAATTTAAAATTAGCGGACAGGGACACTGTATTATTTAAAATAATAAACAATTCTACTATGAGCTCAGTTTCATACTGCTTAGATACAGGTCAGGTACAGCTCTACAGTCTGCTGCACCACTGAAATGCAGAGCTCCCCAGAGAAAAGCACAGATAAGTTGGATCCAAATCTGTCCTTGCATTTTGGTCTTAAAATGGCCAAGCAGACTGTCTAAGGACATGTTTGTGTGTAACTGGGAGGTAGAGCTCTTGTTTCATCCACCACAAGAAATGGTCTTAGGATAGAAAGGAGAGACCTGCTAAGAAATGGCAATAATGTGACGGGGAGAATGTGAGCCCTGCGGGAGAAGCAGACATGAAAAGCCTTTCCAGCGGCAGGAGCTGGTTCTGAGCATCTCTCAGGATATTTCATGCATTCTGACGGGCTCTAGGGTCAAGGTTTCCTTTAGGATTCATCAAAGCACAGGTCTGCCTCACTGTGCAGACCACACTGATGGACCTGTGTGCATCAATCCCTCCTTCCTGTGCCTACTCACCATATTCCGGGAGTCTTACGAATTCGGATGGTTCACTGGGCAAGCTGATCCCCCAAGGATTGCTGGCACTCACTCGAAACTGGTACTGGCAGCCTGGGGCCAGGTCCTCAATGACAAGGTATGTGTCCAAAGTTGAGGCTACCGACTGCTGCCAGACCTGTGAGCCTGTGTTTTACAGAGGGAGGGAAGGAGAGCTCAAGGAAAACATTCTCAGTATGTCAACTCAAAGGAAAGGCTCTCTTGGCCTAACTCACACAGTCTCCTGACAGGTTAAAAGCTACAGAGTTTTAAGCGGCAACATTATAGTAGACTGATTGATTTCTTAAACCAGAACCAGGCCACAAAATACACTTCATGTTGCAGCCATCTTCCAGCCCAGCTAAATGAGGGAAGAAAATGTCCCTCACTTGACTTATAGTGATAGCCCAGGGACAAACTGATCTCTCTAGAAGTCTTATCTATGGCTGTGCACTACAAGTGGTGTCTCAGAGAAGCTGGATAAGACAAGGAATGGAATGCTGATTTGATGACAGGTCTGCTATAGGACATACAGTAGCAGAAATACTGCAAAAACACATGGACAAGGGAATCCCAGGTGAGGCAAAGACAGGGCATCAGTGCAATATCAATGAGCTTTTTCAGATGAAGTCTTTGAGAAGACAGTGAAGCCCAGAACCAGCTTTCTGAGGCATAATAGGGCTTTTTGCAGATGAGAAGGATTGCAGCAATAAAATGTGTGACTGTCATGTGCTTCTGCTCCTAACAGGAACAAATGCAACTGCTGCCTAACCTGTGTTATCCAAAGGAGTAGTATTTCATTCCTCTGCACAAGGTCACAGAACAGTAGAAGACCCCAGGACAGTGAGCCCAGTCACAGCCTATGCTGCTTTCATGAGTACATAAAATTTTATCGTATTGTACTAAGACTTTTCAGGACTCTTTACCTTTACTTTATTTACCAAGAACCCAAATTTTGGTTGCCAGGTCCCACAAGATCAAGGTTGTTTTTAAAGGGAAAACTCAGTGGCTCTTTTGGAATGGAAGGAATACTGGAAAACACTGAAGCTTTTTTACTGTTTTGGTGGCTACTGTTAACAGAGCTTTTATTTTGATGGCACAGTGAAGGTTAAGGCAGAGTATTTACTACAAGAAGGTATTAATGTGATTGAGTGATTAACTTTGCACTCTTACTAACATGAGGTAGGATTTTCTAAAGGATGAAGGTGTAAGCTTGAAGGCAAGCTATACTGCCCAGCAACACCCATGCCTTTGCAGGAAGAATGCAAAAAGATATGTGAATTATTTCAAATGCCCTTTTCAAGAGCACATGCTTGTGCATGTTGGGAAAAGTGTGCTTAATATCTATTTAATTATTTAGGAGAGAGAGAGATGGTTAGATGTAGGAACAAATGGATTTCAGAGCTGAGCTTGCAAAGTATGCAGGGATCCGCACTTATCCAGATCAACAAAATAGCAAGGCTGCTTTGGTTGTGGACTCCTTGGAAACATCCACAAGGAAGTATAGATACTGTAGAGGTAGAATGCAGATGATAAAAGGTTTTCTCAGTGATAGATATATTTTACCTTGGCCTACTTTACTTGCCATAAGTGCTGGAGCAAACAGAAAGATCTACAATATTTGAGAAGCTGAAGGGCTTCTTTTGGCCTTAGACTTTGAGATCTGTCAGCAACAGCTAGTGGTACCCTAGTGATGGCAAGGATGCTTTGGGGACCTGCTGTGCCATAAAGCAGACCTTGTTCTCATTCTTCCAGCCAGTGAGTACAGCTCAAACCATTTACCTTCTTCCCTGTACTCCACAGTGTAGCCTGAAATGGTGCAATTGCCTGTACTGGATGGGGGTAGCCATCGTAGGATCACAGAGGTGCAGCTTCTCTCCTGAGCAATGGGGCGATTTGGGGCAGCTGGTACACCTTGGGAAGAGAAAATAAGCACAAAGTCCAGCATCACATCAACAAGCCCTAACACTTTATTATAAAGATCAGGTGTATCAGTTACATCATGTCACTACAAGGCAGCTATACCTTGCAGAGGCAGTACTCTGGTTTACACAGAGTTACCAGCACAGTCAGAGGAAAGGCAATGTCATGGTCTTGTTCACCTACTGCTGTGGCTGTGAAGCTTCCATAGTATCAGCTGTGAAAGAACTGTGTTTGTGAAAGCCCCACCACCTCAATAGGTCTCACAGTGCTGCAGGACCAGGGGAATATCTTTGGCTCACAGTTAGTGGTCAGCTGGACTGCAGTGCCCCAGAGATCTCCCTGTGAGATAGCCAGAAGAATCACCACTTGAGTGCAGAGAATCTATCTGAAATCAGCTGCTGCAAAGGCAGACCCTTTTTACCTGCCACTTTCTGCTGCTAATTTTTTGCTCTACCTCAAGCCCATGGAACTGAGGAAAATCCATATTCTCATGGACTTCATCAAGCAGCGACTGAGGTACTGAAGGTGGGGAGTTACCTTAAAATGTCCACAGAATAACACACAAAATCCACTCACAGTGCTTCTGAGTGTATGAGCTTGGTAGGTTTGGCAGCAGATTGACAAATGAGCAGTAATTCTGTGATTTGCTCAGGGCTTCCTTTAGCACAAGAGTAGTTAATGGAGCCATTAACTTGCTTGGAGAAATTGGGGAAAATATATCTCTAGGGCAGTCTGTGAGTCCAAACAAATTGAATTCTAAATGTTTGTGACACTCCTGCATCTGTAAGCCACCAATTAAGACATTTGCCTCTGTGCCATCCCCTTCCATGGAGCAGACACTCCTCATCTCTCATGCTAACAGATCCCTCTCCAGAGCTGGAGGTCATGAGCAACAACTCATCATTTCATATTCATTACAATTAGATGGGTCACTAATTAGAGCACTGAGAACTCAGGCTTGGAAACACATCACCCTGTTGAATCCCTGCAGAATCAGGCCAAATCTTACTCTTGCCTCCTCTTTCCCCCAAAGAAAAGAGGAGGATGAAAATTGGTGTCACTGGTCCCTGGTGTCATTGGTTTTCCAGGCAAGCTCTACAGCCCACAGGTCCCTGTGGGCAGCCAGGTTTCCATCTCCCAGGAGGGACCTTAGTTTCCCCCAGCCAGCCTTACCAAGTCCCTGAGAAGCAGTGCTGAAGCAGTGCCAGCACATTTTCATTTCCCAGATGTGATACTTACGATCAGACAACTTAATCAAGTGCAAAGATTCTGCAATGCCTTCAGCCATCAGAGGCAGTCTTGGCTGAGGCACTGTTGTGTGATTTTAACGTCTCTGTTCACCTGTCACAGCTCCGTCCCTGGCTGCCTTTGCCTGGGCTCTTCTGTGTGATCCTAGCACCCCCTGAAGGAGCCTGTGTGTGCTTGGTGTTAAGGTCAGGTGTTGCTACCTTGAACTTTGACGGTTGCAGAGGTCGATGCGGTTCCATGTTCATTGGTTGCCACACAGGTGTAAATGCCACTGTCCTGAGGCATCAGGTTGCAGATCTTTAAGGTTAGTTCCCCAGAGTCACTGTGGATGCAGGAAGCCGTAATTATAAAGTGCTGTTTCACTTGCTAATGCTTTTTATACCAGTTCATTGCAAACACATGAGCACCCAAATCCTGTTACCTCATTTGAAGGAACATTGCTCCCAGCAATCTGGTACCTAAGTATAAGCCCTCCATGTATCAGGATTAGGCTGTTAGTGAAACCATTGAACAGAATGGTCCAAACTGGCTGCTAGGTACATCTACTTGTCAGCTTGCCTGAGGAGACAGGGAAGGACCACTCAATCATCAACCAAAGTCCAGGAGTTGGACATTTGCTGTGCCTATCTAGAGCTGGAAAGATTTCCTCAGGCACAACTTTCCTGTTTTGGAAGATGTTGAGCTCCTGTGCTTCTACAGTTAAGCCCAAAACATGCTGGACAAATCATGCTTCCCAAGGATGCAGAAGGCAGTCACACACCACAGTATCCTTGATGTTTCTGGGGAGATTCAGACCTGTAGAGCACATGCTGCCAGACCCCAGGTCAGAGGGCTGGACATTTCATAACCGATTGGGATAAAGATGTCAGCACTGAGTTTACAAGAGACACTCAACCTTTGTGCCAGTCTGAGCAAATAAACAGCTCTACAGAGTGTACTGAATGTATAGCAGGTTTATACACAGTCACCTCAGTTTGCACACCACAGTCTTCAGTATGCAGCTTAAGGAAGCTGGCCTAAATTAAAGGGTTTTGCTTGTGTAACTGCTTTAGCTGAACTAGAGAACCAACAATAAATACCCTTGATGACAAAAGCAGACTAGGTCTTGAAAGCATAATCTATTTGAAACTGCAGAAGGATGTGGTAAACTGCCTGGATGCTGTGGCTTTTGCTGCTCTGACTACGCTGGCTTAAAACAGGACAGAAATATCACCTTTCCACACAATCTGGGCACTCATGCCAGCAAGATTTGCAAGACAGACACTGGTCTCTCCTTGTCAGGAAGTGCCTTCATTGGAAAACAAAGACAAGCAACAAGAAAATACAAGTGCTCAGGGAGCCAATGAAAAGGCAAAAGACTGACAGAGAACAGAAATATCCCCCCAATCTCAACCCCAGCCAGCTCCTGAAGATAAAACACTAGTTATCTGATGAGTAATGCCTAGAAAGACAATTCTGAGTGGTCTGGGGCAGCCACCCAAACCAGTGGTCTCTGAAGTAAGCTCTTGATCAGACGTTTTCTTTATTCTTTTGAACATGTAAAATCCTTTCTCTCTTAGCGTTCATTTTTCACTGTCAGTGACTTTGTTCTCTCTGGCTTCATCTCAGTCTGAGCTAGAACTACTGAAAAGTTCTCATGAAAGATTGTCTCCTGAAGACTTCCACTGCCGTTTGGCCCAAATCACTTATATAAGCTACAGATGATCATCCAGCAGTGGGCTGTTACCTGACCTGAATTCAACTCCTGGTATCTTTGTTTTTTTCTTGCTGCTTCTTGCAAAGACAATTTTCCTCCTTTCTAGTCTGGCTGGGAACATCAGGGCAAGCATGTTTCTGTCCAAGCACAGCCAGACGTAGCTTTCCAAGGAGCACATGAAGGCTTTTTTAAGGAACAGCTGAGCAGGGGCTCAGCAAAACTGCAGGAGCTACCAGTGTTGCCCATAAGATGAAAGACCACCCAATGACATGGGTACTGTGGTGTGATGAGGGCTTGCTCTGTTTCACCTCTGTTTCTACCAGAGGTGAGCACAGCTCCAAACTGAAGTAGAGAAGCTCCACCAATGCAAAGGCAATATTAGCCAAACTATTATGTTGAGCACAGCTCCAAACTGAAGCAGAGAAGCTCCACCAATGCAAAGGCAATAATAGTCAAACTATTATATTGGAAATACTCTCACTTCTGACTTGCATCTGGTTCAGGAGGTCAGTCAGAGCACACTCATGTCTGCCAGCAGCAGACTTTGTAGAAATAACCTGTGTCAGTTTGGGAAATGACAGAGCTACCTGAACCCCAAAGTTTGACTCTGCCTAACTGGTGAGTGGTACAGAATGTGCTGATACATCATGCCAAACTAGATTAACTGCTTTTCTCATGAGTCTTGTAGCCTGGGTGGTACCATATTTGAGGGCAACACAATCATCATGTTGGGATCTACAGGAAGGACCTCACCAGGATGACACTGTGTAGGTGGCCGTGCTGTTGTCATTGTCCAGAATGTTTTGATCAGGTCCTTTCCAGGTTATAGTTGGTTTGGGCCGTCCACAGACTTTGCACTGCAGCATCACTGTGTCACCAAGTAGGCAGGTGATGTCCACTAATGGCACAAGAAACTCTGGAGCCACTGGAAAAAAACATGGGAACACATATGATACAGACTATCCAGGGAGGTTATGGAGTCTCCTTCTCTGGAGATGTTTAAAACCTGCCTGAACATGTTTCTGTGCGACTTGATCTAGAGGACCCTGCTCTGGCAGGGAGATTGGACTAGATGATCTTTCAAGGTCCCTTCCAACCTCTAACATTCTGTGATTCTTTTAAACTGCAGGTGAGGATGTTCCCCACACAAGTCTAGAGAATATGTTATAGGACCAACATCGGATCTGGATCCCAAACAGCTCAGGTTCCTGGGATTATGTTACCAGAACTTCACTAAAACCCAGCTGGTCCCAGCTCAGAGAAGGAGGTAGCACGGGCTGTCTGTGCCCCAGCCCTGTGTTTTGACAGAGGGTAAGGCTTTGTAAAGGCAGGTTAGGGGGATTCAGCCTCATCTGTAGCTCAGAGCTGTGTGAGCCAAATGGCCAGCAGGAAGCCCATGTTCCCTCAGGATTGAGCAGCTGAGAGCTGCCTCTGTTATAAATGCTCATGGGTGCAGATCACACTGTTGAGCTGGAGAAAATCACAGCTGCTGATTCACCTCTCGGTGCCAGTCAGGGAACAGCTGTCCTTAACTCACCTTCTTGAATGAAATTGGGGTTGATTATCTGCAAAATACAAAGAAATAAAAGCATTTATTTTTCTGGACAAAGAGATGTCTGATTTCACAAGGCACTGTAATGAACCTGACCAGAACTGCAGAAGCACTGACCGGTGGCTACAAGCAGTGTCTACCAACTGGCAGATACAGCAAGCTGTAGTGACCACAGAACAAGCCTGTGAGTAGCTAGAAGAGTAAATGAAAGCTATGGCTTCTTCAACTCTGATAAAGCATCACAGCTAATAGGCAGAACATGAGGGCTGAGGAGGGTGCACATGGTTTCTCCTTGCTTGAGTGACAGTGCTCAAGCCATCAACTCTTCTTCCCAGAGTTGCTTTGTGCTCCTCTATGTCCAGCTCCAGAACCACATCACACAGCACCAGCAGTCACCAGGCATCTGTGGCACCTCACCAGCTCTCTGGCCACTAAACAGTTCTGGGGCTATGTCTTTTAGCTTCTGCTCAGCTTTAGGGGAAAAAGGCAAAGCACTGAAGCAGAAATACTGCTTTTTTGCCTGCTGACAAGTATTGGTCCTGCAACAAGTCTTGGAACATCACAATGAGTAAAATTTCACTTGTTTCATTGGACTGTTAGAAACTTTCCAACCTTAAGGTAGGTTTGGACAACTGAGATTTGTTTTATCTAACTAGTTAACTGATCAAGTTAGCAAAGAATTGAAAAAAGCTACTGTCTCTCCATGTCCTTATAAACCAATTACCTTGTGTAAACCTGGAAGCAAAGTTGGGAAAAGCGAAGACAACACCACTAAGTTCTTAACACTCAGCATCAACTCTAACTACACAGTGCTGTACAATAGTACAGGGGTTTTAAACAAATTAACTGCTTTAATAATCTCATAAGGCCTTGTTATCCAAATTCAAACTAATAATTTGATATAAAGCACCATAAACACCAGTGTGGTTTATACAATCTTAAATATCTTGGTTGCTGTCTACTTCAGAGCTATTTTAGAAGAAGCCAACGAAGCAGTGACCTAATTCATTGCCTGCCAAAGCTGATGGGAGTTTTTTCAGAAGCTCAAAAACCAGGCCACAAGCAAAATCCCTTCAAAATAACAAAACTGTCAAGATTAATATTTATATTTTGGCTTTATAAATAGTTTTCCAAGGTGAATGGCTCAGGGCATCATTTAAGGAGGAACTCAATCACATTCAGGTCTATTTTGGTTTCATAAACCTTCATAGCCCCAGGAAACCTTCTCATAGCAAAACCTAGACCTTGGGGCCTGCTTTCCCCTATTGCCACCAGGTAGACCAAAAGAACCAGGAATAGCGTGGAACAGCCACTCACAAAGGTTAATTTTTCTTCTCCTAAAAACATCTTACACCAACAAATTCTCTGCTATATGAGACTGAGTCCCAGCATCCTTAGTCCTAGCAACAGCCAGAACTTGATCTTTAGAGACACAGTATCAGCTGAAACAACTGGCCAGTGACAATGCTTTATGCTCCTTACCCCTGAAAACCAGAAAGAGACGCTTTTTGTGGGAAAAGCAGGTCCTAAAAGCAGGGAAAAGTGTGATGGTTTGACTCTCACATGTTCCCAAGAATGGTGAGATTTGCAGTGTTTTGTTCCCAGCATCTTGGAAGGAGCCAACCTCTGCCTGCATCCATGGAGACAAATCTGAGCACTTCTTAGCACTTAGAACTTCTTACTTCATGACTTAAACTCATGTTGTGGGCATTTTTGTGGTGGGGAGAGTGCCTTGGAGAACTTGCAACTCTTGTAGTGGGACATGATGGCTCAGGTCAACAGGCAGGAGCTTGAGGGGGTAAGAGAGCACCAACCAGCTATGTTGGGTTCTATATGAAGTCCTCCTAGCTGTACCTCCTGACCCTGGTTTCACTCGGGAAATACAGAGCTCTGCTTGAAGGGTGAAGCTGGTCACTAACACCAAGACATGGACTTCTGTCCAGCCACTCTAGGAGGCTCAGAGAAGGTGAGGGAAGCAGTGACTGCTGCTCCGCAGGGTCCAGCACCCACACACAGTCCCCTGGATTCTGTGGGTAGGAAGAAGTTAGGGCGCCATTTGGGTTTTAGATGACAAAGAATATCTCTCCTACCCATGCACGTGGAAAAAGGGATGGACCTTAGTGATTCTGCCGTATCACTCACAACACAGCAAAGGAACAATAAGCGGTTCTGTGCTAACCACTGCTGTCACTTTTCACTCAGTTAAACCATTTACTTAACAGGGGAGCAACCCCAGGCAGTATACACATCTTCATCTTTCTAATTTTTGGCTTGACTGAAATACACATCTGTCCTCTGAAGCTCTCCCCTTCCTCCCCTGCAGCATGCACTTAATTCCCTTATTAGTCACTGATCTCTGTCCTTGTAAGCATGAGAGATCGGGAGACAGATGCTCCTAACAATTTATATTTATTTTGTAACTTTAAAGGATTCATTAGGAGATGTAGCTATCAATAAATAAATTACGCTACATTTCTAGTAACTTCTAATAATTTATAGTGACTGCCTGACCAATGTTTTTTATTTTCCCTTGCCTTATCATGGAAATATCAGAAATAAAAATAGCTCTGCTAGGTAGGAATGAGAGAATCTATGGCTGGAATTTACATTTTTTCTGCTAAAACTCATCTTTTAATTCATGACTGCAAATCTAAAAACACACCGCCAGCTACATCCTTTAGCTTAGACAAAGCAAAGAGCCTGTTTGCACAAGAATGTTTGTGCTACCACAATGATTTAAAATGTCACTTACAGAATGGGATCTGATCTACTTTAAAGGAGGGGACAAATGACAAAGGATTGAGCAGTTCAGGAATAGGAAGGCAAAGGTTCACAGCTACATGTGCAGCCAGAAGCTCCACTGGTTCACACATTCACTGCCAGGCTCTGGGGTTTGATGCCTCTCTCTGCATGCTGGACAGGTTTCCAGGCTATGAGCAGGTGGCAGGAGATGACAGAGTCCACAGAGTCCTTCTAGACTGAGAGACCTTTGGAGATTATTTCATCTGCTGAATGGGGTTTTTATCCCTGTGGGAGGAAAGGAAGGCTCTGGAGCATGGCCTTGCTGCCTTTGGAGCTGTGGAACTCATGTACTCACAGCCTCTTGACAGTGTCAGTTTTCCCTATGGAGGGACTTGCCAGTAACTTCCCAGAGCCTCTTGAAAATCACGGAGCGTGCAAAAAGCTGAACAATCTGTCAAAATTAACACAAATGACTCTTCTCAAGTTTCCTCTTTCTTAGGACTTACATAGAGAGATGAAAGCCAGGCTGCATTGCTCTGAAGAACAGAAACCCTGCCAGTGAGGGTCTTGGGATGTGATTGGTAATGTTCTGTGTGCTGAATTGGGGATTTTGGTTGGAGGCTGCACCTCCCCTCAGCCATCAAGACTCAGGGTCTGTGGCACAGAGATGATGTTGCCAGAGATGCTCGCATGGGCAACACAGTGGGCTCCAAATTCAAGGGACTTCTGCTTCATAGCAAAGGTGGTGAAACACCCCCCTCTCCAGCATATCTTTCCCCTTCTAAAAGCCCCTGCTCACCATGGGGAGCTTCCCCACAAGCCAAAGGGAGCGGTGGAAATGGTGGGGTTATTGCAGGATTCCTGGTTTCTGTGCATTGCTCTCTGAGGGAATGCTCTGCACTACTTTGAATTTACCAGGTGGGGAAACCTGCTGGATACGTGGCTTTCATGGAGTTTTACTTTTCTTCTCTCTGAAAAGCAACATGAGGCTCAGTTCTCAATTCAGTCCACAGCTGTTTAAATGAACCTTTCTCTCAGCTGAACGGCCCTGACTGACGAGAGCTTCCTGCAGAACATCCAGCACACAGCACTGGCACCGCTGGGGCTGCCAGTGAGGCCTGTGTGCAAACTCACAGGCATGGATCTATCCAAAGAAAACATTTCTCACACAATCTCCAGGGCCAGGCCAAACCAGGCAAACACAAGCCCTATGGGATGAAACTCAGCTGGCGATGCAAGCACTCCTCAGGTACAAAACACTGCAGTCTCCTTTTTCTAGGGACATAAATATAATTTACATGAGATTTAGTTTTTCCACTGGAAGAAATACTTCTGGACTGCTCCAGAGGAGGTGAAAACTTCTAACATTCCCTCAGCAGCCACAAGTTTCTGTTTCCCATACAATGATGGCTGGAAATGGAAACCCTACACAAGGTGAGAAAAGGAGATAAAATGGCCTCTTCTCGAGCAGCATGGGATGTCTGACACTGACCAGGAAAGGCAGAGAGCTGGAGAGAGGTGGGGTGAGATAAAAAAATGAGAGGACATGTCAGGGTTACTTGATAAAGAAGTCAGAAACAGACATTGCTTCTCCTTCCTCCAGCCTGTGCTTTCAGGGCTCAAATGAAGGGTTCAGGACATACTTTAATGCCTTTGGGAACCTGCAGGGATTTAAACACATTAGATCTGAGTGATTAAGAGTAACCATCAGGATTTAGAAGAGCAACAGAGGTGGTGCTGCATCCAGTAACTCACTCTTTTGCAGTACTGGGCCACTTTTTCCTGGTTTGTTAAGCTCATGCCATAAACATAAAGGCATCCACAGCAGCCAAGTCCACTTGCAAAGTGACACTGACTGCCCTAATTCTTAGCAAGAGCTTTTCTTTCCCTTATGCATACATGTGGCATCTGGTGGGGTGCAAGAAACCATCCTGCACTGCCAAAACATCCTGACTGCTTGCACAGGGCTCTGTACTGCAGCTCAGCTCCCTGCGAGGTCTTCCTGCCTTCTCCAGGGTCTGCTTTGTTGTTGCAGACACATCCTTACCATGCCTAACCTACCTCCCTGAAGGAGGCTTGAGTCCAGTGAGACACGTGCAATGCACAGAAGGGCCCAGCAGATGCTCACATTTTTCCAATGGCCCATTTTAAGGGAGCATATCAAAACCATGAGTGAGAATATTTTCTCCCCAAAGCTTAAGAGTAATCTGCAATCTGGGCCCTCAGCCATGAGGTCCAAGCTTTATCTCAACAGCAGAGGGCATGTTTACTCCCAGACACATAGGTCAGAGTTTTGTAAACACTTTGTGGCACTTCTCCTTCATTAAGTTAAAATAAAATCAACACATTTGCAGGTAGTGCTAGCAGAGTCAGCAGCTATTTTTGCTCCCCCACCCGCAAAAATAAATTACAATTAATTAATGGGTCTTAGAAAAAGGGTGACAGATACAAAACCAACTCTCTGATTAGGTCAACTTTTACTTAGANAAGGATCCATTGTACATGGATAGATATTACCACCGGCAAGGTATAATTTCAAATGGGAGAACGCTATCTGAGGAATCAGCCTTTCCGTGGGGACGGTGGGTACCTTCTGGATGGGCTCAGCTGCTTTTGAGATTGAGGGAGAAGCCACAGGGGACACAAGACTGTTGTACACATCTGCACAAAGCAGAAATCCTCTTGTCCTCATCACACTTTTGCTTTGAGGCTCTAATGGCTGGTGAATTTCAACAGCTGAAGCTATGGGATATCTCTGCCACTTCACACAGTGTTGTAACACTCTATCCCCTTATTGCAGATGATGAAGGTCACGTCTTCCTATTCCAAAAGCTAAATCACCACCCCTGTAGTGCCAGCTCAGGCTAAGTCATACCTGAGGAGACAACTTCCTGATCAGCCTCAGCAACTCCTGGCCACTCAGGGCAGCAGGACAGTGGTCTCGCCCCTGGAGACCACCTGAGAAAAACACAGGAGGTTCTCAGGAACATACCCATTCATACTGTCACTGTAACAGGTCAGGAAAGGCTTTCTGTCCAGTTCTGCACATCTTGCCAGGAGAGTGTGTCAGATCTGCTCTGGAGGTGGACAACTCAAGACTGGGTGTGAGAGCATTTGCCTGAAGCACTTGGAAATTCTTGGCCTGAGATGAGGATTGAGTTGGAGACAACGCTGTATCCACCAAGCCATTACCTACTCAACCACTTGGACTGTGGGGTTGCTAGCACAATATTCTTCCCCACAGTATGTTTCCTAGTGATTATCTGCTCTAAGTGTCTCTGAGGAGCTCTTAACATGCTAAAGTATTGTAACTGAAAAACTAGATTATGAAGCCAAGCTTACATACCTTGGCAACAGCCCAGCTCACTAATCTAATGATGGCACATCCACTGACTTGGAGTGGGCCTGGACTTCATCTCTCCTTTGCACAGCTAAGAAACTGGAATGAAAAGTAGACCCTTGGTGACAGTTGTGTGTTGGCCAGGATTACTCATAACACTCTGCAGTGGGGGTTGCAATGTGCAAAACAAGATGTCTGGAGTGATGTCAGATCCCTACATGTGAGGTCCACCCCAAACCCTGGAAAAGCTGCTGCTGTATTTAGTAAGGTTTAGCTCCATTGGTCTTCTGATTGCTAGAAGAACATTCATTTAGACAAAAGAGGTAGCCCGGTTGACTTGTGACCCCTTCAGCAACATTGAAACCCTGTAAAATGTTACAACACAGAACTGTAGGACAATTAGTTGTGTCATTGTCCAGGACCCCAGACTTGGGTGTGGATACTATTTAGTCATTCACAAGGGCATAAACGTCCTTCCCACAACTGGAGCCACCGGTTCCTGTGAAATTAGCAACATATGTGGAAAGGGAGTCTCCAATCTCTCTTAAATATGGGTTACTCCTATCTCTCACATGGCTACACATGCTCCATAAGTACCTGCTCCTATGCTCTCGTGTCTACCAGGGGAGCTTGCACGTTCAGTTTTGCAAAACAACAGCACAAACTACAAACCTAGGGGAGATCTTCCCAAATTTCATTTCCATTCTTATGTACTTTCATCATATTTTAATAAATGAAGCAAAAAGAAAGAGCCACCAAGAAATACTATTTCTTGTTAAAGTTACAATGACTGGAAGCTCTCCAGAGCAGCAGGTGCAACAGCACAGTGATGGCACAGCTTCTGTTTTAAACAGTCACCAGGAATTTCAGTTTCTTGCTCTCTCCATATATTTTCTCCAGATTTCTTTCTGTCTGTTTCCCCTTGAAGCAAAGGTTAAATGCTTCAAAAATCTGGAATCTCTGGACAGTTTATAAATAGTGAACAAATCTAGACTTAAAAGACCGTGGTACCTTGGGACTATACACATACTATGAGCAGCTCACTGACTTCCTGCACAGCAAGTAGGCTGGAAGTCAATTGCATCAACATTTCCAAGTAATTCACATGTCTGCTTTCCATTTAGACAGCTTCCTCCGTGCCAGGACTGCATGATGGGAGGAACAGGAGTGTCAGAGGTGACAGTCCTGTAAGAGAAGTCAGGTGGCTTGCCCTGTTATTACCTGTAGTTGTAGTAATAACAACAAATGACTCTGCCTTAATGACACAGGCAGCGGCTTGTGCACATCTGGATGCTGATGGCCAGGACACATCTCTCCTACCAGCACTCCCAGAGTCTATAAAAAACATCATGAGTTGAGCCGTGTGTGAAGACAAGGTTTTCCCCTCCTCAGCCAGCCAATCGTGCTGTCTCCAGCTGCCCTGGTTGCTTGTCCACACCTTCACTGGGATATACCACATGAAGTAGGAAATGGAAATCCTGCTGATTCTCCCTGCTCCCACAGGTTGGGGTGGAGGGGTGGCACAGCTCTTCAAGCTTAGGACTTAAAGCCTAAAAGACCAATGAAGCTCTAAACCAGGCTCTGACAGTGGAAGTTGCTTGCCTTGCTTCTATTTTAATGAGAAAACATTAATGATTTCTCATAATGCACATGAAAAGGAGCATCAGAGCACTTGCAGTGAAGGGAAAGGGAGAACACGTGTGGCTTCCAGCAGTGATTTCCACAAACTTTTATAGACTAGACTTCTCCATGGCCTCTTCCAGGGCTTCGAGAGCATTAGCCCTTGCTCTGGTCATCCTGGATAATTGTGTTATGTTTATCTTGGGTATCAGCAATCCCTCCCCTCCAAGGGGGACCTAGAAGACGTAGGAAGGGGTTTTTGACTGAAAATCAAGTGGCATACCATAGCTAAAACTTCACATTAGTGTCTTTTGGTTTAAATAGAAAGCTCTTATCTCCTGAACTTCAGAAAGGCAGATAAGAAAAGTAGACTGTACCATGGTAAAAAACCAAAACAAACAGAAAGACCCATGTGGAATACACTAGAACTAACTAGAAATGTTGATAGCGTAAGGACTCTGGTACCTCCTATGACAATTTTAAGACGCTGTTTCTCCTATTGAGCAACACCAAAACAAATCCTCTGCAAAAAAAATGGTGACTCTAACTCAACTCTGTACAGTACTCCAGTCTCCCAGGTACCTTTCACTCCACAGTGCACTTTCCAGTGGTCTAAAACTTACAGAAAGTCCTGTGCAGTAATTGGAAAGAGAGTAGTGTGAGGTGTCATAATTTGGGTTTCCCATCTGCATCTGCTTTGTTTGTGGTACAGGTACATTCACACAACCACTTCTACTGTTCTCCTTAGGTGCCTTTATCTGCAAGGAGTTAAAACAGCTTTGTCTTTCTTGATCTAGATAATGTAAAGGACGATTTGTGGTACAACAACATTTGCTCCAGTAATTTAAAACACAAACCTGACCTGCACCTTGGTATGCATTGCCAGGGCAAGGGGTGCTTTTACCATGAAAGCTGCTGTGTTTATTGGCATTGCTGAGCCATTGAATGGGGAGGGCAACAGGGACCTAGGGTGGATACATTAGCCTTCAGCTCAGCTGGAGCTTTTTCCTCAACTTTCTTCACTCTTGCACCACAAACACAGTCCAAACTCCAGTTCACTGCTTGGTAAAATCAGAATTGGCACTTTGTGTGACACATACTTAACTGGGATGTATGCCCACAAGCAATACAGACCCCCCAGCTCCCCCAACAGCAACAGTATTTCAAAACAGGCACACGGTCTTGGAGAAAACCCCAAAATCGCAAAGATGATTGTCTCTACCTCCATGCTAGTATTGGGGTCAAGGTCATCACACTCTGATTCCTCTGAGCTGTTTGTCTCCTTGTTTGGCAGCATGAAGAGGAAGAAAGAGAACAAGAGATTAGCAGAGATTGGTTAGGCAGGGCAGAGCAGCACAGGAGCTGTGAGCAGCATGGAAATGGGCAACAGTACAGAAAAGGCTCAAAAACCCAAACAAAACCCAAACCAACAACAAAACAAGGGGAGCAAACACATGCTTTTGCCAAAGAAGAAGCTGTGATTCTGCAAGACGCTCAGGTAGTAAAAACAGCAAGGAAGCAAAAGGAGGAAGAACTGTGGCCACCATGCTGGAGCAACTGCTAGCCTCAGGCCCAGAGCTGACAGAGGGGTTGTGGGGTGGCTGCACAGTGGGTGTGAGGGGTGCCTGGGCTGCAGTGGCAGGGTTCCTCCCTTTGCACATGCCAGGGCTAGTTGACTAGGGCTACAAGACAGAAAGCCTCTACAAAGGAAAACAACTGTGAGCTTTCCTGGAAAGGGGTAGATCCAAAGGACATGCTCAAGTGCTTTCCTGAATCAAGGCTGGGCTTTGGTTGTGCCAAACCCACAAGTGTTTGCTTGCCTCTGCTGGGAGGGAAAGCCCCAGATTAGTCCTGAGCTGGCCTCATGGTCGCTTTATAGGGATGGATCCTCCGATTTGGAGCACAGTAGTCAGGCACCCCGAGCAGAAGATGGAGGTTAACCCCACACTTCTCAACCTTTTTCGTACTGGGAGATCTCAGAGAGAGATAGACAGACAGACACACACACACATACGGACACACACGAAACCCTCTCCTGGTAAGGCAGTCAGCCCTATCTGACAATACAGAAAGAAAAAGGTCATTGAGACCATCTCCCCAGAGCATAAGTCTTACGCATCTCAAGGCTGAGAACCCCTTATCTTAAGATGTAGTGAAATGTTGGCCTAAAGAAAACTCACTGACTCCAGCAAAGCTGTTGGCTCACCCAGTGGCTTTCTCACGGTTGCAGCTGCTCTGATAGACCAGCAGCCTGGACTGGGTTAGAGGTCACTAAATCACCATTGTCCCGATTTGAAGAACAGTTGTTTAATCATATATAGAGTTGTTCTTTTAATGATGATTACTTACTTGTATGTGGGATGCCAGTAAAAAGAAAACTCAAAACAAAGGCTGCATTTTATCTTGCATGCAAAAATCCTGCTAAAATGGATACTACAAAAAACCCCAAAACCATAAAACATAACAAAAGTGGAAAAAAAACCCAAAAAAAACAAACAAAAAACCGAACACTAAATCACCGCCCCCTCCCTCTCTCAGGAGAGGAAACTACAGGGGGTGAAAGGATGGGAAGCAGGAGAGCAGCACACAGCTTTCAGATGGCCTTACTCACTTTAACAGAGACTTTGTTCCCCAGAATATCCTTGGATTTACGTGGCCCATTGGCTTCATTTTTGCCACTGCTCTCCTTTTCCGCCCGCTTTCTCATGCGTAGGGTATGCCATGAACAAGACTTCCTGTTGTACCAAAAAATGCAGCAATCAAATGGCAAATCATAGCAGGAAGGAAGGGTTCGGAGAGGGGAACCAGCATCCACATTTGTGATTATTGCTATTCCCTGGGAGGTGAAAGCCACCGGCAATGTGCCAATCTCAACCTGAGCAACGAGAGCTGGAGTTAAAACCCAAACCAAACAGTTCTGCGAAGCAGATGTTGTGCCACGCTTGTGGTTTAAATGCATGGAGCAGAAAAAAAATGCCCATGATGAAAGCACGGAACTAGAACTCAGTTGTCTGGTTTCAGGGACTTTGTTTTGTGTTACCACAAACAGAAATGAATTTTATTTTTGCTGTTGTTCAAAGATTCAGTCCTTGGTTTTGTTGGTTAAAAGCAGTGAAACAAATGTAAATACATGAGAATAATCTTAATAGACTACTCAGTAGAGTAAGTGAAAATAACTTAGAAATTGAAGGTATTGCTCAGAACATGAAAGCTCCACAAACAGGAGCTACCTCATCAACTTTCCAAGAGACAACTCCTTTCTCAGAACGGCAATCTCTGCTGTGCCTCTCAAGACCAGAAGCTTCCCATTATTTTGCCAGCGCGGTTAGAGGGGGCATCAGTCAGCCCATGGTTTTTTACTAGCATCGCAGCAGGCATGAGTTCCAGTACAGTTTTCACCCCTCTCTACTGCTCTAATGATCTTATTCTTGGAAAAAAAAATAAAATAGACCAAGCCACCCTTTGTAAGAGCAGTGCTGTGTTGACAACAGAAATTGCATATCAAAGCAGGCATAACAATTGAGAAAAAACAAAAGGGTTCTTAATATGAATCTCATTTGGTTTAAACAGTGGACAGGTTGGAAGGTGTTTGGGAAGGGGTATGTTGTCCAAAGCAAAACAGCAGTGTGATGAGCTGGGATCCAGGTTCAAAGCATCTGCCCACCTTTAAGTCATGCAAATTTGATTTGCATGTTTAAGCCCAATGTTTGGCACATGTCATGTCTACAGTACCTTGGTACATTTTACAAAGCAAGTTGCATGTAATCCAACGAGCACCTGCGATGCCAATAAAATGCAGTATGTTAGCAAGGTCAGACTCAAAGGATGCCCCACACAGCCGATGCTCCCCCACAAACGTCTGATGCCCAAGTGCTTTTCGGTCATACTTTGGCACCTGCTGGGAGCTGCATGACAGCTCAAACAGCTGGCTGTCACTGACACAAGACTGAACTGGGTGAACCAGAATTAGTGTAAGTATTCTGATATTTGTGTGCTTCTGAAGATGGTCCAAACGAGATGTGCAGAGCAGGGGAAGTTATCCAACATTTCAGGACTTAGCTTTTCTCTTAGGATATGGTTAAGAGTCAAGGATGTGTCTGATGGACTCTTTGACCTATGAGTGAATAACACATGGTGCCAATACTACTGGATCTACCACATATTTTGCGTACAGTATTTATCAACAGAAGAAACAGGTTTATTACTTATACTAATTAGGCAATATGATCCAGCAGACAAGATAGGGCTGAAGAGAACAGAAGCTCCAGATCATTTTTTAACTCCTAGGATTTCTATTAGTCAAGCATCTTTTTTGGGTTTGAAGATTCCTTTAGCTGCTTGAGTTTGAAAACATGATTTAAGACTTTAAATCTCATTGCAGGGAGAACGAGAGAAGAGCAATGTGTGTGAGTGTCTTTCAATTCTGTTGCACCCTCCTGGCCACACTTCACCCAACTACAGAATCTGACACAAAATTTGACTGTACGTCTCCCATGAAATTAGTCTTCACCAGGAGCCCTGTGCTGTGGGTGAATCTAACGGCATGTAGTTGCATATTGTGGTTAGGGACGAAACCAGAAATGGCCATGGCACATGTGCAGGAGATGCACTAGGCAATTCCCTTGGCTTAACAGGCAGTTCGTAGCAGCAGTCGTTACTGACAGGTAAAGCCATTGTTTCTCTTAACTGAAAATGCAGCAGAGATCAAATTATTAATTTTAGTGCAACTGTCACAAAGTCTTCCCTCACATTCAGTATTGCACCTTGAAGTACTCGTGTAAGGTAACACTACTCACAGCATACGTCATGCATTGCCATCTAGTCATTTTAGATGTTAAAATAAATCAACAGGTATTACTGAAAAAAGGGTTGTACCTTCTGTATTTAATACCAAAAAACCACTTACTTGCATTAGTCATTTCAGACTGACAAATTTCTAAAAACCAGAAAAGAAAAATATATCTCCACATATTTGTTAAATAAGCAACAAAATGTTATAAACAAAAATAACCCAAAAAAACCCCAGCAACAAAAAA
Source organism: Upupa epops (assembly GCA_013397515.1). NCBI lineage: Eukaryota > Metazoa > Chordata > Aves > Bucerotiformes > Upupidae > Upupa > Upupa epops. The sequence continues at coordinate 132,355 of VZRI01003051.1, forward strand.
ATTAAAAAAAGGAAAACCAAAACCAAAAAAGGGTCAAACTAGTTATTTAACCTCATTCAAACATGCTCATGGTGAAAATTTATTTTACATATTTAAAATAGTACATTTAAAATTAGTTACATTACAGGTACAATGATGAACATTGTGACTATCCATTATATTGCACAACCTGGCTTCATCAATATGAGTTTGTTTCTTTTCTTTTTCTTCTTTTCTTTTTTTAAATAGTGCAAAATACTTTTTACAGGAATGTACTTGGATGGGGGTCTTGCAAACCAAAAAATATATTACAAAAGTTACTGCAAACAGAAAAAAACAAAACCACATACCAAACCAAAATAAAACAATAACAAAGAAAAAAAAAGATACAAGCTGTACAAGGAAATTGCCACAGACAACAGAATCTCTCCTCCTTGAGAAGCGAACCTCAGTCCAACACGGAGCCTGGATTTGTTTTTCATAGGGTTTTTTTTTTGCTAGGTGCTGCTATAACCAATGTATAGATTAGTAACAATACAACATAAATATAAGTCCAGTCCAAGCAGGTCCATGTTGGTGTAAAATGGTGTGATGTAAAACATATCTTTAACCATCTCTGGTTTTATTTCTCTCCAAAATATAAACACCCCCCCCAAAAATTAAAATAATCAAAACCCAAGCTATCCACCATGGCTGCCCGACGCTGCAGACTGACCACTCAGCTTGTTCCAATGGCACTGCAGATAAAAATCAACAGGAATTTCCTACCATTTGGGTTTATTTTTATTATTATTGTTTTCCTCAAAAATCCACACAGTGCTCCCAGTGAAGCCAACATGGCACTTACTTGATGCTTCCGTCGGTATTATCTGTAGTGGATTTAGTGAGGGGAGCCAAGATATTGCCAGGGATCCATCCTTCAGCAGCTGGAGAGTGGTCGTTTGCAGGCTGGTACACCAGGAACATGTTCTGCTGGTTGATAGCAAGAATCTGAACCACCTCGCCTTGATTCACACAGATCTCATCCTCCTTCAGTGCATAGTAATCTTTAATCACCACCATAGAAGAGGTCCCATTGCACCCTCCCAAATCAGTCTGCGAAAATGGACACAACAGAAACCGGTGAGCAGGCAGCGCTGAGGAATCTGCCTTCTCTGGCAGTGATCCCTCTATTCATTGCCAGCCTAATTGTACCAGGGAAAAGGATACAGAGCACTTAAAGTTCACACTGATAGAAAAGGATTTTAAGGCTCTGAAAGGCATCAGGAGGCTAATACAAACTGGCCTCCTGTTTCACATTAGATTTCGCAGCTGCTAGTGCCAGTGTCCTGGCCATGTTCTCATTTGTATGGTGTTACAGATGAATGATGTGTGCTGAGTCAAATAGGGGCAAAGCCCAGTGAAAGCTCAGTGTTAGAAGCTGAATGAATACTCACACATCTCATGATCTCAAATATGGGTCATACTGGAAAGTGGCTTTGGTCAACCACAGCCAGCAGCAGGGTCCAAACAGTGCTGATGGTTATGACTCTTTGGTGGTTTGTGTGCAGTGTGCATGCACCCAACACAACCTTCCATTTGTACCCTGCGAGCTAGTGTGTGGGAAAAGGCCTACACTCCTCTACACAATCAGAGTAAACCTCTTCAGGAATAGGTGGTTAATGGACATTAGAGAAGCCTGAATATTGCTCTTCCAGTACTGCAAATGGATATTCAGTTCACCAGGTCTGCAAATACAGTGCCCAGAAAATACAGGGATCAGCGTTTCCAGGCTCAGGCACTGTCTCCATTTCCCAGCGTAGTGCCACCCGTTCAGATGTCAGTTTTCACAGTCTCTGTTTAATGCCAAATCACATTTTACATCATTGCTTCAGCATGTTGATTCCTGTTGACATAGTTAGCTGCTAATTAAAACTAACTTCATAGATGGTCTGCGGTGTAAGGAATGGGCTATGAGATCATGTTTTATCGGATGAAGTCAGTACCTTGCTCTGTTCATACTTGTCTCCAGGCTGTGAGTGTTCATACCCTGTGCTGCCGTTGGAGGTAGATATCTTCAGGGGTGGGAGAGATGGGTTACGGCTTGGAGCCTTCAAAGGTTTCTCAGACCCTACTGGAACAGAAGAATAGGGTCTGCTGTTGGGCTGAGGGACTCTACTGGTCTGGGGCCTCAGCACTGCTGAGCTACTTTCTTTGCGTTGGTACTCTATGGGAGACTGTAGCGCTGCAAGAGAGGACAAGAATTAGCCATATGCTTCAGTGACATTGCAAAGGGCTGCACAGTGATTGAGTCAGAACAGACACTTCAGTTTCAATTATAAAAGGGAACAGCAGATGCCACCCATGGAGTCACATGGTGTCCTCATGGCTAAGCAGGACTCAAGCATGTTATGTCGTATGGAGAGGGATCTGAAGGCAGCACCCCATGCCACTGCAAAGAACAGCTTCTCCAACCAAATACAGTGGGCTAAAAATATTTGCCATTTATAGCACACGTAATTACATTCATTGTCTTTGAAACAGCACAAATTAATTGCACTCTATAGTTAAAATAAATGAATGCCTGCATAAAAGATGCACAGCTCATCCACAGTGAATTTTGCTATTATTAGAAAACACAGGTCAAGACCCATAAGTTTCCTTTGCACATTCCCAAGACTGTGACTATCAAATATTCTTCAGACGTGATGCAGTGCAGCTAGGCTCTCTGTAGGCTTCCTAGATTAACTACTTTGGTTCACAGCTGTCAATGATCTGCAAGTGAGGAGGTACAGATGACACAAAGGCATTAATCCCAGCAGTCCAGACTTCTTCAGAAAAGCAACACTAAACAGTTCCATCAATCTTAAAAAAAACAGTCTGCTTGTGAGAGTGTACATTTCATAGTCATGTAGAGAAGTTAGACTGGGTAAAAGAAGAATAAAAATACCAGATAGTAAAAAAAAATGTGCTAAGTTTGGAGGAAAATGAATGAGGGCTATGAATCACAGTGAATGAGAAAGGAACAGATTGGCTAGGCTCAGACTACCATCCTCAGACCTATGGGTTTGGTTTTCTGCATGTCATGTGGCTTTAGTGTATGGATTATAGTCAGTTAATACAGTGTACACACACCACATTAAACCTGCTGGAATGCAGAGAGACTCGTCTAGCAAGAGGCAGAGGGAGGACATAATGTCACATCATCAGCCCAGTCAGGGAACCACAAGAGAAGGAATGTCTTTCCTAACAAGAGGAAGAAGAAAGAAAAGCACAAAGCCTCGGCACAACACAGCATACTCTCTTTAGCCTTCCTCTTCCAGAGAAAGGCAGGACTACTTCAAGAAGAAATCGGTATTAAAGTACAAGAGACTAATAAGAAAAAAAATTAAAAATTTGGAGGATGCCAGGTCACTATTTTCTTCAAAAGACCACAAACATAGACCTGCAGCGATATAAAAGATTATTTGGTTCCAAAACATACACCGTGCCCCTTGTCATAGCAGTGCTTTGTATCTATGCCACAGTGACTACCAGTTTCACTTGCTTACCTGCTTCAGATCAGCCATAGAGGACAAAGAAGTTTGGGGAGAACTTTGACAGTGACATTTTTCTAGTACATAGAGTAGATTACACTGCAAAGTCTTTAGCAGCAAGATCAAGATCGGAGTTAATACTTATCTGTCTCTAAACAATCTATTCTACCCAGTGCTTTTAAAAGGTATTTAGCTGAGAGTCCACTTGTGACTACTAATCCCACCATTAGCTATCACAGTGAATCTCTGATTCCAGTCTCTGGTTGAACATCTGTTAACATTCCTATGAGTATGTGACAAAAAATCAGCATCTATGTACTTGTGTGATTTCTCCTCTCTCAAAACATGATGAAACAAAGGTATAGAGCAATGGGCATTTCCTTATGAAATATATCCATCAGTGACCTATTTTCTGTGCAGCTTGCTTTTTAAAGCACAATGAAAAATTCACCACAGCCAATCATGGTGCACACTTTGTCTCACAGCTTCTGCTTTTCCAAGGGAAAATACAACATCTTTGGTTGTTACAGTGTAATTGCACCAATGTACAATTACAAACTGTACATGCAAATACTACCCTTGGTATGTATCTCTGTGCTCTTTTAGGGCTTTCCTGATGAAAAGAGAAAATCAGAGACAGCTTAGGCAAGTACTTACAGGGAATATTTTGTTACTAAGTTTATGTAGTATCGACTCAATGTCGATTTCAAAGGAATTTAAAGGCAGAAAGCATCCGCTTTAATGAAATGCAAAGCTAAAGAACGTATTTAAAGATTACTCAGCCTCAATAAGATTACATCCTAAAAGCCACTTACATTGCTGTGGACTGGACAAGCTCTACTGGATACAGTAAAATTTTCTTGGATCATATTTATAGGTTTAAAGTAAATACTTAAGCCTATGTTTTAATATATAACGATTTATTCTTCTAGCTTTAGAGACACTGACGATTATGTTTCTAACCCATCAGATTCCCTGCTGCCCTCAGAGAAGATAGGTTAAACAGGCACTGTGAAGAAGCTTCAGTAGAAAAATAGGCCCACAGGGCAGTTTCTGGGAGGACAAGTGTGACTACCTCAGAAATAAAGCATCAGGTAAGGAAGATGTGGGAGGAACAGAAAATCCCTGCAGTAGTGTTTGTGGAGTTCACACAATTTAAAATACTATTTTTGTAGCTAACAATAGTGGAACTTATTTTTATTCCAATACTACCTCAAAGCCAACTGCACCGACATAAAACTGGCAAGTTTTGCTTCCAGCTGGTCAGACTGGAGAACTTAAACTGCCCATCTCACCAATGTATTTAAGAAATCACTTCACAGTGGTTTTATGAGACCTTTTCTATTAAGTAATGAAAGATTTGTATCAAGTTTTAGAATCATGGATGAAACACTATTTCCCTTCTCAGCTCAGCCACAGTTTTCAAACTGTTGCAAACAGGATCTGTGTGTAACCCTTTCCCAGCTACCTTCTGCAAAGTGAAACTCAGCTAAACTCAAAAACTCCATATAGGAGAGAAGCTTTCTTTTGCTGTGAACTGAAAGACCTATTTCAGATTTTGCCATGCAGAATCCACAAAACCAAAACCCAAAATCCCAAACCCCATAAACGCTCACAGATTGGGCCAAGCAAAAACATTCTGATTCAAGCAAGTTTCACTACTGGAACATGAATGAAGTTCTAAAACATAAAACTCTTCCTTTATATAAGATGGGTCTCCAGCAACTTCTCAGAGTGGGCTCCAGGGCCACATCACACCTCAGATCCCCCTCCTGTTCTTCACCTTTCCACCACAGCAGAGCTGGCAGGACAGTGACGTCTGTACAGGGACACCAAGAAGGCCTCTTTGCAAAGACCACCTCTAAATTATAAGGACTCATTCCCATGTATTCTGTGGACACCATTTCACCCAGTGCTTCATTACAAGCAGATCAGGCTCTAGTTTCCTCGCTGGGATTTTCCTTGTGAAAACAAGGTGCTGAATGTGTTTCTCATAGAGCTGACAAAGACACAGAGATTCTAAATCCTATTTAATGTCATGATTTAAGAAAGAGCAACGACCACATACATACCATTTAGGAAATCTCTTTGTGTGTCCAGAACCTGGTTGATGTCCTGTACCCAAGCCTGTTGAATTTCTGGATTAGCTGCCTGTAAAATGACTCTATCCGATGTTTCCCGGCTCATTAGAGCAAACTTGCAGGGATCATTGTCCACATTTTCTTCAATGACAAGGTAGTTCATCTGAAAGAAGCCAAGGTAGGCATGTGTTACCATGGAATCTAAATCATAGAATCATTAAGGTTGGAAGAGAACTTCAAGATCATCCAGTCCAATCATCAACCTGACCCCATTATACCCACTGATCTATGCTCCCTAGGGCCACATCTACTAGTTTTCTGAACACTTCCAGGGATGGGAACTCCACCACCTCCCTGGACAGCCTGTTCCAATACTTTACCACTCTTTCAATGAAGATTTTTTTCCTAATCCTAATCTAAAAGAATCAGAATAAAATTGTTGTAAAAAGTTCCTGAAAATAATTGAGCTCAACAACAGACTGTCAGATCATAATAAGAATAATTTAGGCAGATACATCTAAAGCTTAAATACGATGCTTAATAAAGATCTGACAGATGTACCAGACATCCACCTGCCTCATCTGAAATTACACCTTCTATTTTAAGGTAATGTTGAACTGATAGATGTGCTACAAATTTACTTGCAACCCGTAAATAGAGTTAGAATGTTCTTATTAAGATGTTCATAAAGTCTATCATTTCTCCAATTTAAGTAACTGTTTACATTTCTTATTCTTTATGGGAAAGAAAGCCTCAGTCAGGAGAATATTTTAAGAATGGAATGGACTGTGCACAGGGGTGTACCAAAATAAAAGAACAACTCTCTTCTGATGCTCCAACAGATCTTATTTCTAGCACATTAGTCATCTGGGTGCAGCCAATTCACTTGGCTGTAGTCACAGATACTCTTCAGGAGATCTCATGTATGACAATTTGAGATGGTGCCTGGCCCTTGTCAGGCCTTATCAAAGTATCCCCATAATTTTAACTTTCCCTGAGCTGCTTCTATCTATGATAACAGAAATACATTGGCATAGCCTTTAAAAAAATGAGAAAAAGAATCTTCATATCAAAAGTAGACAGGTCCAAAGACTAAGGCACTAACATGCCTCTAGAAGTCTATCTCCATATATTGAGAGATGTTCAGAGCAATTGAAAAGATTGACTCCATATGTGAATACTGTCCAACATTTAAATTGCAAGATGGAAGGAGCCTCATCCTTCTATTAAGTCTAGGGACATGTAAGAACTCCTCAGACATGAGGACAGGACTTGACAGCTCTTCCTCTTGTAGGAGCTCTTGCTGCTCTAGTTGATAGCCAAAGAAAGTCGATCCTGGTATGACTGCAGAAAAAAACATTTGTAGGCCAGAATTCTAACCTATCTGTATCTCAGGGATATGCATTTGTCAAGGCTACCCACTTAGCTATTTTGAAAATCTGAAAGGCATCCAACTGAAAAGCATCTGAGAAGTACAATTTCTGACTACTAACTACCTCACTGCATAAGGATTTCTTGCTAATGTAGGACATCAAGCTGAAGCTTCTAATACAGTTTGAGTGTGACAGACCTTGAAGAACAATATTTGGGAGTCTCATCTCCCTAACAGACCTGAATGACTGTATTTGAAGTCATATGTTCTTCTTCCAACAGAGTCACCTCAGTGTTCAGCAGTGGCTGTGACACAAAAGGAAGAAATGGGATCTCTAGTGCTGGTCAGGTCCTTCTGCACTGTGGAAGGACATGACCAGCAGGGAATAGCCTACATCTTTCAGGGAGTGCCTCCCAGAGAAGTGGACAAAAATTACTTTAGATGGTATCAAAGCTAGCAGTAGACAGCTAGTCATTCATGGGAACTACTGTGAAGCTGCAACCTGCCTGGCAGGTTGTCAGCACTCAAAACAAGGTCAAAGAAACTGAGTCTCCTGAAACTCTAGCTCATGACTTCAGACCAGATGCAATTTCTGGATGCCCGAGGTTAGTGCAGGGTTCTGAAAGGCAGGCAATAGGACAGTCTTTGGATGACACCTTTGGACTAAGTGCCTCTCATAAGGGAATCACCAACATCAGATCGAGTTTCCACTGCAAAGTGTGGAACTCTCTCATTCTCCAACACAGAGAGGCAGGGGATGGGTCTAGCTCCACTGTGGGCCACAGTTCATCTCTCTGCAGGAAAGCATAGGAGAAATGCCAAAGTAGACAGAAGCTGAAGAAGAAGCTGGGAGGCAGAGTGTCAGTACACAGACCCCACACTGTGGTAGGAAAGAAGCACATGAAGCCACAAGGGATCCCTTACTAGCTGTGGGGGATCCCACAGGAGAACAAGCTGTTTGCCAAATGGAAAGAAAGAGGGACTGGAAAATTATCATACAAGAACTTTAAACTCAGACAGTGGGAAAAGCACTACTTTCATAGGCTCTTTCATTGGAAAAGCAACTCATACCCTTGAGGCAAGCAAATTTTATTTGCATTAGGAGAGATTTATTTTTCTCTCTTTATCTATATACAACTCAGCAATTGTTTCCTGCAGATAGAAGTCTCATTGTTATACATACAATAAACTGAAGTAAAAATGATTCATGTTTCTTCCATTGCCAACTTTAACATTGATTTAAATGGGCAATAAGATAAAAATCAAACCTGATCATCTACATCAAGATTATTGTTTATCTGTACACTCCTTTATAGCTTATTACTTGGTGGGAAACTATGAAACACAGTGGCTTGCAAATGGGTATAGGCTTTTCAGTAAATGCTGCAGTTTGTCAGCTTTAAGATGCCCTCATTTCAGTAAATATGCTGTTCTTCATAGTTTCTTTAGTTATCCCTGGTTAATATGCATTATTCCACCTGATATTGCTCTCTTCTATTTCACATTTATGTTCCTGTTAAAATTTAGAGCAAACACAACACCTACTCCCATACCTCTTTTTAACTAGTATCTTAGAAAAAAGAAAAAGGAATTAATCCCAGACTGGTTTCTCAGCTTTGAATGACGAAGACATTCAAGTGAACCAGTGATGTTGTTCTTTCTGCAGGCACAGCAGAGGTTGTTCTACTAGGAAAGGTGGAACATTCATTGACCTTCACTTACAATTACTTACAGAGGTTACCTTTGCATTTGTTAAACAAGCATAAAGCCCCTTAAACAAACAATTAAACAACTATTTTTCCTGATAACTTTCAGTTTTTACTTTTAATTCCAGTCACATAATCTGAAAAGATTATTTCTTTATAGCTTAGCTTGTTTTATAAATTCTCACAGCTGCAGTTTTAGAACTGCAGTTTTAGTGTACTTTTGTTTGTTTTTGAAATAGTTTTGTCTTCTTGCAACACTCATATTTGTACTAAGAGACCGCACCCTATTTGGGAGACTATTTCCAGTAATGTCATAAGAAAGTTTAATATTGATTTACAGTTTGGCCTAAGATGACTGTTTTGGATACTACACCTTTCCCCACCTTTTATGATCATGCTTAAAACCAAGTATAGTAAACTTCCTTTGACTGCTGCATGCTTGTAACAATATTTGCTAACCCAGAGCTATGAATGATAGAGGACCTGCCCTGACCGAGTTCACTGTAAAAACTATCCAGTAAATTTAGTCACCCAGTAGTTTATTTAGAGACTGTCTTAAGTGGCTTTTCAGCAGAAAGATAAATGCAAATGTTTTCTACACACTGTTGTCCACCTATAACAGGATGAACCAGTCTCACGGTATAGAAAATCTGTAAGATTTCATTCAAACCATGAAACAGAGTATATTTATCCCTCTCTACTTCTTACCTTTATGCTTTTCTTGAACATGTAGCCCGGTGTTAAAGATCCTTTTCTAAGGAGTTCACTGAAGATAACTATTTGCTCAAAGAGAAACACTCTACGCTCCTTCGGTCGAGACTGAACTCCCGAATCCTGCTCAGTCACATAGAAGGTGTCCTGCTGCAGCAGCTTGCCTTGAGCCGTCAGCTTGCCCTGTGAAGCAGACGAAGCATCGACATTACAAACCCGAACTCACCATGATCCCACAAGACAATGTGCTGTGTTTCATGCAGTCCAAGTTTTCTAAGCAGCACTGAAACCATGTGAGGACATATCCCCTGTAAGTTAGCAAAGCAGCAATCTTGTAAATCAAAAGCTGGGTTTAAGCAAAATAACAGAAGTTTTCCTTCTCTTTATTCCATGGATTGTGCATATAAAACCAAAAATTTCCATTATGTAGTTTGTTGTTGTGGTGCCTTGGATTCCCTCTAACCATGAGCTCTGCATCCCTCCTTAAGCCAATAGATAGTGACAACACATCTCTGTAGGTGCAAAAATACCCACCACAGGACCTACCTGTTTGCAGGAATGCTGTCATGCATAAGGCAGCAAGACAAACTTGACTTTATTTTGGAGATAAGACATCTCACTTGAACTGCCAAAGTCTACATTGGCTGAGTTACAAACCACAGGCTATAAACTGTGGGGTTATAACTCAGAGGTTCCCTCAGTGGTGCCAAAATCAGAGGGATCTGTTAACACGTTAATGCTTACTAACAGGCAGAGAGGTCATGTTCATCACTTACAATTTTTATATCTATTGCCAGAGCAAGGTAACTCAAACTTGCAATAGCTAGACCTCACATTTTGAGCAAACAACAGATAGTCACAAGTTTAGAGTGATAACTCTATTGCCCTCATCTTCAAAATCTCATCAGAGCAATGCAGCTTGGCACTGGAGACAAACAAGCACTAGATAAGCATCCTGGAGTAGGGCAGATTGTAGAAAGACAGAATACTTTTCCTTGCCTAGTTATGATTTTGAGCAGAATGCATACCTCAAAGCCTTGGAGGCGACCCAGGTTCATCATATCATTGCATCGTTTTGGTACAAGGCACATTAATTCAACTGCTTTCTGTTGAGGAAAAAGGATTTTGCATTATTATAACAGAATCTGTTTGTTCCTAGATCTGTGGGTTTGTGAAGCACCCAACAATGAACTTCAATAGTGCAAACAATGCTAACAGTTATTCATGGTGAGGCTCTCATGTACTGTGTGAAGATGTATGGTTATGTCTAAAAGAGGACAGACAGTGCACCTACAATGTAGGACTGTGCCTCATCTTTTACTTTTGACTTAAGCTAAGAGAAGCACCACATTTAGAATATCAGCAGGATCTGCAACTATTGTCAAAAGGAAGACAGGGGTTTTCATTCCTCTATAAAAAGTGCTATCAGATAACACAACACTATTGTCTAGGCCACCAAAACGTACCTCTATATCACAGCACTCCAGACCAGCTTTCTCACTGTACCTCAGGAAGTCCTGCCGAAAGCAGAAACGTTTGCATTAAGACAGTCCAAATAAAGAAAACAAAAGAAACCCTTTTGGAAAAGAAAAAGCATATTCAGCCTGTGATTTTCAGATAAGGATCTTGCTAATATTAATAAATTCATCCTTGGAGGATGCAGAGTGTTATTTCCTTTATCTATAAAATGGTTAAGGGGAGCAGATGGTTGAGGAAAACACCACAAACCTGATATTCACCCTTGGGAAACCTCACTGGGCTCCTGTCTTAAGCCACAAAACCACACACACTTGAAAATTTTTCTTTGCCTTTTGAAGTTTCAGGGAACTTCCTGCTGTCTCTTTGCAAGTGTGCAATTACTGAACTGTGAGCTGATGGTAGCCTGCTTGCAACCAGTTCAAAAGAGAGGAGAAACCAGCTCAGAGCCCCAGTACTGCTGGGGACTGCAGAGTGAGTTCAGACATGCCTAATTTTAGACATTAGCTTGAGACTCCTACAGATGACTTTTCAGAAAAGCTGAAAATTGTGGTTAAAGAGAGAAGTGAGAGTACCCATATTTCCAGAGAAAAAAATTGCAGAGAGCTCCCCAAATTTTAAGACAGCAGAATATTCTGAAAATAAGTTTCTTAGCTAATTTGAAAAGATTTGGAAATGTAGGTTATTTATTTATTATAAATATGCCATTCAGCACCAGACAGTCTTTAACAACACACTTGTATGTCTTTATTGCATTAAAAAAAAGTTGAATTAAAGCTGGCTTAAAACTTCAGAGGAAGAAGATCCCTATTTGAAGTTTACTCTTCTGTAAAGAAAGCCCACTATAACATAAATACAAAATGATCTTTTTATCATATGACATTGAAAACTACTCCTACAGATGTGACCCTTCTGCTCTCTGGATGTTTTCCATAGGACTCTGTCTTTGTGTGCCCACACACACAACACAGGCATAGTCTCCCTTTTCTCTTAATTTGATGAGTTTACACAGCAGTTGGCCAACTTAAAATAACAGCTTCTAAAGGAAGATGCAGATTATGGTGTAGTCCAAACTGTATCTTTCCACTTACCTTGAGAAGAAGCTGATACTTAGTTATTCTTTGAATGGGTTTGATCAGAAAGTCACTGATGGTTAGCCGCTGGCTTATTTCCTGTTGAACCTCCTAAAATTGAGGATTAAAAATAATTGCAAACAATCACAGAGTAAGGGCAGAGAACATGATAAAATGTCTCAACAGAGACTTATTTCCACAGAAAGTTGGTCTGTTCTTAATCTTTTGTTTGCAAGAGGGAATTTGAAAGGATTTAAATATCTGGTGTATCCTACTTAGGCAAGTACTGGATAAAAGTCAGGACCAAGCTGGAAGGCACTGGGAAAGCCCAGGATCCCTCCCCCCACTTTGAGCAGGACCACAAGGTCTAGAGACTGCTCTTTCCACTGCAGCAGGGATTAGCTCACCAAATAGTCCTTCAGAGCATGCCTCATGCCCTTGAGTGAAACAAAACATCTTTCCCTTGTGAAACAAGCTTCTTTCACATTAATATCTAAATATGTCTAGTCCCAAATATTTCTTGAAGTAGACAAAGTTATTGGGAATTTATGAGAAGCACCACCCAGCTCCAAAAACTTTTACCTCCTCCCTTGTTTGTAGACTAAAGATTAAAAAGTCTTATTTTGGACAGAAATAAATTTGGTTGTGGGACTCTGAGGGACATAGATAGATAGTAGTGGATTAAATATTTATTAGAAAATAACAATATGAGAATTTGAAATAAATTAAATAGCACTTTTTCCCCAGCACAGCCTTTAGCAGCACTTGCCATTTCAAAACCTTCTACAGTTATAAACCCTGCAGGCTACAGAAGAGCCTACTGCTATAACCAGCAGTAACGTATAATGAGCCATGCTTACCTCAAAATATGTCTCATACTCAGCTACTATATATTCAGATCGTGGCTTGTTTTGGCAATATACCACATACATGTGTAATCTCCGCTCCTGTGAAAGCAAGGGGCACAGCAGCCTGGTGAGATAATGGCTACTATTCTGTCCTGCTATTAAAAACCAGTAGAAAGTTGCTATGAAATTCTGTTTGGTCTTCCTCATTTTTTGTTTAATCAAAGATTCAGTCTACTGACATAGAAAAGTAAAACTGGTTCTGTTCTCCACTTCTGCACCTAGGGCAACAGGTGGTTTCCATGAAGGCAGCCAGTTAAGAGACATCATCCTCACACTGGTAGGATCTTAAATTTATCATTGAGGCATGCCCCGTCTAATATCACACAGACATGCCAATTGCAGCAATTGGCATGTAACTGCCATAACTTCTTTTGGCCACACCAATAATATATAATTATAATACACAATTACCTTTTGCCCTCAAAATAAGATGTTTGCAAGAAGGCAATGATTAATGCTTTCCTTAATCCAGCTGCTCACTGAAGATGCAGAACTATAGGGCTACTTTACATTTAAATGAAGTCTAGACACACAAAAAAGATAAAGTTGACACGAACAGATGTTTTCAGAAAGAGTTATGAACCCTAAATGACCTAGAGATAACAAAATTCAACTTACATGCTTAATGAAGAGCTGTGCTAAACGGTCAGGTTCTTGCAGACATTTTTCCAGTTCAGCCAGGAAAAAGCTAAAAGAAAGGGGTATCAACATTTCAGAATACTTCTCTAGGCGATCCTGGTGGCAAACTAGCTGTCCTTCAGATATATCAGCGCAGTTTTAGCTATAGTATTCAATAATAAATGAAAAGGTAAGCTTGGCTTCAGCCTTTAATGTGGAATTTCTTAAACATCAGATGAGAGCTGTGAAATATGAAGATCTTGTCTTGCAAACTATCTGGTCTTTACTACTACAGTGGTTTAAATTTAGAAATGCCAATTAGTATGTATTTAAAGGAGTTGCTTTCCTTTACTAAGAACTCTCAAAGTAAAACTTTTCCATACACCCAAACACATGTGCATACTCAACAGAAGCTTTACCAGGAGTTTTCAGTTGCACGAGCAGATTTGGAGTGCTGGTCAATGTGAAAGAGATGGAGGTGTTTCCACTCAAACAAAGCAACATCTTTTTGCTGATGGAGCTTTGGGATGTACCGCTTTTGCTGTTTTCCAGTATATTACCACAGTTATGTACTCTGATTCACAAGAGTAATACATAAACTCCATCTTGACCTGCAGCTTTGGGATGTTATTTATTCTAGCTTGAATGATCCTACTCTGAATGCATCAAGATGTCTAAAAAAGAGGTAAAAGCAACTAAACTAATTTTTAGAAATACTGGTAGTTTTTTCGAACTGGTAGTCAAAATCTGACTATCTTTCTTTCCATGATCATCTTTTCCACTGCAAGATTGCCATCTCAAATGCCTCCACAGATTTGCTAAGGTAGCCATCTGGTAAGAGAACATGTCTACAATGGTCTTGCGCCAAGAAACCCCAGAACCTCAAAGAAAGATGCACACTGGACAGTTGTCCCAACTATAAATGCTCGTAACTAACATCAGATACAGCTGTTTCTGTAATTCAATCCTCTATAAATATTAATGCATCTGCATTGAAATAGACTTCTTGACCTAGATATACAAAACTGAAAAAAGAGAATACCTCCCTCTGCGTTACAGAGCACTCCTGTCATCACACTCAAGCAAGCAATGACACCAGTAAAAACACTCCATTGCTGGTATCAGTATATGGAACATTTTTCTGACATGTTTTATGAGCACAAGGGTATAAATGATCAATGATCAAGGACAGGCTCAATGATAAGGGACAGGCTCAGGCCATGAGACAAGTGCCTGTGGGACACCTGATAGGAAGGATGCTGTGTTTCTTGGGTGAGGGAAATGTCCAGAGCTGAAGGAAGATCCAGCCCAGTGTCCATTGCTCAAGTCTGCACATAGATGTTCAAATTCTACTTAGCTGAAGCTGTAGAATATTTCTGTGTGGCAGAGTTGAAATTATGACCATATTGTCCATCAATGAGAGACCAATGTTCATAAATTTACAGCAGAAATGGCCCAAGGTTTGCAATTTGTGTTTCCAGCAGATTCTCTAAGGCTACTTGTATGAGTAAGAAACTGTTCCTTGAAAGTTTAACTCAGAGCCAAAAGCATCAATTGGGTAAA
The DNA here is from genome assembly GCA_013397515.1 of Upupa epops. Lineage (NCBI taxonomy): Eukaryota > Metazoa > Chordata > Aves > Bucerotiformes > Upupidae > Upupa > Upupa epops. The sequence continues at coordinate 147,357 of VZRI01003051.1, forward strand.
AACACCTCAGAGCTTTCACATCAGAAAGATCTTGAAGGTATTTGCATTTTATCACCTTATTATCGAAATACTACTGGTGTGGTCAGCCTTTGTGATCTTATCAGCTGCATGTGAAGATGCTCATGTTGCTGAGAACAACAAGACAGAGAAGAAACCATGACTTTCTAGCATTGCTGCTGCTTATCAATGGGACAAATAGAACCTATAGCTGTGACCCAAGAAACAATTATGGCAGCCTCAGTAATTTTTCTGAATAGCCAGCAAGCACCTCACAAGTAGCAACTCTCTAAGAGGCATGTTGGGACTGCTTATGAGGAGTGGATGGACCACAGTGACATCTCCCACTGAGCCCTTTGTGGGTCTCCAGCAAGGAGTGGCAGAGCCATTGACAGCATTGTATGGACACAGAGCAGATTCTCTTGTGGGCTACATTTCTGTCACAGTGACCAGCACTCCTGGCATGGTGTTTGGACCAGAATAAAGCTGTATCTGTGATCAGAGACAGCATGACAAACACCCTCCATGAAGCCAGGCAGTACAAAGCTATAGCCCACCAAAGCTTTTTTTTTTCCACTGGGAAAAAGGATTTTATGCAAGACTGATGCTTTGCATCATGCAGTTGTGCCACTTCCGGCTGGGTTGAGCCTTCTGTTGAGATCTAGTGTATCATGAAACTGTGGCTAAAAGCACATGAATCGGAACATGTTCTCAAGATTCAAGGTAGCTGTGATTAATGAAGTTATTAAGCAACACTTACAAAACAACAGAGACCATTTAAAGTGAGGCAACGTCCATTGGAAGTTCAGCCCTGAATGACCTGCTGATGTTCAATTAAGAGCAGCTTAGACAGACGGACACCATATATCCCAACCCGATATGGACAAGTGGTTAGAAAGGTACTTGAAAAGAAACTAAACCAAAAAACTTACTCTTTGTGCCAATCATAGATCTGGTGAATATTGCCAAATACAATCTTGTCTTTCCCTTTCATATCTTCAGAAACTCCTTTTTCTTCTATCCTCTTCATGAAGCCCTTTAAGATCAACGATCAGTGATTAGCAAAAGGTTTATCTGAAAGGAGGGCATAATTCTTTCCTTTTCAAAGAAGCAAAGGTGTAACGTCAGCATTTTTTACAGTGGAAATGATGAAAATACATCCTGTACAATTTAAAACCAGAAATCCAACTACATACTTTTAAATTACACAGTTCGCTTAGAAGAAAACTTTAAAGGATCTATTCTGAATATCTATAATACTTAGACTGTTACTAGATGTCTTGGAAGTAACAACTGTGATTACAAGATAAAAGTTAAAAGTAGTTTATTAAGCTCTTAGCTTCTGTGGTAGGAGGAAAAAGCCAGACCCGGTACAGAGTTCTATTCACCACCAGGAGTATTTTGTGGGAGTACGAAAAGCTAAGCAGTAAGTTTACGTTAACAGGGCTTCTCACACTTCCTGAGAGTTTCTTTATAAACTTTGTGAGTGCTGCAGCCCTGCCAGGTCTGCCAAGCAGTGCATTATGGAAACAGAGGACAACAGGTCTTCAAGTTAGGAAGCTGTTGAAAATCAGTTAGATGGGCTGATAACCCCTTTGGACCAGTGAATGCCAAAAGAATTGCCAAAAGCCCACTTCAATCACATGCCTCCAGTTCTGAGTCCTTGCTGGGAAAACAGCTGACCTTGCATGTGAGCTGGCTCTGCCAGGTGATCTGTAAGGGTCACCTGGGGACTTTATAAATTGAATCTTAAAAAACTATGATAGTTTTTTAACAGAACCCTCCCACCCAATCCTATTTTATCTCAGTGTTGTTTTGTGGAACAATAAACCACAGGCCACACACACACACACCTCAGCACAGGTCAAAAATCAGCTTCTGGAAAGGTATTGAGACACAGTACTTTGGTGCAGGTGGAAACTCAAGTACGTGCTACCATTACTGATTGTGACAGCAAGGAAAGAATGAGATAAGTGATGGGAGCACAAATTATTCTCCACTAGTGCCCTCAAGGCTGTATTACAGCAAAAAGCTTGTCAGAAGCAGAGTAGCCAAGAAAAACCTTTGCTTGCTGGAATCAAAGCCTAAAATATAACATTTGTTAGATGGAAACAAAAATAGTTTCCAAAGGCTTCTTGTTTCTGTCAACATGAGGAGGAGACCATGGAAGCCAAGTGAAAAATAAAGCAGTTTGTTCCTCATGAAGTGTTTTTTTTCTTGTTGCCCTCCACATGGTGCTTTATAGTGAGAAAACATTTTGCATCAGCTCACCTCCACAACGGTTCCCAAGTCTTTGACGTAGTCTTTTTCAGTCTGTACCAGCTCATTTAAGACAAACCTAAATTAAAGCAGAACACATATGTATTTAACCATATTCCTTGGTGTTACTGTTTTCTCCTCTTTACCAGTTATTACCTCTGCATACCCCCCCCCCCACACACACACACACATCGTCCAGGTGCTGTAACATGACTCACTCTTCACTTATAGTGGCATGTAAATGACAAAACCATCATATTCCAGGTCAGGGTAGTTTCAACTTTTTTAACCTCTCTTTCCTCCAATCCATCTCCCCACATCCGAGGACAGTGCAGGAGCAGCAGCAGCACAACAATCTGTACTTTGAACTACCACTCCCTGCTCTGCTTTCTGCCACCCCACCAAGCAGTCCCCTGATAGTGATGGAGACACGTCCTGACTCATTTTGCAGCAAGCAGGGGAAGATTTCTTGCCCCAGTGCCTTTGCCCCAAAACTCAGCAGTTAAATTTTAATTTGGAAAGTTTAAGCAAATCTTCTCTCTCTCTCCCAACACAAACAAGAGTTTAATCTGTCTGACTAGGTAATCTATGGGTGGGTGTCACATGCTTCACACTGATTTCAGAGCTAGTAAACCTGGAAAACAGAGGAGTCATCTAATGAAGGCCCGATGCTTGCAGACACAGCAAGCTAAAGAAGGCTCTCCCTTTGCAAGTCCAACTGACTAATCACATAATGTTCTTTGGAGGACAATTTCAAAATGTGACGGCTTGCTGCCTCTCAATTATGCCAATACATAGATTTGGCATGTGACAAAGAGACTCCACCTGTGCTGAAGTTCTCTAAGGCAGCAACAAGGTTAACAAGATAGAGGAGTGCTTCCATGTCCAGTATTGCTCTGTTCACATTAATCAGTAGATTAACCCACATGAAATGATAGGGCTGAGGGCACACAGTGCCAAGATAAAAGCCTAGCTGAAAATATCTAGAAATAAAAAGTAGGCTCCTAGCATTGCAAGGGAGGACTCAGTTACGAGAGGTTGCTGAGAAAATAAATCCTGCTCCCACTGCACCCCCAACATGTCCCTTGCTCAGACAGCAGAGGAGATCCTGCCACATGTCTCAAAGTAAGAAGTCAAGCAGCTTCTTGTTCATTTGAGAGTGAAATCCAGCCCCTTGGCAGAAGGCAGGGCTGCCAGTGGTGATGCCAGATGCTTGTCCTCTCTGAAGCACCCTGCCAAGTTGTATGCCTGAGTAGTTAACACACACGAGGCAAAAGGCTGCTCTTTGACAAAGCAGCAGCATGTGGCTTGAACAAGTGTATGTTGTGTAGTTCTCTCTTGCTGGCTGACCTACTGTGCCCTTGTGAAAGGATTGCCATCCCTCCTCTGCCTGGGGACGTGTGCTAGGAGTTTACTTTTCAGCCTGCTTTCCCTGAATGCAGAGTGCTGCAGAGGGAATGGGGAGAACCTCTCCCACCTGCCCTCTGTCTCTCTTTTAGTTTGACGTACTGCAAGGATCCACTTGTCCTGCTCTACAAATGAAGCAGTGGGTACTTACTGTAAAATGCTGCAGGACATGCAAACTTACTCCTCTATTTGGAATCAGGGTCTGCACCTCTACTGCTTACCTTAAACTCAGCTCCAGTGTGTTCCCCCAGCTCCCCTCTTCCTATCAAGCAGAACCTTGACCACCTCTATTAGTTCTCTGAAGTCTACATGACACAAGATTTCAGGGGTAATCCCAAATTTAAGGTTGCTAGATGCATACTGCCAAAAATTCAAGTGCATCTCCTCATTCAAGGGGCTAGAGCACCTCTCATATGAAGATGGGCTGAGAGCTGTTCAGCTTGAAAGGGGGACCTTATAGTGGCAGTGACCTTCCAATACCTGAAAGGAGCTTATAAGAAGGCTGTGGGAAAACTGTTCACAAAGGCATGGAACGACATGCCAAGATGTCATGGTTTTAGTCCAGAAAAGGGTAGATTCAGACTGGAAATTAGGAAAAAGTTCTTTAATCTGAACAGGTTGATTAGAGAGGTGATTGAGGCCCCATCCCTTGAGACATTCAAGGTCAGGTCTGATGGGGCTCTGAGCAATCTGTTAGAGACTAAATCTACTCTGAACAATGTTACTCCATGAGACCATTACTGCTCATGGCAGCAACCAAGCCTGATGGAATAGTGGTTTCCTAACACCGGTGTGCTGCCAGAGACACAGGAAAACATTGCACACACCTGTGCAAGGAATTAGCTTTTGGCTTGTGGAGAATGGGAGGTCACAGCTCCAGCTAGGAGATCAGCTAGCTCACACACCTATGGAATTAAACCCAGCAAGGCACAAAGATACAGAACATGGACACAGAGTGTTTCAGCACAGGAGACAGATGTGCTGAAAGCCACTAGCAGGTGCTCCTAAACATCGTGGTGCTTAGGATCTGGATGGAGGCAGGCAGTAATTAGTGTAACATGCTGTCAGTCCCCCTGCCAGAAGCATCGCGTACTAGAAAGCATCTGTGCTTACAGCGGCAAAGGTTTCTGTACCAAAAGTACAACCTGCAGTTACTTGTCAGTTATCTAATTAATGATTTGCTACCTGAGAAGGCCAAGAACTTGCAATGTTGAGGAACTTTTAGGAAACAGGCATAGGCAGAGATGTTCTCTGTGGGAAGGCTGAGAGCTGCCTAGTAGAAAGTTCTCCCATTCAGAAACTCGTCCAGGAGTGTCATGTCACTGCTTACTATATCACTAACTAGGCTTCCTACGACTAACATTTAACTACCCTAGTCTTCTACTCTGACTTGGTTTCCTCCCCTGTTTGGCATTTTTCCCAAATGGGCTGCTCTTCTTCCACCTCTCACCATTCCACACTCCAGTGAGACCTGTACTTTTCCCCTCAATCTACCATTTGATTAGATCATTTCAGTTACTGTTGTTAGCGTAAAGGAAATGGCTACCTCAGCTCTCTTCCACATTATTCTTGATTCTGTTTCTCCAATTCTCTGTGCCCTTCTCCTGAACTGTGCATTTAATGATGAGCTTTGATGGCCCAAGTGGTGGTTTTGCTACATTCAAGGGAGTATACAGATAATTTTAAAGAATAACTGCACCACTTCTGTCTCCCATGACCATGGAAGTTTCCCAAATGGAATTTTCTCCTCAGCAGTGTGTTTCTACCACTAATGTATCTGAAGTCTGCACTTTCCTCTGCTAATGACTAAGGCAAAAAAATAATACTTCTATTAAAAAAAAAATCGTAGTGGGGTTCTTTGTGCCATTCCTTGAAGGTAGCTAGTAACTTCAACCACAAAACCCGACCTTCCTGCCCCATAAGAGCTGATTTCACCTCTGGTAACACAGTGATTATACCAAGGCAAACAACTCAGCAATACCTGGCTAGATGTTGTTGCTCTAAGACAACAGAAATTTGCTATCTGAGGTAAAGGCTGTACATTTCAGCTAGTAACAATAGACTTTCTGAGTCTGCAAGTGCTGTTATAAAGTATTTTCACAGGTTAAGTAAAAACAAAAGTAAGCAGAACTGAGTTTTCCTCCCAGTTCCATGCTCGTTCACTGACTTCAAAATACTCTTTCAGTGCAGCGAGGTGACCTCCCAGGGTGCTTATTTCAGAAAGACGCAGCAGCAAGACAACTTACATCCTGCCTCTCATCGCTTTGGCTTTTTGTTCCTCTTCAAGGTTTCGTGGGGGAGTTGAAGGTGTCATTCCTTCATTTAAGCAGCCAGTGGCATCTTTCAAGCTTCCTCGGTAAGATCCTCCTTCAAGGGTCTAAAATAACCCCAAAGAATAGAATAAACATTATCCTTGAACTCTAGCATAAGTGTTACCTTCTGTTTCAAGTTAGCTCTGCAATCAACAGCGTCTAAAACCAACAAAGTCTGAAATGAAGCAGAGAATTCAGCAACACCTTCTCACAGGACTTAGAAAAACACATCAGCTTAAACCTGGTTTGGTTGTAAGACCCACCCCTGGCAACAACCATTGAAACAGTGACAAAGTCCTATTGTTAGAAGATGGAAGATGTTTCAGTAACTTCAGAATGAGAAACCCTTCCAAATTATTTCGAAACCTGGAAATATCCTGAAGTCTCAGTCAGAACCAGTGTTAGGCTACACATGATCAGTATTTCTCTGCCAAAGACTGAATGTGGATTCTTTTTAGCAAACAAAAATACAGAATGGAACAGAAATAGATGGAGAGATGGTAACATTCCACAATAATTAACATTTCCCCCAAATTCCTGGAAAGTAACTGCAATTGACCTAACAGACTGTATGCGGGGGAGAGAAAATAAAATATACTCCAGAAATACATCTAGCTGGATTAATGAAATACTTTGCAATTTGTTAGTCCCTTGATGGTATAAAACTATTTTGAGTACATTTTCTGGGAATGTCCTTCTTGGCTTCCCATGTCACAGAGCAACTTCACCACTCACTCCTTACCAAGCATCCTATGAATGCTGACTATCTTCACAGAGAGCATCTCAAACCAAGAAAATACCAAGACCGTCTGAAATGATTCACTAGATTAACACTTTCTAAGCAGCTGTCAGTAATTTAATGAACAATGCAGGATGTTTTTGTTTTGTTTTTACTGTCTTTATCCTCCCAATAGACAGAAAGAAATGAATCTTCATAGGTTCATGATAACCCTGCTTTAAAATCCTGACTCGTAAATTAAGTTTAATTAAGTTAAATGTCTTCAAAGCAAGCATTTATCTAAATTAAAGGTAGAAAATGGTTTAGCTTTGCTAGTAACATTTTGAACTGTTTCAGTGAATACTTAAGAGAAGCCAAGATATGAAACAGGATTTACTCCATGTCGAACAGACTGAGACCAGACAGGGAGAGTGCTCGGTACTGACATTTTTGAACAAATTAAACCCAGAGCATGTTTACAGCTTATTCCACTCCCTCTTAGAAAGAGTTGACAAGGCAGATTAAAAGCAACACATGAATCTCTGTAAAATTAAAGCACAGCTGTGATACTTCAAGCAGTTCTACTCTTTAGAGGGTCTTTTCAGGGAAGCCAGAATACCAAACAAATCCACATGTTTGGTAGTAAAACTCTTGTGCCTCAAAACAAGCTTTAAAACAAAACATCCCACTGTGTAAAGTATTTGAATACCACAAAGACCCCAGAAAGAGTACAGTATGGTAGAGCAGCTCATGCTCTGCAAATCCCACTCCAAAGGAGCCTTTTGACTATACAGTGCAGAGCCTCATGGCAACAGGAAATGTCAGCTTCATCTCACAAGGGGACCAAAACTATTAGCCATTCTACTAAGAGGTAGAGCATAGAGGGTTAATAAAAGCATAGCAGATGAAAGTGGAAAGCAAGGAGAGCAGAAACAAGAGGCAGACTTTAAAGTCCTTCTCTAGAGTCACGATAGGCCTGTTGAGTACATAGTTTTCACAACACTAAACTTACCAGCTTACTTTTGACCAACTTTTCTATTGCACTGACAAGATCCGCAGCAGTTGGGACATCGGAGGAGCTCTGTCGAGCAGCTAGCAAAGAAGAGGACTGCAAGACACCAGGTTGCAAAGGTAAAGCAAATTAGCAGGATGAGAAGGGAGTAGGAAACCAGTGGTCAGTGAAGCAGCTTCTGAGACAGGAAAACAAAGGTGGAAGGGGAGCAGGAGAGTTAAAGGGTCACATGCATGGTCAGGTGAGGGAGTGTCACACTATCAGACAAGCATGGGATTGCCATCCACTGCTGGTTGCACATCCCAGCAGTAGTTCCAAGGACATGATCCAGGGAATAGCATCAAAGAACTGAAGTTCACTTGCAAACAGGCTACAGTACTCTTAATGTTTGTGGTTTCCCTCTTCAGAGGCCATCTATGGTCTTACAGGCTCCATAAAATTGATCTTCTTACTGCAGATGTAAGAATTTGCCTCCTTTCCCACGCATACATATTTAATAAATACAGTTAAGTATAAGATACACACCTACCTTCTCCACACATCAATTACAACTCAAAATGAATTCAGATGACACATCCCATTCATGTAACTTAAGCCATCTCTCTATAGAAGTTATAGTTCAAGAGATAAGAATATTTTATCTATCTATGCTAGGCATCTAGCACAGGAGGGCAGAAACACTCTTTTCCCTTTTCACACTTTCCCCTACTCATATTAGTTAGAATATTTTCAGTCTTGCTTCTCTCTGCCTGTCTGTTGGCCGGAGGTATTCAGTTTTAGGTGCCTGACCTCAGGTCACATCTTTGGATGTCTCCACACTCAAGTAAAGAGAGCTAACATCTGCTGCTTGTTACAAATCTCCAGAAACATTAAGACCTTTAATGTGCTACCCAAGCATGTCCCATGGTGCTGTGAAGACTGGCCTTGGTGTGAAATAATCATCTTTATTTAAAGCTTTTTGCTCAGTGTCAGCCTCTTCACCCCTCAGTCTTAGTCAGAAAAATCTCACTGTGAAAAGAATGGGAAAACTGCTGCGATAGCTATGGGAATTAGTGTTAGCTCACCTATAGGTCCATTTCCTCTGTATGCCACGCAAGCACTGACTGAGACTCTAAACTCACTGGTAAGCTGCTTTTGTCAAGCTGAAGCAGACTGAAGCATGGCTGAATTTTTAGAAATTCTGCATTATTAAAAAGTTTATTAATCTTTCAGCTGCTCAGAGGAAAGGTCTTATGGAGAGCAGCTATTGCAGAGAAGTCACTGTGCAGGTGTCAACAAACATGCTTCTAAGATTAAACAGTGTTGGGGAGCGAGACATGGATGTGAGGGCAGGGATTAGGCAGCTGGCCACCTCTTCATGAGGTCCTTTGGAAAGGTTTCTCATGTTGAGTGACAGCCCCAGGAGGAGGAAAGAAAGAAAAAGGGGTCAAGGAGCCAATCCCAACTGGAAGCCTTGTGACAGCCAAAGCATGAATAGCCTGCCACTCATCACCTTGTCTTTCACAAATAACACATGTAATCAGCAGTTCTAATTACAACAACAAAAACTACAGGTAATCAGCCCAGTAACTGAGGAATTGGGCTAGTAATGAAAGAATTTCATATAAATGTAAAAGCTCAGACAGCTTGTTTCACCTGCAGTGTGGACAGACCTGTCTAGCAAAGAAAACGCTCCCTGAAAATAGGGATTTTGAAAAGGTACCAGACAAATAGGTAGAAGATATCTGTCAAACACAACTATTTAGCAAGAGTCATCAATTTTTGGAGGCACTAAACAGCTGGTTTTCCCTGAAATGGCTCACTGTTTCTGAAAAATAACTGCAGGACTTTGAAGGGAACATGGAAATATTTGCTGCCTGCCAGTGTTTTAGGGTTAAATAAAAGTCTTTTGTGATCGATGAGAGAGCCTGGTTTGTGTGGAGCAAATTTCAAAATGGTAGTTTATTTCCCAGAAAATAAATTACTAATTTATAAAATTGCCTCCCTATTATAAAAGCCTCCAGTAGCAGCGAAGGATGATTACTGCTGCCTTGCAGACAGGCTTAGGGAAGGGTGCTACCTCCCACATTGTGTAGTCATCTCCCACTTTCCACTGCTACTGGTCCAATGTAAGCCTGTGCCTGTAAGCAGTAGTAGGACATGAGCAGGGAGCTGTGCCTGAATTAGCACTATGAGAGAGCTTTCGGCTCCAGCATGACTTGAACACTGACAGCATGGCACTCCTGTGACAGGGAATTCAGGAGCCATGTTTGTAAGCTTAATTTTTTTTTCTTTAATGATGAAAAATGTGTAGGGGAAGAAAAAGAAAGAGCAAAAGGATTTCAGATACATCTTGCTCTATTTTATCTTCTCTTTTAGCAGCGGGTGAAGAAACAGGATGCCAAAATGCTCTATAAAGCTTAGACATCTAGAGCAGAAAACAGTTCAGTTCCAAAGAATTAGCACTGTCAAAAGTGTATTTAAGAAATACTGAAATCACATGTGATGTTAAAAATCAAAATCCATGGCCTGACTAAAGCAGTTTGGTTTTAATTATAAAAATACCCCAAACTCAAAACAACACACTCACAAAAAAAATGAAACAAAAGCCCCAAAAAATCTAAACACTAAAACCCACTCCCTAACCCCAAAATGTCTAGCTCAACATCAACCAGGGAACAAGCCAGGACCAACTGCTGTTGTGCTGGGCATGTAACCACCACAAGTCTGCTTCACTGACCTTTCACCTCTGGCCCTCACCAGACACTCAGCAGCACATGCAGCTCTCAAAGGACAAGAGGCCACGACTCCAGCTGTTTCCTTCTGGTCTTCCTGCCACCATAGTGTCATAACACTCCCTGACAGATTAGCAGCAAGCCCCCCAGATCCTTTTTTCCATCACTCTGCTCCTTGAGTCCCAGAAATATTCACACCCTTCTCTCTGTATTTCCAATCTCCTCCTGAACCTGCCCCAAGAATATTCTGCGTTTCTTGTTTTTTTCCTGACAATTCATTAATCTCCCCATCCTTGCTTCTTTGCATGCAGTAATTACAATCAGAGGACAGAGATACAGAAGTGGCAGTGCTAAAAACAGATGCCAGCAGGAAACAGCTAAACAGGAGGATGGATTCCTACAAGGGAGAAAACGGCACCAGGAAAGGAGGGGGAAGGACGCGTGCAGACACTGTTATTGATGTATTCACAGATTCTCATCCCAAAGTTCAAGAGAGCAACTGAAGGACTTTGCAGGCCATTACCCCATCTACCCACAAATTCTGACTTATCTTTCAAGAGTCCCTGCCTTGGAGCAAAGAACTGCCAGCATCAGCATGGTGCACAAAGGTGGGCAGATCAAAGCCTTTCCCACTTTCCTGAGAGGCACTTCAGATACCTTGTGGGCTTCTGTACTAACTGGAGCCGATGGACCATTCAGTGATAATCGATAGCACTGAGTAGGCTTTTCCATCTGCAAATTCTAAAGCAATTCAGAATGCAGACTGGATGATGGGGCATAGACTGATGGTGTTCTTGGACAGTAATCATACAAAAATCCTGAGTGGACTCCCTAAGCTAGGTAATTCTTGGTAAAGGTGGTATTTTTGGGTTCAAGCAGATTCTAACACCAATCCTTGATGCCAGGCTGCTACCAAATGCATTTTCTGCTGCTACTGCCAGACACCAACAGCACTTTTAAAACAGACATGGAGAACATATATTATCAGCCTGAGTGGAACTTCTGACAACACACAACACAAGCTAACCATTGACCTGTCACAAAATGGGATGCCAGGGCTAAATTGCTTATCCATCACTCTTTGTAAATCCAGCTGGTGAAAGGTATTAGTTTATGATTTGCACATAGAAGTCTCTTATAACCACAAGTCTAGGCACTAGGTACTATAAAACCACTGCAAGAATTGTACTTGAACAGCAAACTGATATGGTAAGAGAGGCCTCACCATCTCATCTTGGGTTGGATCATTGTCAAAAATCTTCATTGGAGGAGGAAGAGGTGTGTGAGATTCTTCATCTGGTTCATCTTCTCCCCAACCCTTCTTGCTCTTCTGAGGAAAATTTAAATATGATTAGAAGCAGGAATGGCTTTCTTTTATCTTTACAGGTATCTCAGCCCCACCACCAGCCTTTGAGTCTGTTCATACTAATACTGGGCTCAATACTGCTTTGAGTGGAGAGAAATGCAGGTAATGCTAAGCATCGGGGAAGAGAAGTAATAAAGATGTAAGGTTTTGCCAGCTAATCCTGGTACATTTAGGTCACCCAAGCAGCTAAGGCAGTTACAGCTGCCTGTGTACTAATGGAGAATTATTTTTTAAATTATACGAGAACAGCTCAATGTACAGTTTTTAAAATGCATTCCCTCTATTTGTGTTCAATGAGTATCTTTCTCCACTTAAGGCTTGTAATTCCTTATTAATTTTATCAGGAAAAAAACATTTTGGCAAAAAAACATGCCTGCAGAGAAACCACAGCTACAAATACACAGCAGATTTAACAGACACCCAGCTATTTCTCTGAGCATTCTCTTTCAATAAGGCATTACACTGCTATGGTAGGATAAAGGTGATATAATCCTCAGCAAAAAGTTATATCAGCTGCTCAAGAATAATTTCATTTCTATCCTTGGTAGCTTTCTAACAGGCTATTACCAAAATCTCGTCAAAGGACAATACTGTATGCAGACTTTGAAGTATTGTTTGCCATACATTCCATTGCTCTTTGGATGCTGATGCTGACAGCAGCACAGCTTAAATCAGTGCAATGCTACACATGATTTGCTGTTCTCTCTAAAGGAACTATGTTTACTCAAGGGTGAGTCACACACCACAGAAGAGACTATTAGAGACATGGTCTTTCCTGCAACAAACCCAACACACCTCATCTGCGCTGTCTCCTTGAGGAGTGGTTTCATCTCCAGTCTTCGGTGAGCCGAGGTCAAAGCTCTTCCTGCCATCACGCACTTTCTTCTGTTTCTTGATGTTACTCTCAGTCTTCCCACTGTTCAGCCGGCGCACAGGACTAGTCAACCATTTCTTCAAGGTATTGGTTGAGCGCTTGGGGCCTGGAGAGCTCTGGATGGAATTCAGGGACGGCTGAGGTTGTAAATTGGCCACTGAATCAGACTTGCCTCCGTTGTCATTGGAAGAGACTGAGTATGCATCTGGAAGAAAACAAAGTAGATGAGAGATCATACTGGCACCTCCTCTGTTTCCTAGTGCATATGAAGTGCTTGGGAGTCCTCAGAATGAAAGCACAAGCTGCTTTAATGAAATGTTTTATGGCCTATGGACATCGTGTAAACTTTATGGCACACCAAGGAGGAGTATGCCCTGCAACAGGAGTTTTCCATGATCTTACACACTTCTCTCATTTCCTACTGTACTATCTGTCCTTATGAAAGGCCGCAGGCAGCAGTTACCTAGTGTTTATGGAAGCCTGACTTCCATGCCAAGTGCTGAATTTCTCAGCTTCTTCCCACAGACTTCAGTGTGAATTGCCAGGAAGAAAATGAGAAAGAGATCTGGACACCTGACAGTCACCAACACTTTGTCACATTCAGACTCTATACACATTTCTCAGCCGCCTCCAGACCTCAATGTCATTACTGTTAGTTAGGCTACTTATTAACTTTTGCATGTTACTTGAAGCACCTTAAAATTACCTCCTTTGCCCCTGGAAACAATTTGCCAGAAGACTTTATGCCTTTCCTAGAACTAAGAAACTGGAATGAACAATTACAAAAGATCAAATTGTTCAAAGGCAAACACCCCGGAAGGAGAGCCAAGGCACGCTTAGAATGAAAAATAAAGTAATTCCATTATATCCAAGAAGGAGATACTGCTGACCCATTATTGATACACACTTTCAGACTAGGCACCTTAGGAATGTGTGCAACCTCCCTTATTCTCCACAAAAGCAACAGACCAAAGGTGTGTCCATGTCAATAAGTCTTTTCAAAACAAAGCAAAACTGCTCGAAGATTTCTCAATTGCCCTTTAGGAACAAGTGCCCTATTTTCACCTTTGTGAAACCACGGCATGGTAACTACTTTCCCAGAAGCAATCGAGGACTGCAATATTCCATCTCACGCAGTCTAAGACAGACTTTGTTATTTTTTTTTACAAAATTCAGAAATGATCACATTCCTGTAAGGTACATCTCAGACTGCACAGCGCAGAGCAGTCAGCTGATGTTATTAAACACTTCTAGATGGTTATCTCTAAACATTTTATCCTCAGCAGAAAACAAAACCATTAGCTATGACACATGAAAATGGCCTGGTGCATCCAAGTATCCTCAGTTTGAACACAGTGAATGCCATTAGAGATACACGGCTGTACACACGCTGAAGGAGAGCTACTCTCCCTGACAATCATCACCTAGTTTAGAAGTCGGTTCCTGCTACCTGCTGCTCCACTGGGCAGGGCTGCTGCCCACAGACAGCTGTGCACTGGGCAGAAACAGCAGCCTGCCTTATGTGCCAGTTTGTGAAACACAGGCTGTGAGAGTTATTTTATAAGCAGCCTCAGTCAGAAGTTGAACCAATAATTTATTACATACCTGAGAACATATGGAAAGAATTGTGACAAGCTAGAAGAAGTCAAAGTTCATTTCCCAGACAGGAAGAAAATCCAAATCATCTGTCTTCTGTTGACAGGATCATGAGAGGAGCTGGAAGGAGCCTGGATCCCAGGTGGAGCTCCTGGGATTTCTGTGACATTCCCCCATGAGGGCAAAGTAGCAGTCTTATCTCAATAAAACCTGGGTTCATCCAGCTCCCGTTGATGTTATTTCATGTGCACAGTGGCATTAGATCTACTAGCATATTTGTCATGGCCAGCTTATCTTCCACTCAGTAGGCTTTAGATAGTCTCCTCTTGCAGACTCCACGTGATTCTCTGCAAGTTTATCAGCACACCTTGCGTCAGCAGTTGATTTCGACTGTTCAGGGTTTTGTGGTGGTGACTGATTTTGCAATACCCTTGGTCCCTCCCAGCCCCAACAGCACTGAAAGTCTCAAAAGCAGTGGAGGAAGCCTGAGGGCTCCACCAAGCAGGATTCCTTCAGGTGCTCCCTTTCACCAACACTGCAGGAGGATTAACTTTGGGAATTCTTGGTGCAAAGGTAGTTGGGCTGCAGTCACAGAAGGAGAAATTGTGGAAGTAATCACTTTGTGGATGCAGCCACTGTCAGAGGTGATTTGTGGCAAGTGGCCTTATCGCCTTTGCTGGGGATTGGCAAGGGGGAAGGTTGAGGACAACTGAGGACAAGTGGTCTTCCCACATCTAGATGGATTAACACACAGAGAGGTTTTTACTACAGTTTGGAAGTAATACAGAACAACCTCCTACCTCCAATTGAAAGCACTTTGCCAATTTACCCATTAGCAAGGGAGGAGAGCTGCTGCGAGGCTAAATGGAGACTGGAACAACCCTCTCCACCCCTCTGTTACTGAGCCACACAATCCTACCTTAGCCCTACATGACTGAGGCAGGGCCAAACCCAAGAACCATGAAGTTAGTGACACAAGGGGTAGGAACCTCCCTTCCCACCAGGAAACACCCCTGGTTTTATGAGCAGGGCCAGGCCCTAGACTTGCCACCTCCCTCTTCTTTCCCTAAGCACAGCCATGCCACATCATGGACAGACACAGCACCACTCCCACCACGGCACTCTTTGTTTGAGGTTGCCCCAGGCAGGCGATAGCCAATTGTGGCCCTCTGCCATCCAGTGGAAGGCAGCATGTGGCCAGAAACAGCCCAAGTCCCAAGCTGGTCCACAGCCTACCTGCCTGCTTGCAGGAATGTTGCCCAAAGTTTAAGCTAGCGCCAAGACACCTCTGCAGACTGAACACCAGACCTCCAGAGCCACAAGCAATGATGGAAGTCAAGCCAAAGGTTTCCAGAAGGAGATGTGTTACACTGCAAAGATTCCACTTGAACAAGGCTCTGGATTTTAATGCTCAAGGTCTTGTCTTCAGTGATGAACAAGGCTATATACCAAGGAGTTACTAAATCACAGCCATGCCATGCTGTACACAACCCTGGGCAGATATGAAGTCTCCTTCCTTGCCCTTGGCTGCTGAAGTGCCCTAGCTGACTACTGTAATCTGTGACAGAGCCTGGGCCCATGGAGCCCAAGCCTGGAAGCGCCTTATCTTACCTTTATGTGGTAAAGCAGTCTCTGCTGGTTGGAGAATAGGCAGCAATGAGAAAAGAAAGGGTGGTATAAATCTCCAGCCACCATAAATGCTCCCTGAGTTGTGATAAGTTTGCTCTGCTCAGCACCCTTCACACGTATAAAGCACTCCCATGTCATTGTCCTACTTCCCACCATTGCCAAAACATGTGCTACCCAAAACCCTCACAGACTCCAGGCACAATATTCTTTGCTTCTTTTCCTTTTTCTTTTTAAAGGAGCTGCTAATATGGACATGTTTGAACAGGTCACACTTGTTTGCCAGCCCTGCTAACAGTGATTTCCTTTGCACAGGTCACCTTGACACAGCTGCAGAGGCAGGTCTGGAGCTCAAGATCAGAGCTCATGAAAATGAGAAAGGGGAACATGCAACACAAAGAACCTGCCAGGAAAGACTTTGAAGACAGCCTCCTAAGCTGTGCTTCTGTGAGCTCCATGGCTTCTGTGATGTGTATGGCTACAAATACATTAATCATGACACCTGATACTAGCACAAGATCCAGACACCAGGTGGATCAAGTGTTGCTGCACTCTTCTTGCAAAGCACCAGCTTTGCAGACTGTATTGGTGATGCTGTGGGGAAACACAGTTTGCTTAAGACAAGCTAGAGCACTTTGGAAAAGGTGCACCAGCACATTGCAAGGTGACTCATGCACAAGGGCCAGCAAAGCAGTTGCTGATCTCACACTGCAGCAGGCCTACAGAAATGTCAGGGCCTGGCAGCAAGCTGCAGCGAGCAGTTATCCTGCCACCAGTGCCCTGGGACATACACATCTAAAAAAAGGAATTTGGTGAAGAGAAATGGGTGTAGGGAGCTCAGCAGACTAGTGTGGCTAGGTCCATTTCCTGGCCAAACCATTCATTCAGACAGAAGTGATGGTTTCCAAAACACCCCTAAGCAAACCTCCAAGAAACTTTTGGCAATAAGACTGTGACAGACACTTGGCCAGACTAAAGAGCTTTAACATTTAGAGCTTTTGCACTGCCGGAGGCATGAAATATTTGTTGTTGCTTAAGTGAACAGACGCCTATAAAAGCACGGCTCTTGTACTTGAAAAATAGAAGGTTCCAGTTCTGTGCAACCTTGGCTGAAACAACAACAACAATCTCACAGACCTGTTTTAGAGGCACAGTTGTATTCCCATCTGAGTTGGTAGGAATTACTGCTGGAACATAAATACAAGGCATTTTATTTTTACCTCCCTCCCCAGAGTACATATGGGAGGGAACATCTGTCTGATCAGGCTCGTGCAGCACCAGATCCTGCTGTAGGAACTCAAACCTCTAACAAGGAAAGGAAAAGGCTTCTCAAAAAGGCAACTCAAAGAAAACATCAGGCTTGTGCTTTTGCTCCATTCTAACCACATATCACATATGAGAGGAAGGAAACGTGTTCCAAAACCAATGTTAATACAGAACAAAGCTATGAAGGCAGATGACTATGGCAGGACACAGTTGCTTTAGGTGAGAAGAGGAGAATATTCTCATTATGTATGGCTCCATTTATCTACCCAGAAAGACAGCCTGAGAGCAAAGGAATTTTCCACAGAACTCCAGGAAGAAGAGCCAGAATGGAAACTCTGTAATCCTATTAGCAAGTGCATTAAAATCAACAATATTTTTTCAGAAATAATTCCACTCGTGAATGAAAGCCAATAATGACAATCCAACTCATGCACACATAAATTAGCTCTGCTGTGCTCAACAGAACCCGTTTTCCATATTTAGTGATTCCTATAAAATAACACTTCTGACAAAGACAGAATTGAATTGGACACGAGTGAAAGACTAACTTGGTCTTTACTTGAGCTATTATTTCCTGAAAAATGGGAATCTCTGCACCAGAAAATCTTGGAAAGCAAAAGCCATCTAGACCCATCCCATGCACAAACAAAGGCTCTGTGTTACTACTGCACACTAAACAAACAAGAACCATCTAAACCACCAAAATGTACCCTCTCCCACCCTTTCCAACAGCAAGATCTTCACCATACAGGCTGCAGACTCCCATTCACAGCTCTCGACCCCTCAAGGCTTATACTCTCCCATGGGATATGCTGTTGCAAGAGTGACCTCTGATCTGCTGGAGGGCTGCAGGACTAAAGCTGTACTAGACAGATACAAATTGGGCAGAATGAGGTATAAAAACTGCTTCTTTGGTCTCCTGTGTTCTCTCATATCAAATGTCCACACTAGGTGAAACATTTTTATTGGCACGAATCAGGGTTACAAAACTTTGTGGCTAAGGCAGATGATGCTACCTATCCTGGTTTTAGTGTTAGAGCCTGTAAAACCTGGCATGGATTTACAGAAGTTTGGGAGGTAACCACACTTGGATAACACAAAGCTACTTTACAGCTATTCAAGTGTAAACACAAATTCATAATTACACAAATAATAAATCTGACAACTGTTAATATAAACAGAAACACTGTCGCCTCACACACTGTCAGAAAAAGAGGATAAACTGGCTTGAAAACCCCCTTTAGATGAGATGTACTTAAACTTCCACAATGGAATTGCAAAACTTGCCTTGCAGAACTCCATGGATTCCCATTTTCTTCCAGCTCTACTTAGCTGCTTTACATGAGTCCAACCACAGACCTACCCCACACTTTAGTGGAAAAGTGAGGTGGTGAAGACACTTTCAAACTACACCACTGAAATCTAAACACAAATTTTGCTCTGAGGTTCAAATATTCTCCCTAACTTTATAATTTCCTGGATATGAGCAGAATTGAGTAGGCTCAGCTGAATTTTGTGTTTGTGTCTCGGAGTACCATTTGAAGCTTCAAGTAACATCAAAAGGCACAAATCAGCGTGGCAATGTTCTCAAAATTCCATTCACTTTCTGTCAAAACTTGAACAGAGAGTGGCATAGAGTTAAGTATTTTATGCAAAAATTTTTAGTCCCATAAAGAAAGTAGCCTAAGCTACTAAAAGCAACCACTGTAACTTAAAACCTTAAAATTTGATTTTCTGTTTCACTGCCAAGCATGCAAACAAGACAAACCTCCANCATGCTGTCTCTTTATTGATTAGCTGATTTTTCTTGGAAATAGGAAAGAAGAGTTGCTTTGAGGACAGATGATATGCAGAACTCCCTTTAGCTACATCACAAAGCAGGGGATGCTCCTGCAGGATTATAGATACGGATTTTGTCTTTGGGAAATGGTCACCTACCTGTTGGTTTTAACATTCAACTTCCTGATCATGACTTCCAGGTGGAAACCCAAGCAGAGGAAAACAAGCACTCACCTAGCTGGGGTGGACAACCACCATCACTTGGAGAAGTTCCTTTCTGTGGCAGGCAGCAGCTCACCTCATGTTCTTAGGCAGTCAAGGACCAGCATGCACTTCTGCCCAAGGGTGATGCAGAGGAATCACACCCTGTAAGAGCCTCTCTCTTCCCATTTAATGACTAGAGGGAGCCTGAGGAAATTATACCCTTAACTACATTTAGTTATTGTGAGCCCCCTTCCCATGTTTGAGTGTGTTTCATACCAGGCCCATCTCCCAGCAGGAAATGATTAGCTGAAGTTAAGCATCTGACAATTCACTTTAATGAGCAATAACTCATGGCAACTCGCCATTAGTTTCAGTTGAATAGCTTTTATTTTTAGCTGGTACTGCTCAGATACAGCACTCATCCAGCATGTGCCAGGAAAGCTGACATCCCAAAGTAGTCTCCAGGTCTTGGTTGTGCCAGTCAGAGTGTTGGGACTTGAGAGCTCTAGTTCCTGGAGGTCACAGAAAAGTCACTGCAGTTCTGGGAAAGTTTCAGACTGACATAAAAACAAACGCCTGGAGAAACAGCACAGAGGAGTATGGTCTCAAGAGACCTTGCATGAAAAGTCACTGAAATCCTGAGAGCGTGCTGAATGAGTGAACTGGGTCTCCAGGGAGAGAAATAGCACAAGGGGAAGACACAGAGAGAGACTGTTGAAATAAAGACTTTGTTACTGTCCAAGAGAGACTAGTGAGTGGAACAGCTACACAAGTCATCTCTAGTGTATTTGCTGCTTCAGGTGATTATCAGAAAGGCACAGGGAAAAGAAGATGAGTCCTCAGATGAATACAGGAAAGAGTCTGATTTCCTATAAAAGCATCTTTAGCTGAGAAGCTGTTGCACATGAAGGCAGAACATGTCCTTATGCCTCTGAAGAGGCTCTCAGCAAAGTGCAACTCAACCTCATGGCACCAAGTACTTGAACAGCAGCTGAAACATCTGTGGTCCTCCTCTCTGGGTATCTTGCTCATAAATGCATGTTTGTATAAAAGCTGACAACTGTGATGGGTATCTATGGCTTCTCCAGTGGGAAAGTTGTTTTCTCTCCATTTATCCACCTTACAAATTTATCCTGCTTCAGAATCCCATCTGACAATCGCAAAAGCTGTTGTGAGTTCATGACAGGAATAATAAAAGAACAAATGCCCATAAAGAGAAACCACCAGCCTGCTGGTGAAACACTCCTAGCCAGCTCCTATCCCAAAATACCACAAGATAGGCAAGTTATTGGTCTGCTTGAGCCCTTCAAAGGAACCTTGCTTAATCCCCCAACAAACTTTTAAAAATAGGTCTTTAGTGAATAAGAGGGTGTGAAAAAGCTCAGAAAAAGTGCAGCTCCTCCACACAACAGAATTTGAGGCCAACTTCTGAGCACTCAATTCATTCACCCATTCTCTTGCCTCAGGTTTGTGCCCAGCACACATCCCAGACCAGCCCATAACACAGCAAGAACACACCATCCCACACATCTGCTGGGAGTTCATGTTGCAGCAGCCTTCCCGTAAAGCCTCACAGTTGGGAGGGCAGATCTGTGAAGTCAAGAGGCATGCATGTTGCTTTAGCAAAGAAAGGAAATAAAAAGTCAGGACTAACAAGATCCAGAATGGGCATGCTTTTTTTTTTTTTTTGAACAAATGAACATTTATTTCAATTTAGTCAAACAGCTCATTGAAGCACTTCTCTAAGTTCTACTTTACATTCTGTATTTACACTGTCCTCATTCTGTGACAAAAGTAAAGTAATCCCCGACCCTGAAGTTTCCAGAATAAGAGCCGCTAGCAGAAAAAGGAACAAAGCTCCAAACACAAAGCAAAAATCCCCCTTGATATATTTTGCGAGGGGACTTATGCATGTTCTGTAAAAAAGTTTTAACCCTGAACCTATATTGGATGATGAGGAAGGAAAATGTCATGTCTGAAGCTGAACAAGAGCACAGCATTTGTTGGCCTTTGCAAGTACACTGTTACTTTTAGCATAAGGAACTGTGAAATGCTTCAACACCCACACAGAAACAGACTTTTAAACTTCAATTGAAGCAGTTTTGCTCTGCTGGGAGTGTAAGGGCACCAGAGCTGGCAAATATCTTTTATCCTGGTGGTGGGCACAAACCCAAATTTTATTACATAGGGTTTCCAAGCAGCTGTTAGTACAACACAAGCCTTATTCTTTTGCAAAGTGTCAAGGGTCAGCTTCATTCAGCAGCTCCCAAACTGAGCTTCTCTAACAATTTGTGTGTAATTTTTCAGTTAAATTAGATCATTCCTAAGGCAAATTCTGCCTTATGCTTGAAGGCAGCAATCTTTATGACAAGGTGGACTGCTCTGCTGAATAGAGGAAGAGGAGGTAGAAGGATGATATGTGAATATTGTAATTATGCCCCTCTATCTCAAAGCAAACTGTGGCTCTGCACCCAAACAATTCCTCTATGGAAATAAAAGAAGTGTATCAGTGGCAAAATAAATTGGAATTGGGGAAAAAAAAAAAAAAGCAAGAACAGTACCCAAAGTTTTTTTGGGATAGAAAGAAAAACTGCATGTTAAGAAAGGAGGATTGGTCATTAAACTTTCCAGGCACACACAGGGCTCAGAAAGCACAGAAAACAAGCAGAACAAACAAACACAACTGTGTGCATCTTAGCGTCAGCTTCTTTTGCCAAATGCAGTAGCTTCCAACATTCAGCAGCTGTCTCTTGCTTTCTAGTGCTGTGTAGTTCTCTTTGGTACTTGGAGGCTGTCAGGAGCTCCGGGCAAAGAGAAAGTCTTTGTCCATTTACCAACCAACTCCAAAGGCGCTGATCTTGAATAACTTTACTAAGCAAGAATGACACAGATGTCTAGGAAAGGGGGGCTTTTCCCTTAGTAAAGTTGTGGTAGGTGCAGTGGAAAGCCAAGGCAATCTACATGCTTGTCAAATTGTGCCTAGGTAAGAACACAGTCCTCCATGAACAATTGAGAGACGTTCACTCTTAAATTATTCAGGCTCTGACAGCCCCTGAAAAGAAAAGAATGGAAGAAGAATAAGTTGCAAGTGGTGCAGGTCAAGAGTGGACACCACGTAACCACCAAGAACAACAAGATTGGGGTGTTTGATGACAGACACACTGTAGCCCGAGCCTCCAGGGCTGGTGCCCAAAGCAGCTTCCTCCATGCCCTCATCCTCCAGAAATATTAGCAGAAATACAAATTCACAGCAAAGGTACTGGTTGGGATGAATTAAAAGAAGTAATGAATGAAGTAAATGCAAACAGCGGTTTGGAAATAAAACACACAGATAGGAGCTGCTGGTGCTTGTGATGTTTTGCTCTTTGGACACGGCACAGGGAAATGGCTAAGCAGCTTGGAGACTTTCAACTGCACACTCAAGGCTATTGGACTTGTGGAAAGCTATATTTCAGTCGGCTTGTGTAGGCAAATTGTATCATCACTTGCTGTCCCATATAACAGCTCACAAGATCTATGTCTTGGTTTTTCATTTGACTTGACATCTCTCCAGGGCAGGGAGCAGTTCTGTGAGGAACCTTCCCTATGGTGCCAGTCAACAAATTTTGTCAAATTTCAGGTGATGAAATCACTATTACACTCCATCTGCGTCAGCAAGGAAGATGGGACGGGAACTCGAAGTCTCAGAAGACAGCATCTGCTGCATGGGAACAGGTCAGCTCTCTGCAGCACCCTGCCGAGGTCTCAGCCCTCTGAAGCTGTGCAAGTGCCTTAACTCGGCCACCAATCTTCCCAGTAAAGTTAGTCCTAAGAAATATTGTGATTTTGACTACCAGAGAGCCACATAGCACACCCCACAACTTTTATGGTGCCTACACCACTGTTCCTTACCAGTAGCCTCTTCTTGAAAAAAAATCTACCTCCAGCTTAACAGAGAGATGTGCAGTGGTGCACTGCATAAACCACACTGCTTCTGACAGCGTGTTTAATCACAAATAGCTGCAAATATGCTCCATCAAGCAACGTGTCTAATAAGTGATTATCATTACAAAAGCCATCTTACTCAGTTATTGCTGAGAAGCCGTCTTCTTTCAGCCGCAACTTTCAAAGAAGTTAGGAAAAAAAACCCACTACATGAATGCAACAGCATTAGAGTCTCTAATTCTGACATGACTTTTTTCAATATGGGTGATCTCTCACCACGGTGTACAAGGTCTGGTCACAGACATCCACCTGCCTTTTAGCTCACTATCTCGAGACAGGTGACTGCAGTGAATACTCAGCAAGTGTTAGCTTTCAGTTTTTTTGTTGGGAGCTTGCCTTGCTTGAGTCTTTTCTTACAAACTGACAAATCAAATTCTACAGCAGCACAGCTCTGAGCAGCTCGGCCCAACCTGAGCAGCTCATGATGTTCAAGGCTGAGTAACTTCTCTGATTCTAAGACAAAGTCAACCAAGATGCTGCAGCTTGCCTGGCACCTGCATCCTGGCAGAGCTGACGTTACTCCTGTGAAAGTCAGTGTTTGCTTCCATCTTGCCTAAAACTATGATTTTCCCGTTGCTGCCCTAGAAAGGATCCCTGTTGGTTATTACTTATTCCATTTCCTAAAGAAGTCTATTCAGTCCCCACATTTCAGCTGAGAGCAATGTTTGAATATCACGTTGATCCTCAGGATTCAAACTACATAAAGTACAAAGAATACTAGACTTCTAGACTTGAGGCACTTCAGTGGCATTAGCTGTGAATCATCTTTTCACATTGTACTACTCAGATACACTTGGATCTAAAACACATTTGCATTTCTAATTAAAACAGATTACCATTAGTAACTAAAGAATGCTTTAAATCAGAGTCCTTAGGCCATAAAAGCTAATTGCACGATGCTAAAACTGGATTTCAAAAATATACATATTATACCCCCTGCAGGATTAATTAGGCAACAGCTCTTCAAAAGAGTTCTCAAAAGAGTATTTATTCAGCATGTGGTTAAATTATACTGGGTTGTGCAACACTTTTCATAGCTGGCCTTGGCACATGCTTCTGTGGCAGCAGACAGCTGGGGCCTTGTTCATCAGGGTGCTCAACATGGGCAAATGTGATTGGCAGATCTGGGGACCGCAATGAACCCCAGCTGATGAGTAGGAACACACATGCTGGTTTGTGCTCTCTGCTTCACAACCACTAAGATGCTCCCTTCACCCCTAATGCAGCCCTGCTACTCCCCTCTGTGCAGCAGGGGCTGTTTTCACCACAGTCAACCAACGCCTCTGAACAAGATGATCTTGGGTATGTGTGAGATGTTCTTCCTAGGGCATGTGGGCCTTTAAAAAGACTGAAAGCAACCAAAATATAAATCTACCAGTTACAGAGATGAATATGTAAAATTCAGAGTGTTTGCTTCTGTATTTCCTAAAACTATGATTTTCCTTCTGCTGCTCTAGAAAGGATCCTCAATGATTAAAACTTACTCCATTTGCTAAAGGAGTCTGTTCAGTCTCCTGAATCTCTGTATCAGTTATATAGTTACACAGTAACAGTCTAATATATATAGCAGTTATTTCTATAAACACTGATTTTGTGATGCTCGCATTGTTACCTATTTCCTGAGTGACGTTGAGAAAGTTTCAGAGCACTCACAGGACTGTAATGAGTTTGCTGACAGGTTACGGCTGTACAGCACGGCTTGCAGATGTAGAACACCTCTGTGTACTAAAGCTACAGGGTGGAGGAAAAATCCAACACAGCATAACAGGGTACATCCTCAAGTGCTATACTATGTAGCTGTGTCAGCAAGACTAAGCTGCATGATAAAGCATCCCCTGTGGATTTAGCTGTAGCTGGGGATGTGCCACTCCCAGCTCTGTTCGTGTTCTCATTTCTGCTTGTTCCA
Organism: Upupa epops; assembly: GCA_013397515.1. Taxonomy (NCBI): domain Eukaryota; kingdom Metazoa; phylum Chordata; class Aves; order Bucerotiformes; family Upupidae; genus Upupa; species Upupa epops. The sequence continues at coordinate 172,377 of VZRI01003051.1, forward strand.
TGTGAAATAAGAGCATGGAAAAATGCCTGGAAAGCATCACGGTGGAAACACCTCCAGGGACACTACAACCAGTCCCATCTTATCATAGGTGATTCACAGATTCATAGAACGGTTTAGATTGGAAGGACCTTAAAGATCATCTGGTTCCAACCCCCTGTCATGAGCAGGGACACCCCCCACTAGACCAGGTTGCTCCAAGGCCCCATCCAATCTGGCCTTGAACATTTCCAGGGAGAGGGCAGCCACAACCTCCCTGGGCAACCCATCCCAGTGTCTCACCACCCTCATCGTGAGAGCCCATCCCTTTCCTAAATGTTTAATTTGGTGCTTGTGAACAAGGCAATTTTTGCTCAGAATTGACACACAGACCAAACCTGTGCTTTTATGCATACATTAACAGTACATTTCCCTGTTAAACATGCAACCTTCCAGTACAAAAGATTAAATCTCCACTGGAAGCCACCTACTGGCTCCTCAGCATCACATTTGTTCATGGGTTCCCATCTTGTCTGTCTTCAGGCTTCATTCCATTTTGTACCTTTATAACTTCACAGGGATTCAAGATTTCAAAGCTGTTGAGCTGTACCAGGACTAGCAATGGAACTATGGAACACCCAAGTGCAGAGAGGTGCAATATGGGCAGTAAATGCTAACTCAACAGTTAATTGCAATATACAGAATGGGAAATGGACTTTGTTGCATTTTCCCAAAGTACTGAGCAATCAGAGTTCCTACAGAGTAGTACCTGAAAGTGAGGGACTAAGAAACCAGTCAGACCTATAGTTCCCTTTCTTCAACAAGATGGTGTGCGTGTTGGAGAAATGCAAATGACAAGTATGTAAACTGAAGCATATATAAAGCCTCTCTCCTCACCAAAGAGAAGAAACCCCATGGCTCTCCTATTATTAACTGCAGTAATTCAGTGTGCAAGTCCCTATTTCTCATAATTTTTCCTAATATGATTTTGCTTATAAATATCATTTATATTTATAAGATAAATATAATATATTCCTATAAGATAATTTTTCCTAATTATCTGAAAAGAGAAGAGATGACCTGGGTGACTTCCATATTCTCAGTCTCAGTGGGAAGATGATCATGGGGCTGACAGAGTGCAAGGCACATGAAACTCAACAGGGGATCTGACAGGGTGCACTGACTTACTCTTAACCCAACAAATGGTTTAACAGTTTCTGCTTTAGCACAATCAGCCACATCAAACCCTGAACTGAAAGCAAACAGATTAACTTCTGTTTTGTTGTTTTCTCATGGCAAAGAACATTACTGAGGGAGACATTTCTGAGCATACCTTGTTAGGTATTTCCTAATAATCCACTACCTGGGTTGGAATCCTACTTACAGCCCATAGATCTTTAAGAAAACACATTTAACAATTTAACTCTTCTGAAATAGTAACTGATATGCAGTGGCAGAACTGGAAGAGAATGGGATTTCCTTATTCAATCGAAAACCACATCTGCAGATCCGCCCCATAATCTCCAACTGCCCAACGAGTTCTTCTCTTTTCAAAAAAGACTGCAAATTTGCCAAAGATGAGAATGTGTTCATAAAGCCTGAATTACACCGAAAAGTACCAGTGTTCTAGTGTTTTTGAGAAGTATGTTGATGCTATTTTTAGGCTGAAACATTTTGAGGTTTGTTCTTTTTAACTTTAAAATGATAGATTAGTTTTCCTAATACATCCAAAGGTTTTAACAAGGTGTATGCTGAAACAGAACATTTGTGAAATAACTACTCTTTTTACATCACTTCAAAATGGGTAGATTTCATTTCAGCATCCATGCACCAAATTCCTAAGTGTTACTTCTATCTTGTGCTTATTTTATAGGAAAGAAGCACTTTTAGTTAGTTCCTGTTCTTTGCGGCGAAGCTGCCCTATAAAAACAAAATATATCCAACCTATATTTTTCACAATTATCTGTTTCATTTCCCTTAGAATAAAGCCTCCCTTCTTCAAGCTTTTGACAAGATCAATAAAGCCCTGTGAGTTCTTATATGCTTCCTGGCACAAATGGAAGGTTAGGAGCTTTGTCTGCATAAAAGCAAACCCCATGTTTCTTTAAAGCTGGACGATTTTATGAAAGTTGAAAACAATCCAGAAATGTGAATAATAAGGATCCCCAGCACGCATTCACTCCTAGACTAGTAACTGAAAACTGATCTGTATAGAAGCATTGCTATCTATTTCACACATACATATTAAGATCTGAAAGCTCATTTTTGCACAAGGTTTGTCACATCCTGTATATCTTCACATCCCAAAAGATAGGACTACCTTGAGACAAGAAATTTCAAGTGGTCTAGCAGAGCGTATAACTTTCACAACAGAAAACACTGCCAATATTACCTAAATCTTGGGAACTGAGATAAATTTGCTAAAGAATCTCCAACCCTGGCACTGGTAGGATAGAACATCAGATTTACAGGAAGTGGCTGGTGGAAGAAGGGAGCAGTGAGCAAAATCACGTGCATAAACCATTACTTTGGAAAACCTCAGACCTCCTGTTCTGTTGGATAATTTATATTTTGCAGTAACACAGATCCACTGAAAACCTGACCTGCTGTCTCCATGAACAAAGTTTCTACCCTCAGACAACCTTATGAACAGGAATCCTAAAAAGCGTTCCACCAGCCTGCCAACAAAGCAGCTGCCATGCTTCTCTTTCATCTGTCCACCTTCAGAGGTTGCTTATCAGCTCCTACACTTCTACTGAAATTCTCCTGCCTCATTGCCATGTTCAAGGGACATGGTTTCACATACCAATACTAGCAGGTTGAGATAAATGAGCCTTTATTTACCGCAGAAGACTGCCTGGGGACAGCCAGGCACGCTTTTGGAACATGCTTAACTCAGAACTATATCAGGAGGGTGTACAGCAGGTGTAGGAAAGCACATTTGCACATTGACAAGAAGTGATTTTGCTTGCAGTATTCACCTTGTCACGTTGATCCTGCTTGATCAAGTAAGCAATGTTTTCATCAGTTCTTTTGTTCCTTCCAATGACTATTTGTGATGACCTGCTCTGACTCCTGACTCAGCCTCCAGGGTTGGGAAAACACTGGACTTGGAAGAGATGTTCCTGTCATGGGATTACCAGTTTTCTCTTAATAGAACTGAAACAAAACAACAACTCTCTCCCAAACTTCACCACAGCCATTTGTTTGTGAATCTGCCAGGAGAAAGCGCTGAGCACAGCCCTGGCATGAGAAAGAAACTGCCCACGGGTGACCAGTACACTTGTTCTTCTTGACTTTACTGAGATGCAACAAATGAGCAACAGATGGACTTCACTCAAGGAGTGTATTTGGGGAAAAAAAAATTCTTCATACTTCTCACTGAGGAAGGATCAGGAAACTGAACAGGCTCTGGTTGACACTCTTAGTTTTACTGTTGTTTTCTCCTCTGCCTCAATTTTGATGGAACTGCTTTGGCCATGCATTCCATTGTGCTTTACACAGTGTAACCATGGCTCAGCCTGAAACACTAAATAAAATATGTTCAAATTAGGAAATGTTATGGGCTTGAATACATTACTGCAGATCACTCTCTTGCTACCACTCAGCACAAAGGTACCAGTTTCCTTAGCTCTGCAGCCCACTGCAACAATGTCAGCACTTTCTATAAAAAGCACTACCAGATCTCACTTTTTACCTAATGAAGAATTAATTTTTATTAACATGCTGTTGACTGCCCTTGTGACCATGTGGGTTTGCCCCACTTCCAGTTAAGGCTCTGTTTCTGACCAACTAGCAATGATGTACATGGTAGTTGGCTGAACTCTCGTCTGCACATTAGTTACCATTGCCCTGTCAGGAGAAGCTTATGCTGTTAATTTTACAGCACAGAGATTCACCACACAGAGCCAGTAATAAAACCTAAGACTCAGGGAAGGGTAGCAGGAAGGAAAAAAAGGAAAGAAAGAAAAAGAGGGCGATTAAACAACAACAACCAAGGAAAAAAAAAAGTGGACAAAAGTATACAAGACTGGAGAGAGGAGAAGCCACAAGGATGGGAAATGTAAAGAAGAGTTTTACCAGGAAGTTATCACCAGAAACAAATCCACTCTCAATCTTTCAATTATAACATATTGTGAGATTGACATTCAGATTTTCTTTTTTCCAAATTGGAAAGTTTGTGTGTGACTGGCAACCTGCTCAGAACAGCAACTGTCCAAGGAGGCAGACGGACATGGTCTTTATTGAAGGCAGTGCAATGTAACCATTTAAACCTATCTTCCCTGTTTCTGGCAACCCTTAAGCAAAATGTGCTTTCTAGTCTTACTTGAGGCCACCATGCAGCCATATTTTATTACCTAGAATGGGGTGTAAGGTTTTGAATTGTAAAGTTATTCTGACAATTGATTACTTTCAACCACAGACCCTTTTCTTTGGGCTGGACCTGTTGCACTCATAGCTAGCATCTCAGCAACAGTAGATGGGGAACATCTCTCTCCTTGTGCTCTAAGAACAGCATTTCCTACACTTTATTAGTGCTTTCCACTCAGCCACTGCCCCTCAGAGCAATGAGACCCCAGTGTGCTCCAGGCAGAGGCTTAAGTAGCGAAAGAAAGAGTTATCTAACAGAGGTACTGGGTATAATTTGGCACATGGAATGTCCATTCAGTGGGAGTCTCTGACTAGTCTTTAAAGCTCACAGAGCATCTGAGCTGGGAGTTCATGCTTCACCTGACCTAAGCTCCATGCACCCACTGATGAACTTCAGAGCCCTGTGCCTAAGGTAGCGCAGAATAACAGCACTCACAAATGGGACTTTGCTCTTTGCTGTTTAAGGCAACAAAGTTGTGATGTTGCCATACTCAAGGTGTGCAACTGACCATTTGATCATGGCAAGACACTTTACAAAGCAGGAATCCCTACCATTTCTTAGCTTTTCCTCATCATGGCCCTTTTAAAAGAAGCCTCTAATCTGAGACATGGAGATAACTGAGGAGATGGACTCCAAACTAAAAGAAAATAGGCTATATTCAATTGCAAATCCTGGCCTGATTGCTAAGGAGAATTGAGTGACTTTGTAGTTATCAGAACACCATCAGAATTTGAACCATTTCATCTGTCTGCTTTCACTGCCAGTTTTGTAGCCCCAAGAAGCATCCCATTATATCAGGTAACTTTGCATTTTGTGCATTTAGGAGATAATCAAGCAAAGCTTTTTGCGGTAAGGCCATTGGTCTAAAGGCTGTGCAAGACTAGAGAGAGCTCTTAACTACCCTTTTCTTTGGCTGAGAGCAAGTGACTGACTTCTGCACTGAGGCACTCCTATATTAGGATTCACATCTCTCCATACTTCAGAAGTAGTCCTTATTTAGTTCATGCAGGGCACTATCAAGGTCAGAGTAAAACTGCAAACAGTATTAAAGTGTCAGTTGCCTTCTCTGGATGGATCACAATAGCTTTGTACACGGGCAAAGTTAGCATCAGAAATTCACCAAGTAAAAAAGCAATACCAAGGATAATGACAGAGTAAGACTGACACAGAGGAATAGTTTCAGTTATCCATCAAAATCCTTCTGAGAAATACCTAGTTACTAAAATCTACCTATTTCCTGATACACTGGGGACTTTGGGTTTTCCAGCTCTGCATTACTGTTGATATTTAGGAGATCAAAAATTGATAACATTTCCAAGCTCCATGGCACAAAAAGCACTGACATGGCTTGTACTGACTGACACAAGCCCTGTCTGAGAATAATCTGAGAAGATGAGCATGCAATTTCTCTCACTGGATGGGTCTTACTGGCACAAGAAAACCTACTCTGTTGTTGCAAAAGATCAAGATACATCAGGCATCTGTCACCAAGAAAAAGGAGAGCTGCATTTCCAGAGGCAAAGAGAAGGTCACATATGGGGCAGCATTGAAAACAGCTCCAAGGTTATTTACATCTTACTTACATCCATTTCAAATATAAACTAAGGTCACCTACTTGCACTGCAAGTCTGAGATCAGTGAGAAGTCCTGGGACCAAAATTGTACCCTCCTGAAGCAAAGATAACTGACAACACAGAACACATGAAGTTTGAGCTTAAATGGTCTGGTTGCCACATTAAAGCATTTCTAAGCTGAATGGCAGAAACCGCCAACAACTGCAGACTGATGCTGCCCTCTGGGGCAGCCAAACCCCTCCTTTTGATGAGGTTTGATGTCAGGTTTGGTACCTGCTTATATTCAGGGATTATTTTCACCATCTGACCACCTCTGGTTTTCTTTAATTACTGCAGTAAAACAGATAGCGTTTTACAACTGCTTGTCTCGAGTTTACTACCACGGACAAGAAAGTAGTAAAGCAACCTGTATGGCAAACACATTTTGTTACTAACCCGGTGAACTAGAATTGCAAACACAGTTAACATTTCAAAAGAAGAGCCAGATGTTTCCCCTTCCAGCTTCTAGAGACAGGCAAAACAGACAGCAAGGAGATTTTAATCTGTTAGAATCAACATTTTAAAGACGAGAGCCATGTCAGAGAGCTTGAATACTTTACTCAGACATACTTCATGGGCCAACAGGATAGCACCGGCTGTCCCAGAGATTTGGCTACTGCGTACTACTTGGTTCTTGAGTACCACAATCTTTCTGTCATCAGTTCTATCCCTACAACCAGGTTACTTCTTCCTTCTATAAGGCTGCAAAATAGTGGGGTTTTGTGCGTTCACCAAGTCACTTATTTGGTATGAAACAGTGTGCTCTCCCCAGGGTGAAAAAGGTCAACATGTTATGAAACAGGCAAACTCCATCACCAACTAGTTCTCTGCTATCACCACATAAGCAAGACTCTAGTTCAATAACCGAGGAAACAGGGCTCCTGTACTGCAAACGCCTCGAGAAATTAGTAAACTCACCCCTCCTCAAAGTCATCTTTTTTTTCGGGTGTACAAACGGGTTTAATGATCTCCATAACCCTGTAATCAAAAGCTTGAGGGTTTTTTTTAAAAAAAAAAAACCAAAAACACCCAAAACGAAAGAAAAGACAAGTTTTGTAACATTTTCACCTAGCCATTCAGAGAACAGGCAACACTGAAATACCATACACAAATCTTCAAAAACCCCTCAACATCATCCAGAAGTAGTTCAAGAGCTATCTCACAGCACAGAGAATGCAGGCTGGGAAGTGTTCCATCAATGCAGCCGAGATGCACTGAGCCTTGTAAAAGACAGATTTCTATTTTATTTTTACAAGGCGCTCTAGCTGCAGCTTCAGTTCAGCCAGCTTCCCCAGACCTTCCCACATCACCATTCAGAGATTGTAAACTGCGAGAATCGGATGTTCTCAAAGCATTTCACTTCTCTGCGAGCACGCGAAAGGCTAGAAAGGTGGTGGTGTTGCTGAATACAATTTAATTTAAGCAAATGCTTCTCCCCGTCCGATTGACCCTGCACTCCTAGGGTGTTTCCTATGAGCAACGATAAAACGGATCCTGTCAACTTCAGCCTCTCCCTCCCGATACCCGTGGCCGGGGCAGCGGCCCCGCGGTCCGGCCGCGCCGGGAGCCTCCAGTCGTCCCCGCAGTGCCGAGGGAGCTGCGGGGCCCCCAACTCGGCTGCTCTTGCAGCCTCCTGCCCCATCCTGGGACAGAGCGGGCTGGCTGAGGGGGATGACGATCGCTGAGGGCACCGCTGAACCCTGGGTCCCTCGGTCACAACCCCCCCCAAGGGTCCGCTCCCCACTGCCCGGACCCACCGACCTTTGCAGGAGGAACAGCAGCAGCATTTGGACAGGAGCCATCCTACACCGGAGCGGGCGGGATAGCCGCGCCTGCCCGCCTTCATCCTGCCTTCGGGCTGCTCATGGCAAGCAGCCACCGGCCCGCTCGAGAAAAACAACAAATTAACTGTGGGAAGAAAGGGGAGGGCAAAAAGCCCCCAAACCAAAAAACTATTTAAACCCACAGTGAACAGGGCCGAAAGCCGCTGTGCCCGCCGTGCCCGGCACTCACCCCCAGGGGCGGAGCGGAGCGGCCCTGGCACCGCCTTATGCAACGGGAGGCGGTGGGCGGAGCGCCCGGCCAGACCCTGCGCCACGGAGGGAAAAGGGGGGCGGGCTGCGGCCATACGGGGAGTAATCGCTGTTCGGGAGGAAACCAGTTTTGTGGGGGCAGAAGTGCTGCTGTTGGGGTCTCGGTAGCAAAGAATAAAAACTGCCTGGAGGGAGGTTTTCTGAAAACTCCGCTCTGCTAAGGAGTTTCAAAGTCTTTGAAAATCAAAACTTGTACAGCTGGGGCTTTCAAAGTTCACAAGTTTTTCCTTTCCTCCCAGTGCCATTGCCTTAAGCATCTGAGAGCCGAACCTTGTGAGAGCCAGTTGAATACACTGCTCAGTCAGTGGTGGTCCCAGCCTGACGCAGTGCACTGAGGCTACTCTCACCCTTCTGATATACAAACCCAAACACCAGTGATCTAGCAGCTCAGCTCGTTTTGGAAGGTGCCAGCCTCTTGTGCTGGGATTTCCCACCTAAAGCATGGAAAACTGTAGGTGCCAAAAACATCCCAAACTTTGCTGGAGGCAACTGGAAGGAGAGGTCGGGCAGGATTCCAGAGCGGCAGCATCATAGTTTTGCACTCTCACATGGAAAGCTGAACAAACCCAACAAGGTGCTTCTCCCAGGCACAGATCTGCACTGAGGGAGAGCAGCAATGGAGAGATACCCCATGCTTTGTGGGCCTGAGCAGGCACGGCTGTACTTATGCCATGGTTTGGTGTAAGGCTTTTGCTCTGCCGTGTAATGGGTTTGGAGTGACACCCCTGTGGGCCCTTTCTGGACAGGAGCTGTGGCTTCAGTACAGAGTTAACAGCCCTACCTTGGGTTGCACCTGTGTTAGAGGCACCATTGGCTGGTGGTGGTCTGTACTGGGTGATTTCATTAAGCTGTCAGGTGAGATCCCGCAGACCCTACAGCTATTCTGGCAGAAGGACCCTGTACTTGGTGCCAGGACGGTGGCACAGACCCTCTCTGAGAGATTCCCTCCACCACAACACAAATCTTCCTGCCCTTGAGTACTGAGGTGCTTTACAACGCACACGAACGAAGAGAACCTTAACCTGCTTCCGCTTGCTTGTGTGTTCTGTCTGGCTTGGGAATTTGCCCATCTCGGAGATGCAGGGGAATGTCTCGAGGTGCCATTCTTTGCTCCTGAGCCTGGAGCGGCGAGATAATGTGTTCGCTAGTAGCACAAACCGCAGCTGCAGCGGAGAAGGAAGCGGTGGGTGGACTGGAAACCCTAGTCTGCTCCGGGAGAACGGGCTCAGAGGAAAGTGCTCTGTGCTGGCCTCCCGCTGGTGTCCGTACAGCTCCCGCTACGCTGGAGCCGGCTCTCCGTGGCCTCTCAAAGTCACGGTTGTTCCGCACGCCCGTCCCGTCGTCCCCGACACTCGCCGGGTGGGAGCCAACCGCACCCCCTAGTGGCCAGAGCCGGCAGAACTGCGGCTCTAACAAGCAGCGATGGAAGTCATTACCGTGCTCCCACTGTTGCCAATCAGCTGTGCCAACAGTATCGTGAAGGTTACCTCTAAAGAGTTACTCAGCCAACACAGGTCTGTCTGCCTGCGAACTCGCCGATGATTTAAATGTGAGATAAATATTTCACAAAACGAGACTGCAAAGCACATTTGTGATAACCACACCAGATTCATTAGTTCCTCTAAAGCAGAGGAGGTGACATGCTGCGGGCATAGGGAACTCAGCTTCAGTCTCAGCTGAGGCAGATTTCTGGCATCATATCAATAGGAACCACACAAAGTGGTTCAGATGAGGGCTTTGACCTTTGGGAAGTAGAAGGTTGCAGAGATCACATGAGGGAAAAAAAAAGTCTGAACAGTCCTCTCACCCCAGGTCAGAGGTGAGGAGATGCTTGCCTGGTACTAGAAGCTGTCCATAACCTCACTTCCTAGGTTCACAATGTTATTAACATGTGACTTCGTGGTCTCTGAACAACCTGTATGTCTCCTGTCAAAGAAAATGTCCCTGCCCTTGCTATTACCTGTGCCTGACTTGCAGGAATTCTTTGAGGAAACATCTTCCGGCACCACACTCCAAACACAATCACTGTCACATGCAGTGGAATGGCTGAGAAAATCTCAGCATCCAAACTTGCTGCATCAGAAGCAAAAGCTATGGGTAGAGCAGCATGTCTGAACCACGGCCAAGTGTGCTGCCCTGTGCAGCCCAAAGGAGGGTAAGTAATCTCAGACTGAGGTCAAGATTGCAAGGAAATTACTTCTTAAACACACTTTTAGGCAGCCCTCAGGCATATGAGTTACTTTTGTATAAAATCTGAGTCTGTAGAAATTACTTCTTGTGTAAATGAGAAATAACTTCTAATATTTTTATCCAGTCCTCCTGTGCAAAATTTGGGCTGAAAGATGGAACATAAAAATTTTTACACTGTTTCCAGTGCTCCCTCATACCTACAGCACCTATTGAATTTTCTTTGGTCACAAACTGAGACCTATCTGAGGGAAGCATGGGATAAAACAACCAGTGGATGTAAAAACTCCCATCTGGGTTAACAGAAAGGTGGTGAAATACACTCAGCCCAGATTGCCCCAGAGGTCTGTAATGCAGAACAGCAGTGACAACGTTTCTGCCACAGTAACAGGTGCTGTTTGCTTCCCCCCATCACACTGAGAGAGAAATGAATAATGTAATAGCTGTCAGGAGCATCTGTTTGTTACTTATGCAAGTCAATCCTACATTGTGCTTTAGGGTGTAAAGTGATCTCCGCAGAAAATCCTTCCCTACGGGCATCAGTCTCATGGAATAACATGTATTAATGGACGAATTATTTTTTTTTAATCCAATGAAGCTTAAGCATTAGCTTTTGTTTCTTAGGAGGGAATAGGAAATCAACTATCTATCAGAAATACAGGTTTAGAAAATTATGTGGTATGATTTGCAGAGACATATTCAGATAGTGCAAGGGGATGCATGAAATTTAAGCTTTGTTAATAAGGAGAGTTGGGTACCTCTGCCAAGCAACTGCAGGCAAGACATGGACCTGCTGAGAACCAGTCAGTGAAAAACACCAGGAGCAATGACTTGACAGAACTTATTTTCTGATTACGGTCTTGCATTACTTGATTTTTAAGATTAGTTACATCTTTGAGTAATATGTTAAGTAACATGTTTGTGGGAGCACACTTTGTTTTCACTGTTGCATTTGTGTAATTTTGGAGCTGCAAAGTGTTCCAGTGGTGAAATGCATACCTACACTGGAGAGTAAGGAAAATGGCCTTAACTGAGTAGGAACTTTCCCTGTAGGCTTACTTGGGAAAGACAAGACAAGGCACTGGAACTGGTTGCTCAAAGTTTTGTATGCCTGTCCTTGGAGCTGTTCTAGGCCAGGCTGGATGGGGATGTTATCCTTGCCCATAACAGGGGTGTTGGACTAGCTGATCTTTAAAAGTCCTTTACAATGCAAACCACTTTATGATTCTACAAATCAAGAGCTACACTGCTCTGAAGGACCCCATAAATGCTAGCTTACTAGTTCCTTTCTGATTTTCCTACAGCAGCTATTTTATTTGTGACTTTAGTGGGGGAAAAGACCGTTTTATGCCTCAATATTCCTGGGTGCAATAACAAGATATTTCACTTTCTCTTTAAAGTGGTCTGAAACAAAGATTAGACATCCCACACTGAACAACAAGAAGAGTTGTTATTGTTCGATGTGTACTGAAATGACTGTGGCAAAATAGGGCTCTGATGTTACTTGCTTTAGCTTTCATATTAAAAATATCTTGATCAATACATCTTGTCTGTGAATGCTACTCACAAAACCAGGTAAATCAGGACAATTGGAGGGAAAGCAGATTGGCAGAGTGGAGCAGTCCTTGCTCCACCAGCACATTTCAGTACATTATTCTTGGCTCAGGCTCCACTTATTTTCAACAGCACTAAACATTCATTAGATTAAATCAAATGAACCACATTCTTTAAAAATAGCCAGAGCCTTGTCGTGCCAGTTGGAAAAAACAACAACTTTATTGGGTATTAAAACAGATCAAATAAATTAAAAAGAAATAAATAAATAGAATCATGTTCCCTCCTGGCGCAAGGGAGCACAGCTCTGAGGAGAGATTTTTGGCTCCTCAGTTCAGCACAGTGGTGGGTAAAAAAAGAACATTCTCAACAAGCTAAAACAAACAAATTAAGAAGAATTATAGACAGTCCAGCACAAACTCCACGCTGAACTGCATTGCATGCATATGTTCAGCAAATGTTAGAATATATCATTCCTGATCCCTCTGCTGCAGATGTCAGCATGGGATGGGTTTATGTCAACTTAGAAGAGCTGCCATGACCAAACAGCATCCTGGCCTGCCACCTCTACTGTGAAGCCTTAAGGCCACAGTCAGACCTGTCTGTTCTGATGAGATGGACCTCACCCTTATGTATGGCTCATCCCATTTCTCCAAACACCAGCAGACCCCTGTTGACACTAGCCTAACTTTCTTAATTTACAACCCATCTTTTTTATTTCCTCTGCATCCTGTAAAGAAGGAAGAGCCTAAAAGAAACCCAAAAAACAACAACAAAAAAAACCCCCAAACAGTTGCTTGGAGATTTAGTCCCAAAATTATCTTAAAAAGATCATCAGATAGATAGCATGACGTGGATGGTGGTAGAACAGCTTGCAGCAAAAGTTACATATGCTTGATTCAGTCTGTTTCAAGGGAACTTAAGAGTTGTCCCCAAAATATTCAGGTAGGTGTCATCTAGGAGAATTTCACCCACTCTTGGAGCAGAACACATCTGCAGAAGTTGTGCCATTTCAACTTCCAGCCTAACTTTGCATCTCAGCTATCTCAGAACAGGTTCCTACACTGTCCAGTTCCTCTGGGCACAAGACCAATTTCACTATATACAGCTTCTTCCTAAGCAGTAACCATTTGTTGACAGGATTGGTGTACAGTCCTGCCCTGCTGCTTCCTCCAAGGGCTCAGCACATGTTCACCAGTCCATGGACTGCTTGCCTGCTTCAGCAAGGTCTTGTGTGAGCAGAGATTTATGTGACCCACCAGTGCTCCTAGCAGATGGGTTACACTCAAATGAAGCTGCAGAAAGAGCCTCATCTCACAACCTAGTTTAATATAAGAGGGCCAGTAAGTGTGGAGCCATGTGCCATAATATGTCAGTATGGTATTGATTGGTTGCTGGAGATCTACATTGAGTTGTGGACACATCCTGAACAAGCTACTGGTCAGAACAAACCTCTAACCCTTCTGCAGAGAAGAGTGAAATAAAAATGTAAAGTAGATTTTGTGTTAATGTTCTGAAGCACTTATCTCCATTAGACCATGCTCATCTTTATCTTCTGGACTTACTGCAAGACTGATGGAAGACACAAAGCATTAAAGGACTGCCTTCTGGTCATGTTTTGGCTCCTGTCTTACTGTGTAGGGCCTCAGTGGGAAAATCAGGATTCTATCTCAGCCCATCATGGTCTGCTTTTCAAGACAAACAGGAGCCTCACCCACTTGTGCATGACAGAGGTGAGTTGTTGGTTTAGCAACTACAGACTATAGTGTAACGAAAGTATTCCTGACCTGCCTGTCTCAACTTGCTTGAGGTTGTTCTATTTGGATGGTAGGAACCACAGCTAATTTTCTATTTAAATGGCATTTCTTTTTCCTTAGAGTAAGTTGATACCCGCTTTATCTGTTGGGTTCGAGTTTTGGGTTTTTTTGTTTTTAATTTAATGTAAGACAATACAGGCTATTTCCCTGAGGTGTTTTAAAGAAAACTGCAAGTTCTTTTCAACACCTATCCCCCCTCCTCAGTATCCAACACAATTATGGCTCAATGTGAGCTAAAAGAAAAGTTTAAAAATTGGCATACAACATTTCACAGTCAAAGAGAACTTTTCTGTTTGGCTTGTCTGGAGGAATTGGATTGAAGTTAAAATAAAATTCAATGTCAATATTGTAGAAGTTTTTATTTATTTGGGACAAATTATTGCGTTAACAGTATTTTCCACTTCCTTTTTCTTTTTGGGTAAAAAGAATGCAGAGGCGTTCTTGACAGGCAATGTTTAGGATGGCAGAGCTTTCTGATTTACAATACCAGATCTAAGACAAGCATAAAAGAATCTGTAAAGCAGTTACTGAAACTTATGGCAGATATAAATAACAGGGGCACACATAACAGCAGCCAGCTGTGCATGGAATTAAAAAAATGAATGTTTTTAAGCTGTTTTTATCAGCTGGTGGAATGACAGGCTAGAAAACAACCCCTTTGCTTTTATCAGTGTGGAGAACCTCTGACTGCTTTAATTCTTTAGTGTCCACACACTATCAATAATGACATCTTTTTGATGCGAGCGCTGTGGCAGGCAGGATTTCTCCTCATGTCCTGTACAGAAAGGTTGCTCCTGGGAACATCAATGAGTGATTGCTAGCCTGGCACCAAACTTTCTAGAAATCCCAGTGCCATCAGACATGGTGGAGCTGTCTGAGGAAGAGGAGGCTGAGGGGAGATCTTATTGCCTTCTGCAGCTACCTGAAGGGACATTGTAGAGAGGTGAGTGCTGATCTCTTCTCACAGGTAATTAGTGTTAGAACAAGATGCAAAATCTCAAACTGCACCAGAAGATGTTTAGGCTGGACATTAGAAAAAAAAAATCACTGAAAGAATAGTCAGACCTTGGAACAGGCTGCTCAGGTTGATAGCTGAGTCACCATCCTTGGATGCGTTTAAAGATCATTTAGATATGGTGGTGAGAGATATGGTTTAGTGGTGAACTTCGTAGAGAAGGGTTATTGGTTGGATCTGATGATCTCAAAGGTCTTTTCCAACCAGAATGATTCTATGACTCTATTGCAATGTCAAACCCTGGACTTCACACACTGGCATTTCCAGTTACCGCAAGACAGAACAACTTGTTGTCTTAGTGCAAGATGGACACATACATGATGTCTTGAAGCATATTTTAATTCCCATATTATCTCAGTATGTTCTCTCAGCTGATTTCTTAATATATAACAGCTCTACATTACATGATAGTTCTATGAACACTGAGTTGTCAAGAGCCAAGAGCCCTGCCAAACCCCTTTGTTGTCTTTTGTGTCTCTCCCAGGTGCCTGTGGCTTCCTGCTGCTTTCCCAGTGCCAATGGAAATGTTTGTGCAGTCTCACAGGGAATCTAATCTGCAAACAGATCTAGGTTAAAATTAAAGTATAATGGGAAAAAAAGTTAATTTAGCTAATTTTCTTTGATCTGCCTTAGTTCTTCTGTCATTATAGTTTGGATTTTACTGCAAAAGCTTCAAGCTATGACTCAGGTGTCACCTGTACTGTTGTACCCTCTCCTGGTCTCAGTGATTCCATTCCTTATGGTAGCTCATGGCTGCTTAAATAGGCACAGAACACATAGCTCTTATTCAAGAAAGTTTAGCCTCCCCATGTGAGAAGAAAGGGTCCTTCCCTTTGGCTGACTACCTTTTGCTCAGCAGAGAGATGCACCAGCCTGCAGTGCTGCTAAGATCAGGCCCATCTCTGTTGTGCCTGCATAGCTGGTAGCAAGTTTTATGATGGCTATCAGCAAGCTGATGGGGCTTGCATCTATTGCATCTTTATGTGCAGAAGGACACATCTTTGAAATAATGAAAGGCTGCAGCATACTGAAAATTGCAGAGTGTGTACAGCTGCCAGGTGAGGGCTATGTACAAAGTGGCTGTTCTGTGGAGCAGCACTGTGTGTGTGTGTAGCTACAGCAGATTTATCTGAACAGACATGCAATGGTTTTGAAAACTATAAGGATGTAAAGCCTGAACTACCTTCCCCTGCCATCTATGCACAAACATTTTATTTACTAAGCTTTTATTTTATTACTGCAGCAAGAGCACCCCGATTCCTTCACACTGCATGAAACTTAATTTGACTTCAGCAGACAGTGGAAGGAAAAATGTTCTTATTTCATTGAATAAGAGTCCAGCAGAGTTAATAAATCCTTCGGCTTTTCCGAAGAATTCTGGTTTGCTCTAAAGGCCAGAGCCTGTTTTCTGATATGTAAGTGCAATTCCCATAGATTTCTGAGGAAATTGAGTCTATATTCCTTGGCAAAATGCAGCTATTAACTTAGAATTCTGAAGATACTTTAAATCTGCAGAGAAAATAAAGATCTGAGTACAGTCTGGAATAAGGTAACTAAAAATACTTGAAAGTGTGTTATGAGTTGAAGGATTTCAGTATTCCTCTATAGTCTGGAAAACAGAATGAAGCCCTTGAAATACAAACACCAGGTGCTACTATTTAATTTGTAATCAATTTGGCTTGCAAAAGCAAAAGTCAATTAAAAGGTTGCAGTTTAGTATCAGGCAGTTTAATGCTATTGATGAGAAATGTGGAACCTTAGGTTCACTTCATAAAAAGAGGAGTTGCCTACACTCATGAACTGCTTAGGAGAAGTGAGGGTTGCTGACTTTTGCGTACTAGAGGTATTGAATAGCCTGTTACTATTACTGTTGGAAGGTGCCCCCTTAGAGATTCTGGGGGCCATCCCAACCTTGATTGCAATATACAAGCAATTATCTCTATTTTTACGCTGTGCAAAAATGAAATTTGTATTTTGCAAACTGTAGAAAGGCAAAACATTACTTATTTCATGGCATTACAATCCTGCAGAAACAGTAATGATTTAGTGCCTTTATGAGGAGTGCATCCTTATATGTAAAATAGTGCCTTTTAATAAATGCTCGGGATATCCAAAGACAAGAATAGTTAAACCTTGTAAAATAACCAAGGGAACAGATCTTTAGCTCTTCTGAACAGTGAGATACTTAGATAAACGAACAGAAAATATAGTCAAATATGGGTTCTGCTTTAAAGAAGAGAGCAGAAAAATACAATTCTGGCATGAAAAGTGACACTTGTCAGAAAAGGCAGTATCTATTGTGAGGCCAGTTAATATGAATGGAAGAAACACTCTGGCAATTATGTAAATAAACTCCTGCCCTAGACTTTTAGACCATCATAGTGTCAAGAGCATTAGCTTTACTTTCTAGAGATTGGGATTAACGAAGTGCAGCTGACATTGGTTCAGGCTCTTTTGCAAAATGTGTCACCTGGCAATAACTGCCCTGACAAAATGCTTGCGTAGATGACAGGAAAATCAGGCTTCTTGTGTCAGGATCAATACATAAGATCTGTGCAGTGTGCTGAAGCAGATGTACAGAAACATTATTTCAATTACTTGAAATACATTATTTAATACACATGTGCTTTGCATTGTAGTTTGCCTATCTCTGACTCAGACTGGTCAGGGAAATGGGAATTTTAGCAGAGCTAGTTCACTTCAAAATATCCTCATAGAATATTTGTTTAAGATTATCAATGGAAGGACCAGACCAGCAGTGTACATGCCTTGCAGGGTTCAAATACTGCATGTAGGATTAGTCCCTTGAACTGCCTGAAAGGAATGAGAAGGCAATGTTTTGGTGAAGCCAAACTCATCAGTCATCAGTGTGTTACCACAGTTCTTGCAAGTACCAGTTACAGTTTCAACCTTTCTGATGATGCTATTAAAAATTACATCAGCTGTTTGACTTGAATTTAGTAGGGATGTCAGGCCTGAACCCAGCACCAGCAGTTTATTTTTCCTTCATGCCCTGGCTTGAAAGCTTTCATGGAAAAGGATCAGGCAATAAGTTACAGCATATGGAGCAAGGCAGAAAACCATGAAGAGCATAATAAATAGTGGCCACTGAAGCTGACCACACAGCAAAAAGCCTAGGCAAACAACCCAGATCTTACTCTTCCCCCCATAGTCCCAGATGGATTGTGGTCCAATGTGCATCTGTGAATCTGCTAAATTTAGTCTTGCCTTAGAGGAAACACAAGACACATGCTCCTGTTGCTCTTTTGGGATGATCTTCCTGTTAGCAGAATGGGCCAAGTGCTACAGAATGACTCCCTGCTTCCCACCACACTACATGTATTTCAAAGCACACGACTAAATACAGAGGAAATAGATTTTACTCAAGAAGCTATTTTTATACCCATCCTCTGGGCTGCTTCGTTTTCACTAGTGGAGCAGAGGCATGCAGATGTTATGGCTGCTGGCTTCAGGTCAGAGATAGCACAAAGCCTCACACTACAAACTGAACTTTACTCCTCCTGCTTGCTCTGGTGTCTGCAGTGCACAAAGGTAGCACAGCTCCAAGCAGGAGAACAAACAGAAGGTGCCTATGTAGCCAATAAAAAGAAACAGGCATCACATTCAGACCATTTTCAGTAGGTGCCTCCCCTGGACAGCTGTACAGAGAGCTTTAGATACTTGAGCTGTCCCAGTTTCTACAACCTCGGTATCACAGCAGGAGCTCTAGCGCTTTCTCAATACAACATCATTGCTCATACACACTTTTTATTGAGTCCCTTCAAAACACTCCTGTCTGTTTTCACCTTGCTAACAAAGCGAAGGCTGAGCTCAGACACTTCATTAAAGGACATGTGCTGGATCACTGGAAGAGCTGGAGACTGGGCAGAACAGGCCTTCCATGTGGTCCCTGTGGTCCCAGGCCAATGAGATGTTGTACAGTTCACATTACCCCACAAAACTCTCTCACTTAATGAATTAGAAGTGTAGTATTTACTCAGTAGAACTGTCTTTGGTGTTTGTGATGAGCCAGCTGTTGGGACATCAATATGTGAGCAATAAAAATTAGACCCCCTTTCCAGCACATCACTGAAGACGAGTTGGTAAAATAGGACCAGTGCAGTCAGTTTGTTCAGGTGTGCACAGCTGAAGGAAGTCCTCTCAGAGTGTCTTCCCTTAGATGGATTGTAGGGCACACAGAGGGCCACCTGCCCACTCACCTCATCTCCTAAGCAGCTAGGTCCTGGCAGTAGGGACTGGTTGGGACCTCCTCTTGTCTGTGAATGAGCTACAGCCAAGGAGGCAGGTTCTTTTCTCTGTTGGGGAAGGACAATGGTGCTCTGAGGCTTCTCAACACCTGTGCTGAGGAGCACAACTCTTGTTTCATTGCACAGAGCACTGAATAACTTAACCTGGCATCAGAAAGCATAGACTGGTCCTAGAAATGAAAGCTGGGAAGGCAGACAGTAGAGCCAGGAAGGCATGGAGAGTTTATGATCCTGGTCTTCTGCAGAAGCTGGGGGAGGAAATGCAGTCCTGAGCTGAATAGAGGGACTCCACATTGCTTTTTTTTTTATCCAGTGGGGAATAATGAAAATGCCTTCTAACAATGACTTTACAAGCAAACTTCAGGATATAAGAGTCTTAGAGAAACATCACAGAGTGGTCAGAATGCATGAATATGCCTTGACCATTCAATTCTCCTTCTTTGCCTCATCTTAAAATGATTAGCCATGTCTGACTGAGTGTTGTTTTCAATATCTCAGACACAGAAATAGAGCAAGAGAGGAAACAGGTCCAGAGAGACCATAAGAGAAAGCCTTCTTCCCCTCACTCCATGCAGCTCCAGTCCTCAACAGGGTGACCCAGTCCATCTGGCCATATGTATGCTGAGCTCCATCAGCCAAACCTGGACCACCATCACTCCACAAAACAGAAGTGTTGCAATAAGTAACTGTACCCTCTTCCAAAAACTGCGTCTCTAACAAACCCACAAGCATATCTAAAGGAAACAAGTGGCCCTTTATCTTACAAGAGAGGATTTTTCATTTTGGAAATAGACATCTCATGAGCACCACTCTGTACCACATTGACAAGAGCTGGAGTAGCAGCGATACACTGCGGTCATTGCTTCCTTCCGCAGAGACTAGCATTTAGCCCTTCTGAAACATGAGTGTTTTTGTCCTCTCACACATCTACACAGAGTTTGGAAACATTGTACACTACATTTTTACCGATGCTTTCCTGTTTGACTATTAAGATTTCTCTGCCGGTTTTCCTCTTTTTTTAGCTGATCTTGACTAACGTGATGCTGAAACCAAAAAGATTTACTATTTGATAGGCAGCAGTTCCATCCCATATTCAGTCAGGGATGATGGTGCCAGTATGTTAATGATGAGCCACACATGATCAATATAATATCAGCTACCAGGAAACTCTATTCTCTGAAAGCCTCCCAGCCAAAATAAGCAAAGGTCCCAAAGGTGCTGTAAGCTGTGCATTAGAAAACAGCATGAGCTGCACAATAATAAAACTGTCAGAGACTGTAATGCTAGAATGGACTTCTATCTCAGGTACCAAGACCTGTCTGCAATATCAGTATGCAATATGAAGTCAGACCAATGCTATCTCTACTTGCTGTGCTCCCTAAGTTGCTCCTTGTACAGGTACAGCAAGGGTCACCTATGGTAAGGATGGACAAAGAAGGAGGAGAAGCAGGAAAGTGGGTCTCACACAATGGGAATTAACAAATGTCCAAGCATTATAGCATCAATAGCCTCATCCTGATCAGCCCGTTGTGCCACAAGAAGTTTAGGTTAGACATTAGGAAAAACTTTTTCACTAGAACCGTTGTCAGGCTTTGGAACAGGCTGTCCATGGAGATAGTTAAACTGTCATCCCTAGGAGCTGTGTAGATATGGAACTTGAAGACACAGGTTAGTGCTGGGCACTGTAGAGTTGGACTTCATGATCTTAAGTGTCCTTTCCAACCTAAATGATTCTATGATTCTGTGTGTACCACTGCTGAGTTTCCACCTGTTTTTCTGCCAGACCAGGTCTGAATCCAGGTCTGAATCCTATCTTGAGCTCAGTTTGCCACAGCACTTTAACTTCTTTTTCTTTAAAAGGACACTCTACAGTGAAATTTGGGGTTAAGTTGACAGGGACTAGATGGAGAAGGTGTTACCCCCTGTCAGAAGAGGAAGCAAAGGCAAAGTAAACAAGAAAATTTGCAGGACTTCTCTCTTTTAAACAAAGATTCCTATGTTTAAAATAATAAAAGTCCATTGTACAAAAGCTAAGCAACTTCTCCCAAAATAGCCCTTCCTGTTTTACCAAATCATTCATCAAAACTGTACTTCTTGACAAAAATAAAGTTCCAGGTAGAGCACTGGAGGCCTTTTGCTGTGATTAGATAACAAAGCATCTGAAGCAATATGTATAATTTACTTTACTTGTACCTGTCATAGAGATATGAATTTACAGCTACAGTCATAGTGATATGAATACAACCCCCCAGGTATGGCTCAGCCTCTCAGCCTTGACTTGGCTGACCACTGAGAAACAACAAAAAGTGGGTCTCATCTCTCATATTGCCAACTGTTGATAAATATTGGTTATTTTTTTACCTTTTTGGAGATAACAATGTCCAGAAAAATGATGAAAGAATAGACAACACCAAGGATGGACACTTTATGGGTATCTGAGTTCTTTCACAGACTGACTATAAAGCAGGCGAAGGCACAAAGGTCTAGGTCTAGGTAGATTGCATCACCAGCTCTTCAGCATGGGAAAGAATGAGTGATTGAGTAGGGAGAAGCTGTGAAGGGCCATGGAAGTAGAGATAAACAAACTTCATTTGATGAGAGAGGAGGAGAAAAAACAAGGGAAAGGGTGACTTGATTGAAATAGAAAAGAGTTTTTGAGTTCTTTCATCTTTCGTTTCACAATGGCACAGACACATTTGGATACCAAGGCAGGGCAGTAGTCCCAAGCTGGGCCCCAGCAGCCCTTGGTGACAGCGTGCAGAGAGCTGTCGTGTTACACCACACTGGTTAGACAACTTGTTTCCAGCTTCTCTATCGTAATTGAAAAGGAGTAGAAACAAGGCAAAACCTTTCCTGATAGGATTTTTCTATGTAAGCTATGTCCTGAACTTATAACAAGGATACTATAAGGCAGTAAATGCTGGCAAGAGGGTCCATGTGACCTTTCGAAAGACAGTCTCTGCAATGAAATTTTGACTCTGATCATCCCTGTTGGAATGGTATTAGGAACAGACGTGATGGTTTGAGATTTTTAATTTAAATACTGCATTTTCATATTGACAATGGGAGCTCAAACATTATTTGCTTCATAGATACTACATAACCTGTTTATATGCCAGTTAAATCAATTGTGTTACCTAATGAAATGTGTCCTTTATTTCAGAGCCTTTCAAACATTTTAACTGATAGCCTTTAATTCAGATTTGCAAACCCCAAAACATTTTCTCAACCTCTACAAGGACAACTGAAGATTTAATGCAGTGCACTGCAACTTCTGAGTCCTACTCACACAGTTCCTGGGACATCAGGAATCTACCATCAATATGTTTTGCAAGAGAGATTGTTTAAAACACAACAAAGTTCATGAGCCAATGCAGATTGCAATGTAGTGCTCAACAGGAACAGACAAGATAAAAGCAGCCTAGTCTCTTCCCCACTAAAATCTAAGATGTTCTTACTTAGAGATGGAAAGAAACAAGTATATTGCTTTATATTTTTGTCTACATAGATCACTCTCTCTGGGATCAGAAATCAGAAGAAAGGGACTTTCAACCTCAGCAAGAGCTGAACAAGCCTCACCATCTTTGCACACTAATCCATTAAAGCATCTGCTCCTTCCTACAAGAAGTGGTCACAAAAACATAGTTGTCACTCTGATCTTCATTCTATGCATACCACTCCTCACCAACTTTGTTAAATACTTATTCCATTTCCTTCATATTCCATCAGCCCAGGCTGATGTTGCACCTACCAGCCACTAGCTATAGGGTCAAGAAATGTACTCCCTGAATGTACATGCTATTATCTGAGCAGCACCAAAACTCCTGTACCTCCTGTTCAAAGTCTGTTGCTCTCCCAGGTTGGTGCACCAGGACCAATGTGACCCAGCTGAGAAGTGCAGGCCAGACGCTCACACTGCTAACACACACCTTGCAGGAACTTGTATTCCCTCTTCTGTTGGAAGATACATGACTGTTTTGCAGTTTGCTCTATTACAAGGACCCACCACTTCCACCAAAGCCCTGCTGTTACGTGGCCATCTGCCTGCACAGCAAGATGTTTGCACAGCATCTTAAAAAAATATATTCGTCACCTCCTCCAGAGGTCTGCACCAGACACCATCATCCTGTGGGCAGGATCAAGTTTGAGGCCCTGAATGGGATCCATTTACATATCATCAGTCCAAAACAAGTGCCATAACCCCCTATTTTATTTTTTTTAACATCTTCTTTTTCCTTTGGTGATGGAATTTGCTTAAAATTACTGTAAGAGCTAGCCTCTGTTACTCTCTGAATTACACTGTGACTTTGCTGTTACATGAAGAATACTAAGTGAGGAGTCATAAGACAAAGTCTTAATATCAAGATTTCATCTATGTGTTTCTTGGGCCAAAATCAAATCTGGAATCAGTCAGAGCTAACGGGCTGACACGAGGAATACACTTGTCATAGTGTGCTTAATGTATATTGGCTAGGTCATTAAGGTCATTGCTTTCTATTCATGTGGATTTCTTTCTTAATCTGAAATTTATAGCCCAATATCTAAGAGCTCAATTATATGGTAAAAGAGACAGCAATAGAAGTCTCAGTAATTAAACATATCAGATAGCTCAAACAGAGCTTCATTTCTAGAGTCACGGGTCTTTCTTTTCCCTTCCTAGGAACATTAGTCAGAAAAACCTCCCATCACATGAATTCTAGAGTACAGTAACAGACACTGCAGATCATGTCTGTATCACTTGCAGGAGGTGAATCCCAGAAACCTGTTTGGTTTTTACAGAGGGTAATTGCAAACCCTGTCAGATCATTGGAAAGGAAGGACAGGCAGGACTATACTTGGAATCTGAGCTGTACTCAAGTCACGAAAAAATCAACTGTGTATCCTCCAAAGGAACACAGCCAGCAGTCAGACAGAAGGCTGGGAGACCAGTCCACATAGTCTCTGCACTTTTACCAATCAAGAGAAATCTGTAAAGGTAATTCATTACAGAAAGTAGGAAATGTTTTGGTTTGTTCTGTTCTATTTGCACCACTTTTTTCCTTCTGCAATATTTTATGTTAATTCATTACCTATTTTCAAAGGAGTAGAGTAAAACAGTAAGAAAGAGCCAGAGCACATGTTCTGTTGTGAAGTCTGGATTTGCATTTCCAGCGACGTTGTTTAAAAAGGCTTATTTTTGGTTTGATGAGAACTTTGCTCTACAAAATGTTCTGGTGATCCTGCCAAGCCCTTCAGGACTTCATCTGTTCAGGTGTTGGCTGACATATTACTTTCTTTACTCTTTCTTTTTAAAGATGGTAGGTAGCTTTCGTGAGCCATGTGATTTACAGTTATAATCCACTATAACTTACAATAGGACCAAGCACAGTGTCTTGCCACTTCCCACTAAGAAGATGCAGCTATGTTTTAATACTTGTCAAAACTTTTCATGTTTCTGTCATATATTGCAGAATCTATTATTAAAAATGTTGAGTTTGGGTATAGGTCCTTCCTGTTCTTGAAATTACAGTGCTTGTAAAACAGAAGAATTATGGCAATTGCAAGGAAAATTCACTATTAACCTGCTTTTCTGCAACTGTGCACATTTATGTGCTTGGAACAGAAAAGGGACATCGTCTGATGTTGACATAAAATGTACCAGCATTGGTTCTGGGTTCTAGAGAAAGGCCAGAAATTCTGTAAGCCTGGACTAAGTGATTCTGAGTCCAAGCCATGCCTAGAGCTACTAGAAGTAGAGAAGGACATAAATCTGAATAGTCAGAAGCAATTTATCATCCTTGCAGCATCTCATGAGACCAGCAGGCTCTTCCAGTGGCTACTGCATTTTCCTCTTTACACTGAAAACTTACTCCTGACTTTATTCCCAGCATCTGGTCATTCAGTTTAAACAATTTCCTGTTTTCCTATTAGAGGGAGAACTGATTAGACACAGAGTCTATTTGCTGTACCCTGGCCAAGACTGTGGATTGCGCGGTTATTTTTGTTATTTCTAGCTGCACTTCTGGAGATTCCATTAATACTGAGGCTTCAGTATGTGCAGGAGGAAAAGCAAGGCTAGGAGGAGACGATATACAATGAAATAAAGACCACAAATACATGGCTGAAGCCAGCCAGCCCCAGACTCACTTGGCATCTGTTTGGAGACGATGGGACAAGAGCCAGCTCCAACCTGGGGGCAGTCAGAGTCACAGTGTTATGTGAGATAACCTGCCCTGCAGGCAGGCAACCCTGCTAACGCAGGCTTATTGCTGTGGTGACACAGCCTGATGGCTTCCAGGCATCGATTAGCTCTGGTCAAACAGCCACAGCCTGGCACTGTTCCCATCATGTCATACCTGTGGTGCAATCATGCTGCAAGCAGAGTCCCATGTGCCCTGCCAGCCCTCAGCCCCTGCACCACCCTATCTCCATCCTCCTTAGGATTTCCTGCCTTCCTTTCCACAGCTTATTCTTCCAACTTTCTTGTTTTGCTTCATTTGAAGAGAAACTGTTCAACTCAGGGCACTCAAATGAGGTTTAAGTGGTGTCCAACATTGTTCTTCAGCTGAGAACCCAAGCCCAAATGATGGACCATGCACCCAGCAGACATGTCCCTGGCTTCCTATGAGGCCTGCCATGCAGTGACTGCTCCTGTGCAGACCAGATTTAATTTGCATGTAAGCAACTGCAGTGCTTCTCCAACAACAGCTGAAGACCAGGACAGCCTCTGTGGTGGCAGAAGCAGAGCAAGGCCCCAGGCACAAGACAGAGAGGAGAGTCGGCAGTGAGTCTAAGAAGCCCGTGACAAGTTTGGAGTTTGCACCACAGACAATGCTGATGGCCAGTGCTGATTTTACCACCTCCCTCTTGCAGAGCAGGGCAAGACGAATCAAGCAACCAAACGAGTCCTGACAAGTGACTCAAATCTGGAAGGAAAAGCTGAGTTCCCCAGGTTTGGATCAGATGTCTCTTTAAAGGAAACTCTGATGGCAGACCCTGGCCCCACTCTACTACTCTGTTCTGGGGATGTGCCCCAGCCCAGCCCTGCAGTGGGAGTGCAGGCAGGGAAGGAGGGCTGGCTGTAGCCCTGATTCAATGCTTTTTCTCAAAACAAACAAACCCAGCAAATTTAACTTGCTCAAACAAGAATAGGTCAATTTCTATTTCCTTTAACACCAAAGGACAAAGAAGTTTTTAAAAAGACAGTTCAGGTTGCAGGGTTGTAGTAAGGAGTGGGATGACAGGAGCCTTTCCTCCCTGAACCTTTCTTATGTTGTGCACAGCTAGAAACAGAGGCACAGCCCAAAGGAGATGTGCTCTGGCCACACTGAACTGAATCAGTTCTGGTTTGTCAGTCTGGGAGGGGTCTCCTATGTCTGTTTGCATGGATGCTGTGTGCAGGACATACATTGCTCAGAACAGAACATTGACTAAATAGGCCACAGACACCACAGAGACAAACAGTGTTTCACCATTCACTGTGGGTGATGTCCAAGAGTAGTACCAGGGGTGTGTTTTCTTGCACACTAACTGTAAAGGATTCTTCCCCCGTTATTCTGTGCCATTACACACAATGTCTGCAGTACACGAGTGTACCAGTACTCACTGGTGGTTTGTCTGTAATAATCGACAGGCAGCAAGGATTTACTAAAAGACCATGCACTGGTGTGCACTATGGCCCTCACAAAATAACATTCCCACAGTATGGGGCATCCTGAGCACATACAACATGAGTGTCCCTCCCTCTAGGCTTTTAGGCACTAAGACCAATCCCTTTGTTGTTAAAAGGTCTTATTTTGACCCAGAATCTCAAGACAATAATGGCTGCCACATAGCAAAAGACGCACACGTACAAACACTGATTCATGGAAATGGAGTTAGGCCAGCACTGGGCTGATTCACAGAGAACCGGGAACAAAACTCACTGACGACTTGACAGCCTTTTACCCACACGACTGCAAGAGCCGCCCAAACAGCTCTGTACTTACATAATATGAAAGGGGAAATGTGAAAGTCTGCCGGACTGTTGCCTACCTTTTCCTGAAGGGAAGAAGCAATCCATTTCCACACTGCTGCGGGAATGGGAAATGCAGAGAGCGCTGCTTGGGACCAGACCCTCCTGAGGTGGGCTTCGTTCTGTGGTCCGGACCAAACACCAGCCTGGCCTTTCACTTGGCCTCTCCAGCAGCTCCACCGTCTGCCCCACCTGAATGCTCAGCTCGCTGCTGTGGCCCGCTGTGAAGTCCTGGAGCACCACAGTTAGTTCACACCCTCCAGACAGCTGCCCAGGTTCAACAGGAAAAAAAGAGAATGAGAACAGAAGTTAGAGAGGGCAGGATGAAGGCAGTTGTCTTTGCATTGTATTTACACTGGCAAAGACAGAGTTTATACTCTTTGGAAGCCAAGTTAATCATTTCTTTTGTCAAAGTTCAACATGCCGTGGCCCTGGTTTCTTTTACCTCTTATTGATTCTGCTGGGATGAAGTGAGAAATCAAAGCTACCCACCCAGTAACCTTTTGAATGATGAGAGCTGTGGCTAAATTTTCTAGCTGTGAATTTTCTGGCTGTGGCTATCTATCAGAAACTTTGCTTTTTTTTCTTGCCTTAGTTTCTGGGGTGGCTTTCTAGATTGACAATAGCCCAGGCTGTCTCAGCACCATGCCCTCATGGCAGGACAAATTCCAGCTCACCACTCTACAGCATGAGACAGACACATTCCCACATGCCACCAGTGCAATGAGGAAACAGCTACGTCTTTCTTTTTACAAGAACCATGCCCTCATCTTCCCAAACTTGCTCTAGGGATCTCTTTGGACTCTAGGGAATCCTGACTGTGCAGATGAGAAAAGCTCCTTCCATGTTCTCTGATGGAAAACAGAGGTGTAAATATATAAACACAGAGTGATAGATTATATACTGACTTCCAGGATTTGTATCTAAGAATAAATGTATCGTCTTACTTCCGTACTGAGCGCTGGCAACCTGCTGCTTTCCTTCAGCCTCACCCTGTGACTCTTGATGAAAAATACCAGTCTCTGTTTAATCACAGTCTCTATAGAACCAGAATGCATGTATATGTATAAATGCTCTTGTGTATATAGCCAAACAAAATAGAAGAAGTGGTTGCACAGGCAGCAGAGCTTGTTTTCTTACACACTTGGATCTCAGAGGTTGATTCTTGTGTGAGCACAAGGCTGTTTTACTGGTATGAAGAACCTTCCTTAATGCTTCTCTATGGTTTGAATTTCTTGCCTTCTGCCTGTCATCAGGGGCCCTCTTTTGGGTCTTTCTTCTCTGTGTGTTGCCTGCTTCTCTCAGGCATGCAGGAATCTTTGAGGTCCTTATTCCAGTGTCAAATTGGATATAAATCAGCCTGACTCAAAACTTACCAAGGTAAAAATGGTAAACAAGCTGATTCAAAATCTCTAAGACGACCATAAATCTCATTCTTCTTGGGATAGCTAAACCCAAGCCTATTATACACTGTTTTCAAAAGAACAACTTCTAAATGCAACTGAATCAAGAGAAATTTTGTAAGACATGGAGAGTGTCTCTATGAAATCAAAGAGCACTGGATCCACTTATTGGCTTGAACTGAGGAGCCCTTGAGGAGAGCACACTTATCTTTACAGACTTTGCTCTTCAGCTGGTACAATGTCAAAATCCTTTATCTTAGACTGAGTAGCCCTGAACAAACACTCCTAGGGGAACAGCCTGTCTCCCCACTCTGTGGCATAGTGGTTTGTGTGTCTGAGGCAGGTGTGAAAGAAATCACAATCACAGAGGTGATATTCACAGTTACGAAAGAGGTCAGTGGACAAGGACTGGTTCTCACCTGTCCTGTGTCTCTGCCGTAGATGAAATGCTAGATTTGGGGAAGAAGAAGGAAATATTTCTCTGAAAGATTATTTGTAAATAAATAGAAAACAAACAAAGCAAACCCAACCATGGCAGCTGTTCAAGGCCACTCAGACAGAGTGCTTGCATTAATCCTGACAGAAAGAGCTCACTGGGTTGATGACAGCACATGAGAGATCAGTTTAGCACATAATTATGCAGTCTATCTGCAAATACACCATAACTGAAGTACAAACATTCACAAGTACGGTAAGAATAAGGTATTGGTATAGTATTGACTGAGATTTCTCTGCTATAGGCTAATTTAGGAGTAGAACATATTTCTGATCAATACGATACCTGATCTGGTATGGTATGAGATATTTAAGACACAAAACCTGATTACTTCTTGGTAAATAACACTGACAAATCTTACCAGATGCTATGATTTTCCTAATTCTTTCCCTGCTCCTTGCCAATTAAATGTTATTTTCCCAGCATTGTGCTATCTATGATGCTTGCCCTGAAAATAATCAAATCTCTCTTTCTTTTGGGGGAAAACATGTTAACAAACACTACTCTATCTCTGTGCAGAGGTAAATGTAAAGCATGTACATGCCCTGCACTCGAGCACCACTAGGTGTCCGTATTTGCCATCACACAGAAAGATAGTTTGCTGTGGAGAATTAACTCTCGCTTGTTTTCAAAGTGCTTGTCTAAGTGTGATGTACGGTAGCCAGACACGAAGAGGCTGGTTCCGACAGGATCCCAAGACCCCTCAGTTACAATGGTACGAGCAGAGAAAGCTCCAAAATATTACAAAAAATTCTTCATGTTGTTCAGGCTGATTTTTGAAAAAAGAAACCATTTTTATTGCTGAAACAGCCTGGAAATATTTCAGGGAAAAAGGCCTGATGAAGACAGCACTTGGGAAAGTTTGAAACTAACAAGGCACTTCTCAGGGACTGTTTCCCACCTTGGAAATATTGCCCTAAGTAGCTTCTCACCCCCTGCTTGTGATGCTGCTCCTCCACTGAGGAACAGCCAACCCAAATTGAGCTTGTTGTGGGTCAATCTCTTCTCGAATAACTAAATATCTGTAATGCAAACAAATGATTCAGAGGGGCAGGTGTGTTCCATGTCTCTCAGGTGTCATCTGTCCCAGAGCTCCTGTTTTAGCTGTTTCATTAAAAAAAATGGCAATAGTCATCCCGTCTAAGAGCTGCCCTGCACTTGGGGTGATCAAGCTCTTCTTCATCAGAAGAGATATTCATCTCACATGTGTGAGGGAAGGAGATAACTTCCTTCAGCTACCTGAAAGCTGTGTTTGTATCACCTGATCTTTCAACATCCTCTGGACCAGAATACAGACCAGGGCTTCCTCATGCTCCAACTCATTGGTTGGAGCCAGTGCTAAAGTAATTTGCTTTCCAGAAAAAGCCCTTCCCTGAGGCAGGAGGAATTAAGTAATTTCCCTTTGAGAGGTGCAGGGGGTAGGTGCAAGCAGTTAGTTCTGGCAGGGGCCAACGGACCAGCTTTAGGTGCCAGGCACAAAGAAGAGAAAAGGAGCTCCTTTCTTTTGCCCAAGGATTTACAAGTATTTACCAAGCCTGTTCTGTGTTTTACATATCACCACACCACAAAGAACATTTCCATACCAAGTTAACCCACAGCAAAGGAATCTCTCTAGAAAGCTTATATTATACTAATACATAAAGAATTTGTAAGCCACCGAGGAATACTGCAAAGACATCAGATTCCCAATGACAGAAATCCTTTCACCTATGAAGTGATCCCTCAAGCTATTAGTTACTTAATTTGTTTTTAAAGAGTAATTTTCCAGTCTCAGAGAAGTGCATCATGCTTCTCTCTACCTCAGAGCATGCAAATTAGAATACAGATGCGCTGCTGGTTTCTCACACATAACTGCATTTGGTTTGGAAAGAGAAATAATATAGAGAATGCCCTCAAGGTTGAACTTCACAGGCAAATGGCTTAATATTTTAACATGTAACATTCACTTTAATTATTCCTGGTATAAAAACCACCATCAAAGCCAGTGAGTGGATACATTTAAAAATCAGACAGCAGTCTAATCTGGTTACGGTACAACAAGACGCAATGACAATGAAACACGTCTTTGCAGAGCACAAGGCATAACTGAAATATCTGAAACAGGGACAAATCTAACAAATTGCACAGCACAGCCTTACTATGAGGAAGAAAAGGAAATGGTAGAAGCAAATAGCAAAATGTAATGAGGAAGCAGAAGGACCCCAAGCAGACCAGAGAGAATGTGCCACATGCCATGAGAAAGGCTAGCAGGAGCCCCAGCCTGTCTCCATGGCTTGCTACCCACAAACCATCTCCCACCTGCTGCATCATTCACTTATTCCTGAGCCAGAAAGCATTGCTTTGCATTCAGTGTCTAAGTGTTTTCATCAGGATGCTCTAAAACAGATTAAATCTGTTACGTTACCTGTGTAGGCCACTGAAAACTCTCCTCTTCACCATGTGATACTTCTCACTCTGAGCACTGATGCAAGCAGTTTCTGTCAAACACTGACTCTGGTGAATGAATTTTGTCACAACTTACATGAGCTTTTTGCTTCTGGGAGCACTCAACTGGATGCCCATCAGCTATGGGAGGTTGAATGCAAGTCACCAACATGACTCCAGGCATGGTCATGTCTTGCTGCAGGGGCATCCAGGCTGCTCATGTACATGAACAGTTCCTGAGCTCAGTGCTGTATCAGAATCCCTGGGCTGGATGCTGAGGGATTACTACAGCTCAGGAATCTCATTGCCATTCACTGGCAATGAGCTATGGATCACTGATTTTCCAAATGTATTTGGAAATGGGGAACACCAGGTATATATCTACAGTTTAGTCAGACCTTTCTCCCATCTGAATGGTAACAGAGAACAGAAGAATAAATGTCAGTGCATTACCCATTCCTTTTGAGTGTCACACTGCCTGAAAGCACAGTAAGCTTGAGCTGCCTCACCTCTACCAAAGCCTATAGGCTGTTATTTTCCTGGCCTAAGGGCTCACTGTGGCCAAAGATGCACTGCTGGTTCATAACACATAAGTATCCCTTCATGCAATATTAAACTATTTAAAAAATATATTACAGTGTTAATAACCATGCTCAGCTCAACTCACTATGCTCTAAATTATCCAACATAGTGTTACTGAAATTACTGTATCATTTGATCATATTTATCTCCTTTTCCTTTCTCTGTTCCTAAAGTGCTTCTGTTTCCCCTTCAGCATATTTTTCAACCATAAAATCCTATTCAGAGGCAGACTCAGACGTGTACAGCACCTGCAGATGTAGGTAGATGTAGGTAGGTAGATGTTTACTCTGCATTACAAATCTCAAGTCAATATCTGATTTTCACTCAAAGACTTAGCCACAGAGAACAAATCTACCAAGGGTCAGAAGAGCTGCTCAGAGTATTACAGCATTTTGAAATACTCCAACACTGCTGTAGAAATCCATACTAGGGGGGTATTTTCATATATTCAATAGGACACAGAGCTCTGCCAGTTTAAACAAAGCATTCTGTGTGGTGCGACACAGTGTCCTAATAGAAATGGCAAGTTTTCTGTTGCTTTTTGGCTCTCTGCCTATCCTGTTCTGAATGATAGCCAGCTTTGGACAGAAGCATTTAGTCACCATAAACAGCCTATTTCAAGAGGGTGAGAGAGGCAGTGGGAGCAAGAATGGCATTTGCATTCTTATAAAGAGATTTAAAAAGTGAGTTAAGATTGCTTAGATGGTGATTCTGTCTGTGCTGGAATAGACCCAGGAGCTGTCACTCTAGCTGGGTGACAGGCATGAGAAATCTTACACTCTGCAGAAATCTTTGTGAAAAATTCTCTGATTTTGTAGATATTTTCTTTTTACTATGAAGTTAGATCAAAATCTGAAAGTATTTCAATACAGGGAATTGCTTTGGTTTTCTTATTTTGCAGGAGGCTCTGTTTGTAGTGTGAACACAGAGTCATATGTTCCTCCCTCTACAGTTCTAAATGATGTGGAGCTGAGGGCTCTGGCAAGTCTGGTGAAGGCTTCATTGCATTGGAACAGAGGTGTTTCTATGGGTACAGACTACATTTCAGTTGCAGTCAGCAAAATTACTCAAGTTCAGAACTAGAAATTCAGCAGAGAATACTTGGCTTATCTCTCAGTCTAAGTCCTCAGGCCCCTCTATCAATCTTCCATTAAGAAGCTTATACTTTTATCCATGCTTCCTGTTTGGTCTGACCAGACAAAGGGGAACACTGCCTGAGTTTCACCAGTAGGTCCCTTTACACAATTAGCCAAACAAGTGGCCGGGGTCATGGTGACAGCCCTGTAACTCAAATTACCAGTTTTGCTCCTCTCAGTGAGGAGATAACAACAGAGGCATCTGGATGTGCAGAATTCTATAAATTAAGATACTGGTAAGTTATTCTGCAGCAGGAAAAAGAGACAGAGAAGGAATGTGGGAGTTATAAATTTGCTAACAGAAAAGAAATCTGGTGTTACAGGTCAAATAGCATGTATCTTTCCTATCCAGCATCTCTGACTGCTGTCCCTACTAGATCACTATATCCTGATTGTGCTTGAGTTTTGGACTCCAATATATGCTAACATCTGCAGAACAGCCTGGATGGTGTTGTCTCAATTATTTCTGAAGCCTTTTTTTTTTCCAGAAAGCAAGACTAAAGTCAACACAAATTAAACAGCATATCCAACTATAAAAAGCACTTTGGAAGATATAGACAACTAGACTCACTTTGTTTCCAAACAAACTGAACCACAGCATCAGCCTGTGTTTGATCCTAAAAGATTGAAGGTTTTCCCATGGCATTTTGGTCAGAGAGCTGGTACCCAAATTTCATTTATTTCCTTTCCATGGAGAAACAGATATAATCGGTATTTTCTCAGTGACACAGAGACAGAAAAACTAGCTCAAAACCTTTGCTACCAGTGTTGCAGAAGGTGAGGAAGTTAGATGGATGAAACCCTCCAAGGTAGCCATATATCACAGCCGTGGGATGTTTTAAACTCACCCAGGGTTAACAGAAGTGCAAGAACAGACTGAAATCCTAGAGTACTGACTAGTTGCTTTCCTTTGTATGTCCAGCACAGCCTGGGCAAGGCAGATAATCTTGACCTGGGTCAAGGGTTTCAGTCAACAGATGATTCATCAGACATCAACTCCCAAGACACTGCTAGCAAGTACACAAAATGTGATTATGTATTACAGCCAGGAAACTTTGTGGAACATCTCCAGGTACAAAGAGCACAGACAATGGGTGCACTTGTAAAACCTCCACACAGCTGATACATTTAAAATAGAAGCACAGTTGTCTGCATCCCCTAACTTGTATCACTAGAGAAGGGAACTCAAATCCAGTGAAAGCCTTAGAAAAACAAGGGACAGCACACTTTGCAAGGACAAAGAGTGAGCACTGTCCACATCTGTCACTATCTGGCCAGAATTTTGAGAAGGGATGAATCAAATAATCTTCCAGCAGCCATTTCCCCATCAGTCAGTGTTACCAGCTGAGTGACCCCTACTATTTGCTTGTCAACAGAGAACCAAAAACTTCGCTGATGTCAGTATCAGGGAATGATTTAGGTCCTACGTGCCCCGATTAACCTCCCCTGCTCTTAAACTACACTGAAATAACAAGTTACCTGACCAACTAGGAACAATGGCACACAACAGCCACAGGGCACACCTCAGACTGATGTCCTCTTGAGAAGGTATGAAATGATATTCAGAGGAAAAGTGCAATAAGATAACCCTGGGCATGCTTTAGAACAAAGCAAATCTCATGTTATGCACTGGATAAACTTTGCTTGATATCCGTATCATAGAATCATAGGATAGCTTAGGTTGGAAGGGACCTCAGAGATCACGTAATTCCAAGCCCCTACCCTAGGCAGGGACACCTCTCAGTAGACCAGGTTGCCCAGAGCTACATCTAATCTGGTCTTGAACACTTCCAGGGAGGGGATATCCACAACCTCCTTGGACAACCTGTTCCAGTGCCTCACCACCTTCACAGTGACAAATTTCTTCCTAAAGCCTAATCTAAATCCATCCTCTCATAGCCTGAAACTATCGTCCCTTGTCCTATCATCAGAGTCCATCCTAAAAAGTCCCTCTGCAGCTTTCCTGTAGCCCCCTTTAGGTACTGAAAGGATTGTAGAGGGTCCCCTTAGAATCTTGTCTTCTCCAGTCTGAACAGCCCCAATTCCCTCAGCCTGTTTTCATAACCCTTATAATTTAGGTAATTATTTTAGACATCTGTGTTGCTGCCTGAGCAGTTGCACTTTTAATGGAGTTATGAAAAGTGATATGGTTTGAAACAACCCCTGCAACAGGCCTTCCCCCTTGTCGAATAAAAAGCAGCCTCTTCCATCAAGACAAGCAGTTGATGTTGCTTCAAAGCTATGTTTTCATGATATGGTCCTCCTCCAAGAAGTGAGGGTGTGAAAGCAGAAAAGGGATAATCTTGTACTCTGTCATTTACCTCTGCTAGCATGCAGGGGTCAGGATTTAGTGGCCACCACCATGGTTTACATCGATATAAGCCTGATTACATCAGATAGATATCCTCCCCATTGGACACCATGCTCAGCTCCCAGCACTATCAGGAGCAGTGCACAGATCTGTTGGTAGGACCTACTGTGTCTCAGTCCAGCCTTGCTGCCTAAGGTGATCTTGACTCTCCTAGAATCCACATGGCTTAGCAATGAAGTTGAGTATCTGAAGGAAGCATGGATGGGGAGCCCAGCACGCAGACGTGCAAACGTCTGCACTGATGCTTGGTAGCATCATAGGAAACCACAACACTCCTCAAAATGGGTAAGGTTCTGAACAGAGAAACCAAAAACATGATGAAGGATTTAAAGTATCCCCTGATGTGCTTTTTTTTCCAAACTGTTGAATTCACATAACAGATGTTTTATATAAAACTGGCTTTATTTTTAATTGGAGGAGATTATCCAAACTATGTCTAAGCCACATGGTCCTGTAAAACTGACTCCCCTCTGCCATTGCTGGAGAGGTTAGCTTGGCATCCCTCTCCTTTTCCAAGTCATTTCCTCTTTGCAGATTTAATAGGTGCTATTTTTCTTTTTTATTGTTTGTCCCAAGGTCCCATTACTATAAATCTGGGCCTTAGGGCCAAGATTAACTCAAAGGCAGATTTGTAGAAGTTGCTTTTAATGCTTTTCAGTAGTGGGTTGGTCTAATAGAACATAAAGTGAAATGTAGATTTGAGACAGAATAAGCACTGGAAGGAACGATGACAGTGAGTGGGCTTCATCTCCCAGCTGCTGAAGGAACACCTGGTCCTGGCTGGCATGTTTTTCTGACCCTTTTCCCCCTGCATTTGTATTTAGTACATAATAGAAAAACCAGGACACATTACTGTCAGGACTGTTAGACAATGCTGGGTGCCAGGCAGGCTTCAGGCTGAAAGAATGTGTGATGGCTGAGGGCACTGTTCTGCCCCTTTACCACACTGCATACATGGCTGGGCTCAGTGCCACCTGGACAACTAGTGCCTATTTCTATGACATCCAGTGCAACCCATGAAATCTATCAGTTGAGAGTAGTAATACTTCTGGTAAATATAAATCACACTTTAAGAGGCTGAGACTGCTATATAAACTCTAGATGCTGTTTGGATGAGATGGTTGAAGCTACTGACAGCAGTTGGAAGCAGCCAGGCAATCATACACAGACTTTTATCCCTCTCTCCCAGGCTGTTTTCTCTAATACCTGTAGTTTACTGGTTGTTATATCAAAGCTCTACACAGCGTTCCCAATAATCACCATATAAAAACAGACCACTGCTGTAGCAAATAGGCTGCACGGGGTGAACTCTGATCGAAGGAATGCTCCCTTTGAGGAGAGTTTGCATGCCCATAACCTTAGTCAGTGTTTGACACTATGGATAAAAGATATCGAAGGATATGATTGTGTTTGAGTCCTATTGTTTGTCTTGTCCACTGTACCCACTGAGATTATTTAGCAATTCTGCACCATCTTCAGCCATCATGATGGGTTGCAGCTTGAGCCCTAGCAGTTAAATCCTGGGGCTTTAATTCTTCTCTCCATAGTACTGCTATTTACTTGAGGTGACCTCATTTGCCAAGTGATGTAATGGGGTGCACAACTGAGCTTGGCACGTCTAAGCAGATGTTTTCAGTGGACAAAGAAACAGCATTATGAAACAAAAGTATTGCCTAAAATGTAAGCAACACAAGAGATTACAATGGCCTCTATGCAGATCAGCTTACCTAAAACAATATTGAAAAGCCTTTGGCTGCAGTTGTGCACTTCCCTTTGTAATTGGAAACTGTTGCTTGTACTACTGTAATGTGACTCCCAAAGGAACCAGCAGCTGCAGGTTTTGAATTTTATCATTCTTGGCCTCTCTGGTTGAAGAAGTTGACTGGAGCATGCCCAAAGGATACTCTTCATATAAAATGTTCTTCTTTAACAACAAATACAAAAATGGTTGCACACTATTTTTACTGTCTTTTGTTTTAGCTTCTACCAAGGTAATAAATTCTATTTCAAAGATGACTGTAAGTCCAGAGAGTTTGATAGTTCGTCTAGCTTGCTTTGTTTCAGCTGAAAGGAAATGTTCATTGACTTAGCCGTTTACATTTGCTGTCATGTCACGCTACCAGGGAGGGCTAAATACAAATCGATGAAGTCCAGCACAAACAAGCAGAAGATTGAGAGAAGCCTGAATGAGCTTGCTATATTCATTTATCAAAGTATGAGTAGAATAATAAGGTCTATTGATAAGAACATTCCCATTCCTGCTTAATTTCAGTGAAGGCACTTCAGATAAAATACTCTGGCCTGCATAATCTCTGTTACATGTAAATTGTTCCCAGACGAATATTTTCATTTCTGTTCCTACTAGACTCACTTCAGTTAATACAGAGGCCTCGATTTCCAAAGATGGATGTCTATGTTTACCCACAACACTCATGTATGTGTTCTTTTGGTCCCCCAAAGCACATTCTTCTTTGCACACAACACAAGCAGAGGAAGGTTACATGAACTGAGCCTAAAACATCCTCAGGGTATTTGAAAACATGAAATGCTGCAGTGTCCAGGATAAACAAAAGGTTTTGGTAACTGAGAGTTAAGTTTTCAGTGTGAGAACCAAGTACATTTAAAGTCTGACATTACCATATTGAGTCTTTAAAGCCTGTAGGGGCTGTGCTCAGGGCAGCTCAATTAGAGAGCTACTGCTGGAGATTTCAGAGGCACAGAGGAGGGGCAGAGTCTGAAATCAACAAAGTTCAGTGTGAATTGAACATTTAACTTCATTTGAGTTTCTTTTGAAAATCCTAGGCTAAATCCCTATCTTACCCTTAATTGGCAGATATAAAGATATGTGATCAGGGGAAGTACGTCTGGTTTTTCCTAGAAATTGGGAAATAAAGATAAGCCCTGTAAGAACTCCTATTGCAGAAAGGCAAAAGCAAAAGATTTTGTGGCACCCTAGGTACAGACGAGAGGGACAATTGAAGCCCATGGACAGAGAAGTGAAGACACAGGGCTGTGGCCAACCTGAGGCTGCAGACGATGAAATTAGCTCAAGGGGTGGCAAAGGAAGATGATGAATATCAGCAGCACTAACTATCCAGGCTGATAAACAGCCCTCAGTGCCAATCGACACAGTAATGAAACAGAGAATTGTCATACAAAACCTTGATTCACTTTGAGATAAGTTTCCTGAACTGGGCAACTTTAGAACAAGGGAAGAAACAATTAACCTTCACCACAACTTTCTTAAACCCCACTTCCTATTACTCTTAACATCCACAGCCTGTCGGTCATGCATGCATTTGTATGTTATTAGCATTATATTAATTGCACCTACTTGAACTGAATAAGCAACAAGACACTTCCTTGGCTAAACATTTCCTTTTCCAGACACAGAACTGTGCTCCCTTCATAAATTCCATTTCAATAATTCATTATTTCTTTCCATGTTGGAAGATTTTTGGCCTGAGCATCTGTTTCCTTTCCTAAACCAGAAGCATATTTTAGGCAAGAACATTAACGATAAATAACAAGTAAGCAACTTGCTCTACCCCAGGCAATACAGTAGCAGAGATGCCTGTCCAGACCTCATTAACCCCTCTGCAATCTAAAGCAAGAACTGCTGAAATATTCTAGTTGCCTAAGTGGAAGGGAATCATGCTTGAGCTAAAAGAACTTAGACTTTACTGAACTTAGCCTGAAAAAGGATTTTACTGTTGCATCACCATACATAAAACTGTAATTATGAGCTACTGGTTATTTGAATAATGTTTCTCCAAGAAAATTATAAAAACACAATCATGAATCTCCAAGAAAATTATGAAAACACAATCAAAAAATGTCTTTCTGTCCTCTCAGGGTTTGCACACAAGGCTTTAGCAAGTTGTGACCCTATTAGGAGCATGTACATAACTTGTCACAGTCTGCACTGCTTTCCGCTCTTCTTTCTGATTCACCTTTCCATTTCTCCAACAATAAAGAGACTTTATCACAAGGCTCCATATTGAACCATAACTAATGCTTGCATTGATCGAAGGTGCAGAGAAATTAATGCATGTCTTCTGTATCAAAGGTATTCAATATGATACACCACAGATCCACCGGGAAAAAAAGCAAGGAGAGTCTGAAACAGCATCTGAAAAGTCTCTGCAGATAACAGAGGAACTCAGGGGAAACAGTATTTCGAGGTAGGATCATTCTTGGCAGAAAGACAGAGGCCACTGCTGTACACAGCTGCAGCTGCAAGATGTCTCCTCCCCTCATGGGAAAAAAAGGCTCCTGAGATCCCCAGGGGAAGGTGCCCCACTGTCCTGGTCCTACTGGGGAGGCTGGGCTGCTCCCCATGGAGGGCAGGGGCCGAGGGGACAGATGTAGTTCCTGTGTCCTGACAGCTGGGGTGCAACTGGTGGGGATGGGGAGCAGGAGATGTGGCAGTCCTCTATGAGATAGGCACTTTGCCTGGGCTTGTAGAAAATGTGCTTCCAGTGCCTAGTGTTGGATAGGTAAATATGAGTCAAAATGGCAAAATTCACAATGCTTTCAAAAGCTCTTGGACTCTGCTGATCTTGAAAGTGAAGAGTGCTCTGTCAGCTACAGCAACACAACACTTCCAGTTAGAGGGGCTTTAAAAAGGAGATGACTGAATAGAAAGAAAATGAAGATAATAGGGTTTTTTTATTCCAAAATGTTTCTCCTTTTTAAAAAGATCTCTAACTGCACAGTTTGAAGAGATGGTTTGGCACAGAAAGCTTGACAGAAGCAGAGGGGCAAATGGACATTTCAGTATCCAGTACAGATGCCTTTCATCCTTCCTTCTGAATTTATAGAGTTTAATGCAAAGAAGTGTAGGTCTACACTGCAGAGTGTATGTCTAATTCAGGAGAGCATCAGTCTGCATGCACAAACTCAGTAAAAAGAATTCTGTGAGTCAGGACTGCTGTGGTACTTGCCATCAGGACAAAACAAACAGCAGTCCATAAAAACGGAGAAGTGTTTAAGTATTTAGAGAAACCATTTGCTTCTGCAGTATCTGTATGGGGTGGGAATTTATTTTATGTCCGGAGAGAGAGAGATCTGGACAGCTGAGAAGCAAAGACTTGATTCTATTTCTCATTCTGTATTCTCTCTGTTACAATGAAGTGGCTAAATGCTTGGTGTATCTCATGGATATCAATGGTGAAGGCAAGAGGAGCACCTTCTAAAACTGGATCTTATATTCTGCTATTTCTTATTTTCTCTATCAGCGGCAGGAAAAACTCTGAATATTTTGTCAAGAATGTCTTCCATCCACAGAGCCCCCAAATAAAAGTAAATAATACTACAAAGACTTCATGTAACAGAAAATACATTTCTGTCAGGCTGAAAGCACCAGTAAGGAGTAAAAAAATACGTAGAGGAGAGTACAGTTTCCAGACTGAAGCCAATCACCACACTGGCAACACTACTAGTGTCACTAAACCTGACTTCTTTCATATGAAGGACAATTTCATCTTCTACAGAAAATAAAATGTTTCTCATTTCGTTCTACTTTTTTTTTAAACCTCCTTCAAACTTGGCAGCCATTTGACATCATCTGTCTCCATTAGGATGCCAGAGATTATCAACTGAACAATAATTCCTTGGTTATTTGGAAAATTACAATCCCAGACAGTTCTCTTGTACAGAGGTTTCTACAACTCTCTGGCTCCACTACATACATTTGGTTTCTATTTGTATAGTAAATATCATTTACACTGGCTGACTCAATTTGCCTTTTCTGATGGTCCTACGTCATCTTATGTCATTCTTTTTCTCAGCTTTATTCCACTTTACAACACACTAAAATTTGAATAGTCAACCATACCATAGGCTTTTCTTCTCCTCTTGCAAGCTACACAATAGGAAACACTTGTTTTCATGCGTATAGTTCAGCAATAACAAGAGAGCACTTACAATTCCTATGAGTTACCACAGATGAGAAATACAACCAAGGAAAATTCAGGTTTTAGCTGTGGGAATAGACTGCACCAACTATTGACACAGCACAATTCTTTAACTGATCCAAAGTCTTCTGCAAGCATATAATCTATAATTTAGCTAGCAAAACTTAACTGCTTTCCTTGCTAATCCATTTTTCTCTGAAAAGAAGAAAACTCATTTTGAAAGAAATTTATAGCATTTTTAATTACTAAAAATGGGAAGGTAGTCACAAAAGCAAGACTGAATGGAGTGGAAAAGGATCTAATTTCACTTTACAAAAAGAAACCATAGCCTGTCAACAACACTAAACGCAAAAGCATTTCTGAGAAAAACTGGCAGTCTTTCTAAAAATGGGCTACAGCTTATTGTTCTACATCTACAGCTACAGATGTGGCATAATGCAGCTAGGTTTGGCTTTTCCTTTTTATAGAATTCATTCTAAAAAGCTCCTTCAGTAAACACTAGAAAACCTTTTGCTTGAGAGTAAACAAACACACGGAAGGCATTTGGTGCTGTTTTGAAGTGCACCACTCACTACCCACCAAAAGGATACACCAAATGGGAGGGTCTGTAAAATGGCACTGCTTGAGCGAACCCCCTCTTAGCTGGATTTCTATATAAGTGAAACCTCCAGCACCACCTGCTCACAGTATGACACTGCTATAGCTCAGGAAAACTGCCCTGGGACTCAAATAATGCTTTCTAAACTTTCACCCAAAGTTGTTTAAATCAAGGATGGAAAACGTAAAAGCCAACATACCTTTCCCTCTGGCAGTTCAACAGGTGTGTGCTAATTTAACCAACGCTGTTTCCCTGCCACTGCCACCTTGACGTCATTGTTACTGGGTTGATAAAAGGTTTCCATGACAAATAAGAAAGCTGATCTGTTATCTCCCCTTTGGAGGAAACTGAAATGCTCTCTCCCCCATATTGTACTAGAACCACCCATCTTGTTTTTGGCATGTATCATACGGGGTGCGTTTTCGTGATTGATTTAGATTTCTCCTTGCTCTGGAAAAGAGAAGCTGAGTTTGTTGTTTTTCCCTTAAGTTAAAATAGAGGGTGTCACCCTCATTCCACTGCGATCCCACCCACCTTACCCACAGCACAGTCTTTGTTGCAGGCATTTTGAGTACCATGCTAAAAAAGAGAACAGATAATGCTGAAAGAAGACAAACTTTGAAGCAACGAACAAAAACATTATGAAGTCAGTTGATTATCTTCTTGTCTATAATTTATTACTTCTACTAGCAAGCATGGCCCATAATCGTTAGCAGATGTTTCAAATATCTCATTTTGAACTTTGCTATGGACCAACAAGAGATCTTGGGGTGTTCAAATAGCAGCTGCAGAATGAATTAAGGTTGCCTTCCTAATGTGACAGAAGCGTTCATCCTAGTCTTAAATGAGGATGACTGTTTTATACTCTGTAAAAATGGAGGAAGGTAAATTTCTGTGCACAGGCACTCACACATTATAAATTTTGTGAATGCCTAATTAGCAGCAACTGACGTGAAATAACCCCACCAGAGTCAGCTGGCCCAGCTGCCCGAGTGCTTCTTAGGTTTTCACTACAATTCACACCAGGTCTACAGCAGTCTTCACCAGAGGCATG
This sequence comes from Upupa epops, assembly GCA_013397515.1. Lineage (NCBI taxonomy): Eukaryota > Metazoa > Chordata > Aves > Bucerotiformes > Upupidae > Upupa > Upupa epops. The sequence continues at coordinate 215,247 of VZRI01003051.1, forward strand.
TAAAGGCACGAACATCAGGTTAGCAAATTCAAAAGTCTAACTTTATTCATTATTATAGTTTCTTATTCTCACTCCATCAAGGGAGTATCAAGCAGTCCTCAAAGAGAATCATGCTCTGGTTATAGAACAAAAACCAAAGAATATTCAAGGTCTCTGCATCCTCACCAGCCTCACTGCCATGCTGGCCCCAGCAGAGATTTCACCCTGTGCCATAACTTGATTGACCCTTTGTTTAAGCTCTGGGGCCTGATGTTAAATTTGATCTTACAGACACAGTCCCTGTAAACCCTCTAGAACTACTGACTCACTTACCCCTTGTTCCTACAATGATTAAACTTCAGCCAAATGCTAACTAATTAACTGAAACAGTTGACTAAGCTTCAGATTTGAGGAAGTTAACATAGAAATATCTAACTTAAAAACAGGTTTAGATTTCAAAATGAATGATCGTTCCCTTTCAGACCTCATGCATTTCTTCTTTGCCTGGCAGTGCTGGACGCTTCCTGAGTTTTCCATTAATTCCTTGTACTTGCAGGTTTCTTGATGGGCACAAACAGATTTTACACAGCAGACAGTCAGAATATGACGCAGATTTTGAAGGATCTACTGTAGGGAACAAAGCCTTAGCCTTTATGCATCTGGTTTGAATTAATACTTTTATCCCCTTAGAATACAGGAGATTTTTTTCTTAAGCTAGGCTTTTCCTAGTACACATGTTTCTTCTGATTTAAGGTTGTAATACACTGCTCTCAAACAGATGTGACTTTGAATCCTATCCTGCGGGATACTGCTCACCTTCAGAGGGAGACAAGCTCTAAACCAAGTGTTTACTATTGTCTTTGGAGAAGAAAAAATGCCTGTCTGTGACTCCCATTAAGATAATTTTAAATCCTGCTGCATGACAGCTGGCTACGACTAATGTGGCATATAATATTAAAGATGCTATAACTGAACAGAAAAACAGCGAGCACCTTTTCAAATATAATCATCATATTAAATTCATTGTCCCAGGGAGGTTCACAACTCTTAAGACTTCCAAACCAATGCAAGACTTAAAAACCATACACCTAACCTCAAGCCAGAGCTAACTCTATTCGCATCGAGCAGAGCATAGCATATGCTTAACATTAGGGGTCTGTGCTTAATGGGCTTGTGAAACAAGTCCTGTTTTACAAATCGGCACAGGCATTTTGCAGCTCTGTATTCATCTTCCTCACAATTACTAACATGCTTATGGAATTATGACAGGCTGGTGGCAGGAACTGAAGCACTGTTCCCATCAACGGGGCCATTAGGCTGAACGAGCATCAAGCCAGGACAAGCCAACCTGCTCCAGCCCCAGTGGCAAGTCCTGGTCAACATGTTCAATTTACAACCAGAGAGCAGGCAAAGGAAAACCACCACAGCTAATTAAACACTGTAGCTATTTAGCATAAAGAATCTATATGCAGGAATAATACCCACAGAGGCTTTTATTACAGATTCATAGTAACTCCACCACTCCCAGCAGGTGTCAACACTCCTGACTTCGAGAACACACTGCAAGCATATATTTTTTATTTAATTACCATGATTTTCAGAAATATGCTCCATGGTGCTCACAGCAGAGCCATTAGTCTTCAGTAATCTCTTTGAGCAACAATTTCAACTTTTATGAGCCTGGAGCCCCTTTCTAAAGCAGGAGCTGATTTTATGCAAGGCAGTTGTCATAGCAACATGACAGGGAGGGGAGAACCCAAACAATAATCGAGCATCAAAGAACTGTAAGTGCAGGGAAAATTCAGAACTAGATTCTATATTAGAGCTATAGGCTGCCCACATGGCAGATTTTAAAGCTTAGGAAGACTGGATATTATTACAAGCTCTCTTGGGGATGGCTGTATTCCAGTAATGCATTATCACTGATCTTTTCCCATTATAATCTATCCATTTCACTGAAAGGGACACATTTGTGGGGCAGTGGAAAAGCAGTCTGAAAAGGAACAATTGCACATCTCTGCTTTGGGTAGAGAAAAGAGAAACAGGAAAAAAAAAGGTTATAATCAAAACTATATTTCAATAGCAAGCCTGGCTGTTGTAAAAATAATAATGGTCTTGGCTAGCTGCTTGTTGTGAAATAATGAACCTTCTGCACCTTTATAATGTTATTGCAGGCATTCTATAGAGCAGCCTAATAAAAATGGATAGCTAACTAAATGAGAAAGGGCTGCTGCATTGTTTTATGAGGCCATAATCCAGCTCCAGAACACGTAAATCGTAAACTCCAAACCAAAGAGTTTATACCAAGAATACCGCACAACTTTACTGTTATTGTTACCCTGTTGCTCTTGTATATGCCGTTACAGATGTATTTTCAAAATCATTAAAGTCTGGGAGAGTTAGTAACAGAGCACAGCATAATTATTTCTCAAGAGTGCTGAGTGCCTCAAGCTGTTATGAATGTTCATATAAGGAAAGTGCTCTTTCATGTTCACATGGATTGGTTTGCTGCTTAAAGATGGGAACATACAGATATTGAAACTAAAATAACCTTGGGGAAGGCCACTGCCTGGAATGTAGATGACCTTTGTTTCAACTTCTATTCTGCTTCTTGTCACTCTTTTACCATTCTTATACATACCTTCTATGTCTTGGAAACAGAAACAGAGTTACCTTTTCATGAGACTGAGTACAGGCTTCTACCTGAAATAATGGTAATTTTTTTGCAAGAACCACGAAGTCTGCGTTAGCACAGTTCTAGCAAGGCAAAAGTCACCACAACTTCGGTGAGATCATATCTCCTTGACACCAGTGCTAACCTCTGTGCCTGCAGAAATGGCAGATAGTCTTCCCTCCAGGATGCTGGGATCGGCATGTTTACCTATACCAGTTGTACCAAGTCGTTTCAGTCAGCAGGTTGTTCTTTTTGCTGCTGGCTGCTCACCCAGCTGCAGGAGTTTTTGGTTTACATTTACTTTTCCAGTTACTCATGGATAACTAGTAGTTCTCATGGAGCAGAACCAGAGCAGGCCAGCTCCTCACAGATTTGGGCTGTGTGGTCACTCTCCAGCTACAGTGCAAGTGTTTTCTGATGGTCAAGAATCTATGAGAACACTCAGCAAGGTGAATTATCTAGTAATGCTTGTGTCTGTAAATACATGTGTTCATGCTACTGCATTTCTCCTAATCAGAACATCTTCTGGGTGTTTCTCCCTATTCTTATGCTAATCTCCATAAAAATAACTTTTGAGATCAGAAATGTCTGTAAATTTGCTTGAAATTTGTCCAATGGGTACAAAGGTTATTAGAGAGCAAAGCACAGATGTCGAAAACATGAAAGAAAAACCTGTTTTCTTAGCGAATGAAGTTTAAAACTTTCTCCTATCACAAGAGCAAGGACAAATATCTTCAAGATATCTGTAGAAAGTTTCCTGCCAAATTATACTTTGTGCCTATATCTGTCAACTAGCCACACTGAATCCATTTAATACATGCCATGTATATTTTCTATTGTTCTGTTTTGTGAGTAAAAATATTATGTGCTCAAATCAAATGCTCACAAAAGTCTATCACCGAGACACTATTTCCTCTATTTGCTGAATTATAGCCTCATAAAAAATTCAAATATAGTTTAATTTTATTTTCTATAAACAGGTGCTAACTGGCATTACTTACATGAGCTGCATTTAATACACTGTTAACTCATGCCCATTATTTTTAGTTTCATTATTATTGCTGGAGTCAATACACCAGGTTTACAATTAACTAAAAATCAGACATGGGGATCTGCAATCATTAAATCACAGCTGAAATGAAATTATTTGACACTTATGGATCCTCTTAGTGTTTTCATTTTTAGGTGCTATCCACTTTCTGAAGGTTTTTCAGGATATTATATTATATTCCATGCAGTAACGCAGATACCCATGACTATGCCATTAGAAATCATGGCAGTTTTGACTATGGTAGGTTTGAGAATCCTTCAAGCCTAAGAGACTGCTATGGGATCTTGACCAGGAATGGGAAAGGAATTCCATAATGGACATTGCGAATACAGTCTATTTGTGAGACAGATCCTTTGTTCCATCCCTTCTATACAGGACTGGAATGGTCCCATTACATAAACATCTCTAAAAATTGTCTTGTTTAATAATCAGCTGTGCCTGACAGCTGAACTGTACCTTGCTGTCAGCCTTGAATCCTACAAACTGGAAATGAATCATGATGGGTATAATCGAAAGTTGCCCAAGAAAAGTACGTAAGTGCAAGCATAGCTGCATAGCTTGATGGGTTGGAATCCATCATGAGCAAATTTGCGGATGACACCAAGCTTGGAGCCCGTATCGATTTGTTGGAAGGTAGGAGGGCCCTGCAGAGGGACTTGGACAGACTGGAGAGATGGGAAGACTCTCACAGGATGAGCTTTAACAAGTCTAAGTGTTGGGTCCTGCATTTTGGTTATAACGACCCCAGGCAGAACTATGGGCTGGGAATGGAGATCTTAGAGAGTAATCAGTTAGAAAAAGACTTGGAGGTACTAGTGGACAGTAAAAATAGCATGAGTCAGCAATGTGCTCAGGCGACCAAGAAGGCTAATTGCATCTTGGCCTGTATCAGGAATGGTGTGGCCAGCAGGGAGAGGGAGGTTATCCTCCCCCTGCATTTGACACTTGTTAGACCGCACCTGGAGTATTGTGTTCAGTTCTGGGCCCCTCAGTTTAGGAAGGATGTTGAGGTGCTGGAACGAGTCCAGAGAAGAGCAACTAGAATGGTAAAGGGGCTGGAAGGTAAGCCCTATGAGGAGAGGCTGATGGAGCTGGGTCTGTTTAGCCTGGAAAAGAGGAGGCTCAGGGGTGACCTTATTGCTGTCTATAACTACCTAAAAGGTGGTTACGGTCAGGCGGGGGTCGGTCTTTTCTCCCTGGACACTGGAGACAGGACAAGGGGTCACAGTCTTAAGCTCCATTGGGGGAGGTTTAGACTTGACATTAGGAAAAGGCTTTTCACTGAAAGAGTGATCTGATTTTGCAACGGGCTGCCCATGGAAGTGGTCGAGTCACCATCTCTGGAGGTGTTTAAATTTAGTCTGGATGAAGTGCTGAGTGGCATGATCTAGATGTCAGATGTTTAGGTTTACTTGGTTGGTTTTAGGTTGGACTGGATGATCTTGAAGGTCTTTTCCAGCCTCATCATTACTGTGATACTGTGATGTCTGCTTGCATACTACAGTTGTATTTCCCTAATGCTTCCATCCTTCCTTTTTCTATAACTTGCTAGAAACAACCTGCATGGCCTATGGAATGGAACAGAACCATCAGTGATTACTCAGCACAAAACACTTAGGGGTCTTTTTATAGCTTCAGGGTAAGTGACTCTGTTTAGACATCCCTATAGCTCTTCTAGTGCCTATGTAGCAATTTCTGATTCAGAGCTCTTTGGCTTTACCATAACAAATTGTCTGTGCCTTTAGACATGTAAAGACGCTTCCTGTCCAACCTGTATTAGCAGCCTCTGCAGTAATAACAAAGCATGAACTTGGACAATTTGGCATGTGATTAATAGCTGTTCATGCTTTGGCAGTTTTAGCATATGCTAATTGGGTTAACAAGGTACTAAGTGCTCCAAGGTGTTATGAATATGTTGTAAAATCAAAAGCTTTGTTGTCAAATGGATTCATTACTCACGGTCTGTAATTTGCTTGCACAAGACTATGCCAACAGATAGTATTCCAACCATTTCTTCTACCCTTCTGGGAAATACATTAGCACAGGAGCACAAAATGCATTCTTAAGTGATACCATCTCATTTCTAGAGAAGGAACATCAGCGAAAAGGCTCCATAGTACCTTTGGAGAGAGTCAGATTTGTTTTAAGCTGCAGTTGGACAATCAAGTCACTGTGGGCTTCTTGCAATGGGTTCCTCTCAGCAGGCTCCTCTCGGGCACACAAGTCACACCAGGCTACCTGAGCACACAGCCAGTGCTGTGCACTTGATGAGACTTTGCTTATCCCTCTGCTCTGTAAAGAGCTCCCACAGAAAGCTTGGAGCTGTTCCATACATCCTCATCCCCTGCTTTTTCCCTCATGTCAGACTCTATGCTTTGCTACTGCTCTTTGGGCCTGATTCATTACTCCTACCTCTTGCTACCCAGACACAGTGCCTGACAGAATTTCTGATCTTTGCAAAATACTGAAGGGTTGTCACAAGTACCCTGTGCTCTCCATTTTACAAGTAATCTCAGACAAATCAGTAACATTACTGTTAGGTCTACAGAACAGAGCTGAAAGTCACAGCATTGCTTGTTTCCATTGCCTGCTCTGCTAAAACATGTTCAATTTATCCACTGACCACTGACCCTGACTCAGCTATCCACAGGTTCACACAATACCACCTCCTTCTACTAGTTCTCTTACTAAAATTCACATCTCTTATTGTAATTTCTGTGCATCTGAGCAACTGCTGTCCTCTTCCAGTTTCTTTCCTTTCCCTCTAACAAAAAGGCCTTGCTCAACAATGCCATTTAAGTTAACAGAGGGTTCTGCTGTATTTGAAGTCAATAAAACCAGATAAATCACACACCTTTGCCTGATTACCCTTTGTGACAAAAAAACCCCTGCCTGCAGGTACAACTGAGTCACACTGACCTGAGTAAGTGCACAGTCATTTCATCCAGCCATACCACTGAGTAAAATCACAACTAGATGGTGGGACTAAAGCACCTCATTGACTAATCAGCATTAGTGAACAAAGTGCCTGACAACAAAGAGGTAAATTCATACATCTTAGATGTACAGAGAAATAAAGGATAGGAGATAGCCTACAGAGGTGGAAGTGAGAACAGGTAGCCTGGGAGGAATATATAGACATACAAAGGGCAGATCATACCTGACAAACCTGGTGGCCTTCTATGACAGGGTTACAGCATTGGTGGATAATGGTAGAGCAGCTGATATCATCTACCTGGACTTGTGCAAGGCATTTGACACTGTCCCACACGATATCCTTGTCTCTAAAACTGAGAAGTGATTTTTATAGAGGGACCACTTGGTAGATAAAGAATTGGCTAGATGCTTGCCTTAAAAGAGTTGTAGTCAATGGCTCAATGTCCATGTTAAGATCAGTTATGAGTGGTGTTCCTTAGGGGCATGTTTTGGGTTTGGTGACATCTTTGTCTGTGACACGGACGTTGGCAATGAGTGCAGCCAAAGCAAGTCTGCTAATGACACCAAGCTGTGTGGTGTGATCAGTATGCTGGAGGAAAGGCCGGCCAGCAGGAGGGACCTTGTCAGGGTGTGTTAGTAGACAAGAAGCTTAATGTGAGCCAGGAACACGTTAGTGCAGTCTCAAAGGTGAATCATATTCGGAGCTGTATCAAAAGTGTCACCAGCAGGTCAAAGGAAGTGATTCTCCCTCTGTATTCTGCTCTTGTGAGACCTCACCTGGAGTGCCACATGTGGTTTTGGAGTCCTAAATATAAGAAAGACATGCAATTGTTGGAACACTACCAGTGGAGAGCCACAAGCATGATTAGAGGGCTGGAGCACCTCTGTTATGAAGACAGGCTGAAGGAACTGGGGCTTTTCAGCCTGGAGAAACTCTGAGGGGATCTACTAGTAGCCTTCCAACAGCTACACGGGGGCCTAAGGGAAACTGCGGAGGGACTTTTTACAAGGGACTATAGTAGTAGGACAAGGGGGGTTGGTTTCAAGCTGAAAGAGGCTAGATTTAGATTGAATCTTAGGAAGAAATTTCTCACTGTGAAGGTAATGATGCACTGGAACAGGTTGTCCAGGGAGGTTGTGGATGCCCCATGCCAGAAATTGTTCAAGTCCAGATTAGATGTAGCTCTGGGCAACTTGGTCTAGTGAGCAGTGTTGGAATTAGATGATCTCTGAGGTTCCTTCTAACCTAAGCCATTCTGTGATTCTATGAAATGTCATTTTTATCTTCAAAATACTGAAGACTGAGTATCACAGCACTCTGAGCAGCAGACAGGAGAATAACACATGAGTACTGGTATCAGGTAAGGAAATAAGGTTGTTTGCGTAAGACTTAATCACCTGAGAACACAGTTTGGCAGAAGCTAGAGCGTATACAAGGAAGCGTGTTCTGAGGAACAGCTGATGACTGGAAGAGACAGCAACCCTTTATAGAATTTACACTCTTCAATGGGAAGAGGTGTGACAGCAGGAAGGAAACACTTAGTCTTTGGATCGAAAATCACAACTCTTCCTTGTTTGACTAAAAGAATATTGTTGGCTTGAAGCCAATATCAGGCTCTCCAGTTTCAAGTGCAAATCTTCAAAGCAGTATCCTTCTTAAGAGTGGGGGAAAATTCAGGTTCCACTAAAGTCAGTCTCCACACTTTCGAAAAGACAGAGTTTGACCTGGACTAATAAATGGTTTCCCTAAATGAAGGTGGCAACATACAGTCGCAGTAAGGCAGCTGAATCCAGACAGGTCTCATGTGTGGTTTTGCAGACCATCTTCACATGAGTGAACTCTGTATTTGCTATATTGCAGCCAATTAAAAGAGAACATACCCATTTTTCTGCACCAAAAAGATAACTGTGACCAGTTGCCCAGTGGAAACATGCCACCCCTCAAACAGCTCCTGCTAGAATAATCACAGGCTTGCCATGCTGGCTTGGACCTGACAATGCAAAAAGGTACCTTGTCATACTGACCACAGCTAAGTAAAGCACAGATTCATGTCTGACTGACTTCAAAGGACAATAAAAATATGCCCAGCACAAAGCTTGCATTGTGCTGAAACCAGGCTGCTATTCCCTGTCTGCCCACTGCTTCTGAAATTATAATCACCTACCCTGCGTGGTGAGTAAAAGGTGTGCAATTCAAACTTCACATCCAGCTGCTGCTGCCAACGACTTCTTCCCTCCTGCTCAGTGACCATAGCTTCTCTAAAATGCCAGTAGGCTATGCAGGGGGGAAGGCTGCAGCTGGATAATCTAACATTCCTAACCCTTTTGGCTCCAGCAATTTGAAAGGAATGCTTACAATTTATTTAATGCTTAAATCCTTCTTGCTGTAAGAGCTAGTGGTCAGATAATGTTATGCATAACATTCCAAGCATGGCGCCATAAGTAAGAAAACATTTAAATGAGAGAGGTTGCAGTAAATGCTCAAATCCAATTTCATTATTTACTTGGTTAAAAAACAAATGTATTAATCTTCACTCCTTTATATTTTAAAGGACATGAAAAACTGCTTCTAAGAGCTTCTAAGCACCACAAGCTGCTCCTGCATTTTGAAAAGAAAGAAGAAATTACATTAAATCAGCTTTTTAAATGCATCTCTTTTCTATGCCTGTTCTTACTCTTAAAGAGTGTTTCATCTGCAACCTGGTAATCAGCCCTGGAGAGTTAATTTTTTCCCACTCAAGAATGCTTCCAGGAACAAAACAAGGTTCTTGCTGCAGTTAAAAACTTCTGGTTAAAACGACCAAGTGTCAAAGAAAGCCTTCCAAGTGCTGTCTTAATTACAAAAATACTTGGAAAAACTAAGACATAGCAAGTGACTGTTTTTCAGACCCCATGGAGGAGTTGCTGGCAGCCTCTACAAACTTGATAGCTAAAGTGATTTGCTCTTCACACAGATGAATGCAGGTAAGAGAAAAATTTCAGCTGTCCCAAACAATAAGATGAAAAATTGCATATGAAAATCTACCTTGATGAAAAACCTCAACATAGATTTTAAAAAAAAAAAAGCCTCCACAGAGCTCACTGTCTACCACTGTCTATATTAAAAACCAATCTGATTCATGATTGTTGTCCTTCCTCCAGCAAAGCCAAATACAAAAATCTATTTCTAATTTCTGCTGTACAGGTCTTCTGGCTTCTTAACTTTGCTGCTAGTTGCTTCAATAGGTGCTCAGGCCCAGTTACACAAACCTGAATCACTCCTTAAAAAAGTTGTGTTTTAAACAAAATTAATCTGATTTGCCTCTAAAATAAGATGCTTAACAAAATCTCCTGAGTTGAAATTCCAGACTGGAATGACTATGTACTTGGGGAAACCAGCATTTTGTGGTTCACCTTTTGCTTTTAACAGATCCTAAATACATGAACACTAACATTCCTTGAGCAGACAATTTGTCTTAAGATGGAGAGGCTGCCTAATCCTTCCTGAAACAGACCAATTTTTTCTCTTGAAAGAGAAATGCAAACTCTGTCTGAAAAGTTGTGCCGAATTGAGTAACGAAAATGGGTGAACTTGTCCCACTAAGTCATACCAAGCTGCATAAGGGGAAGACACGAGGCACATAAATCATATTTTTAAATTTACCACCATAAAGATGTCAGAAAAATTTCTGACCTGTCATAGATTCATAGAATGGTTCAGGTTGGAAGGGACCTTAAAGATCATCTAGTTCCATCCCCCTGCCCCACTACACCAGGTTGCTCAAGGCCCCATCCAATTTGGCCTTGAACACTTCCAGGGAGGGAGCTGCCACAACCTTCCTGGGCAACCTGTTCCAGTGTCTCACCACCCTCATCGTGAAGAAGAGTGGGATGAAGTGGGACTGCAATGGACCTTCTCTTCATGCTGGGGCAGCAGTGCCAGCTCTGGCAAACCACATCACTGCTCTGTGACCTGGTTTCCTCAGCCATAAAATGACTCTGTTTTGCAGTAGATTGAGATCTACAGATAAAGAACATAAGGGAGACATGTCATGCAACTGAAGTCAGCTGCTCTTTTGCAGCTTGTATGCCTGTTTGTTAAAACAGGATTTTGCATCAGAAAAGAATAAACAAAAAGTGAGACCTCTCCTGTTAGTGACAGTAATGTGAAAAAGGTAAACGTTTTCTAATTCTGCCATCATTCAGCGCTCACTGAAAACGCACTGCACTGCTAATGGTTGCCATGATTTTATTTAATTTTCCTGAATCATGTAGATGTTGCTTTGGGACACTCAGAATTGCTCCTTTATTGCCTCGTAGCAAATGTTTACATTAAGCATTTAAAATAAATTTTCTTTGCTAGGTTTATTTTTCTCATCTATAGCACAAAGAAATTTAGCAAGTGAGACCCAATCTGTTGTGATTAAAAAGGACAGCTAGAAGAGTGTTCTAGTTCTTGCAATGGTATTTTCTATTGTTTCCCATGAGAAGAATTATCTCCATTAATGGCAATTGCAAATCCCTGTGTACTGGGACATCAGCTTCCCTTATACTGTTACTGAAATGAAAGAAGAACTAATATATTACAGAGCTGCTTTATAAAGCACTTGTCCTACTAAGCCACTTAGCCTTAGACTTTACATAGGGATGGGATACTCAGAAGAATACTTTGGGGAATTTATCAGGTGCAAGATTAAGAAATGCAACAGAAAACCCTCATTCTTTAGGGTCAATTTTAGCAGTTATTACTCCATCAACAAAAATGTCAGGTCTGCAACCAAGTAAGAACATCCTGGTTCCCCTGAAATGCAGCAGTGTTGCTCCTTATCTCTCACAGCAGCCAAGCACTGGGAATCAGTAGATGGAAAATAAGTTGTATATTTGTTTAGAAGACATCTGCTTTGGCCCAGCCTTACTGAACTATTTTTATTCATTCATCTCTCCTCTCATGAGGAAAATTTTTTGTTCAAAATCTGGACACAAATCCTGCTACTACTGAAACAAAACCCTGAGCAGCTAAGGGATTCCTGAAAGAGCTGAAGACAGGTGAGGGTTGGACTCTTCTCCCAGGCAACTAGTGATAGGACAAGAGGGCATGACATGAAGCTGTGCCAGGGGAGGTTTAGGTTGGATGTTAGGAAGCACTTCCTCATGGAAAGGGTGATCAGACACTGGAATGAACTGCCCAGGGAGGTGATGGAGTCCCCATCCCTGGACACACTTAAGGAAAGACTGGCACTAAGTGCCACGGTCAAGGTTGTAGTGATGTTAGGTCATAGGCTGGGCTTGATGCTCTTAGAGGTCTTTTCCAGCCTAAATAATTCTGTAATTCTGTGGCATAGAGCTACAATATGCTCAGGCAGATATTCACCTGGTACACAGGGATTGGTTTCTTTGGTCTAGTGAAAGAAGACCAACTTTCATTTCATCTTGTTTTTTTCCCCTTTCTTCAAATTACTTTTCTGCCTTCCATCTCTGACCCTAGCAGCTCTCACCCCTTCCTCCCTCTTCGAATACTGCATGACTAATAGCATTTCAGCTTCAACAATGCTCTCTTTTTTTGTGGAAATGAGTGCCCAAGTAGTAATAAATAACACATAGACACTGTACAATGATAAGGTCATATAAAAACAACTCCAAGGGTTAATTTTACAAGTCCCTTCTCCATCCTCAAATTTCTTTCCTAAAAAGCTTGAAGGGCAGAGGTTTAATAAAGGCAAAGGGTACCAAGTTTCAGCTGCTGAGGGTACAGGGTTGAAAGAGATTTTCTGCAAGACAGTTGTAGGCAGCACTTAGTGCAGGACCTCTGAAAGAATGCAAAACCTCAGAAATTTCTAAAGACAACCCACAAACCAAATCCCTGAAGGCCTTGTTCACACCTCTGTTATATTTCAGCCACAGAAGGTGGGGGGAAGACAGCCATAATCTGCTCAGTCATTGCAGCAAAAGCCAGAAGGTGAGCCATGAACACGCCACTGAGCCCCTAAGCAGTCAGCAGCTGTTTAAGGCAGGACAAAGCTGAGGGGAGGTGTCTCCTGGCTGGGTCTGCTGCTGGGAAGATATGGTTCTAGCTGGGACAAGGTGCTGTCAGCCATTCAAGTGTCCCAGAACTCCACTGGCAGCACAGTGGAAAAATCTTCATGTGTGGTGCCCATCCTTGAAAGCAGAGGTCAGACAGCTGCACACTTTCCTCATTTCATATGTTGCAATAGAAACAGGACGGGGCCCTTCACCTTCCTAAAGAGAATTGATTTGTTAAATTCATATGAGAACCAGTGCTCACTGCATTAACTGTAGCAAGCCTGAAAGTTGGAAGTTTCTCTGTACTTCAGACAAAGAAGGAAGTAAATGGAATGTCTCACTTCTAAATGATGATTTAGCAACTCCAACTCCAGTTTTACAGGCACTTCACATGGCTTGGTTAAGGAAAGAGTTGTCCTTCCCTTGGGTAGACCCTCTGCCATCCTTTTCTGTTGACTCCTCAAGATCATGCAGTAAATGTCATCACTGGAACACTTTTAGAAATAATAAGACCAGCCAAGGCCTGGGACCCACAAGGCACAGCTGGTTCCCACTCTCAGCTCTTCCTACAGTTTCTGCAAGCTGAGAATACCTCAAGAGATTGTGTCCTAAAGACACGACAACAAACCCAACCGCCTCTTGTGAAAATAAATAACCATTAGCCAATAAACAACTCTAATGAGAGAGGAATATACCCATGTGTGGTCCTGCCATGTTCTTTCAATAAGTGTTTATTTGCAAGCACGTTCAGGAAGGGATGATGCAGTGTCAGGGAATATGAACTCAAGAAGAAGAGGGGTTGTGAAGTTGTGCCATACATTTCACACCCTTCTGTTTCTTGCCCACACACATCTGAGGAGGGTGAGTTTGATTTTGATTGTCAGTGGGTTTTAAATTAATACAAGTTCCAAACAGACAATACAGTTGGTCTGAACAGCAGCAGCATCGTGATTCTAGAAACAGACACTTGGGGAAAACTTTGGATGTCTCTCAGCTGTAGGCTGCCAGTAGTGAGGTATGTGTGTGGTTTACAAGGTGGGGAGAGTGCTGACGCTCCAAGGCAGCCAAATGTCTCCTGGGGTGTTCTGCAGCAAAAATACTTGGTTCCAGAATAAATACTGCCTGAGATCTCTGAAAACACTGTGAGCCTGTGGACTAGCAGAAGCAACCAGAACAGCCCTTCCAATAACTCAAAGCCTTTTTCTCCTACTTGACCTGGGAGTGAGAAGATGTAAACTCCTACAGTGATCTATGGGGAAAGACAAAACATAATAGTAGTTCTCTGTGTGTGTGTGTATCTCTTCTTCCCATTCCCTCACACGTAATGTCTCAGTTTCTTATGAAGGCACTCACTTCCTTCAGCTCTCTGCTCAGCTCTGTGCTTCACCGTTGCTTGCCCTATGTTCCTCTGCCTCCTATTGCTTCCCAGCCCTATATCTAAGCTTTTGTGATGCTCTGTGGTCCTCCATGCTTATAGCTGTACTTGACCAGGCAACACATAAAGCCTGAATTTAATGCAGCCTTGCTTAAAGTTAAAATCAATTAGTTCTCTGTCTGTTCCCTGTGACCCATAATCAGGCAATGCACCTTTTACACGGCCACACCATAAAAAGGCTTCATTCACAGGAGGATGCATGAGTGAGTTTTACATAGGATTTCCATATAGGTTTGGATGGAGAAATGGTTATCAGCAGACTGCAAGCTAAAAAGAGGAAAAGTATTAGCTGGGGCAGTAGGCTGTGAAATAGTCCCAAAACTGATCAGCTCTGGATTCTTGCTGGAACTGGTAAGTTCAGCACAACTCCGGGGAAGGTCATCAACACACACTAGTAACAACAAGTAGTTGTATAACTCAGAACAGCGTTCACAAATTCTGTTTAAGGGCCTTTTCTTTTGTTAAGTGCATATTTGTGTGCAGCAGCCACTGAATCTAGTCTAAGAGCTACTGGACACCAGTACAACCCTCCACTCCTGAATAAAAAGTGCTCTTACTAACACTGTTTGTGATCTGTGTCTTGCTGACTTGATCTCTTCTCCTTGAAGAAAAAGAGAATTTTTCAGCTGTTTCCGTTTGTTCCTCTCCATCACATAAAGTTTTGCTTCTACTATCAAACCTCTTGCTAATACCAACTGTGAACATGCATGATTTCCAGTGTCCTTTAATGTCCTTGATCAATGAACTTAAGAGTGTCCAACACTTGTTCTTAAGAGTTCTAATCTCACTTAAACTTTTCTTCTTCTGTAGACAGACAGTTGATGTTATCCCTGTATGTCCTTTATAGCTGGAGCCATGCTGTTCCAAGGGTATCTAAGTTTCTTGAACAAACTTGGCACCTCAGAGCTAATAAACATTAACCACACAAAACGATGGATACTAAAAGGAAAAAAATAGCTATGCCAATAAGAAAACATATTGTTCCTCCAGAGGGATATATTTAATTTGTACAGCCAAATCAAACAAACCTGCTGTAATCACCAGAACGAAACCTCAGAAAAAACTCAAAACAACAGCACGGATAAATAAATATGAACTCAATGAAAAGAATGATTACGTTTAGATGAGGAACAGCTTCTGTTAATGACAACGTGGAAGGTGGAACTTGTGAAGAAATTAAAAAAACCAAAATACTTTCATTTAAAACAAGTTCTGAGTCCTGATCACTCTTTTTTTTCTAAGCCTAGCACTTTAGATGACCTAGTCTGGCCCAAGAATAGCTGGAGAGACAAACCCAGACTACTGGTGGACACTTCTGATTCTATTGTGCCCTCACGTCTGGGGAGTCATATAATGTGTCCATGTTTAATTAACCCTTTTGTCTCTATCAACAGACAGATTTGCAAAATGAGCAGGACACTGAGCCAGGAATATCTGTTTTATGCCTTGAGCAGTTTAAAAAGCGATGCTCAGACCTTCCAGACCATAGGTCTTGACAAGTGCTAATGTACTCTCATCAGATGTGACAAAGCAGGTCAGGCTGAGGGTAGCCTGAACAATTACCTCACGGGTGTCATAGCCGGTGCTGTGCAAGAAGTGCAAGAGCAAAAGGATTTGCTCAAGAGGAGAAGCAAGATGAATTAGTGATTAACTTACAGGTGACTGCATGTTAATTTTGATTAGTAATAGTGAGGAAAATGCCTTTAAAGCCTTGCAGTTCAGCTTGCACTACCACTGGCATATATTTAGATGAAAAGGGCACTTGGCCACTTGATCTCTTAATATATGTATTTTTGTCTTACCATTACAGATGTAATCTTGCTGGAATAAAACCCCACTATCTGTGACTAACAGAAATAAATTTTAACTATTTCTCATTCAGTCAAAGATCAATTCAGATCTAGAAGCTCCTCTGTCATTTGAAGTCCAAGTCAGTATTTCATGTAATATAAATGGCAATGAATCTTTGACATTTTGATTCTTTGACTTTATAAAAGTCAAACAACAGCTGGTCTCTTTTTAGAGCTGAAAACCAGAATATCCTTTAGTTCTCTGTGCAAATCAACAATTTAGTTGATTTTTTTCACTTAAAAATAATTCAGGTTGGTGATGTCTTTGAGAGAAAGACAGGGATTACACTGCACTTTCCTCCTTCTGTTTTGATTGCATCAAACTCAATCACTCAAACAAGCTCATAACTTAAACATAATTTTGCTTGCAGCAGGCATTAAAACATTATTTTGTACTTTTGGTAATAGAGATTAACTGATATGGAGCATGATTTATTTCCTGTTGTTTAACACCATAGTGCAGTCCATAGCTGAGTCACAATCATTTCTACAGGGGCAGCATGCTGCACCTTATTCCTGTACCCTTTGAAATCACAACTGTCCCACTGAAGCAGGATCACATATCCTGTTCTTCAGAAACATCTTGCGATCGAGAGACATCACTTTAGCAGTGATTTTAGGATACTTTGATATAACAAGTAAGATGACCTCTAGCTGTGCAGTTAGCACCTGTAAGCGGAATGTATTAATCATCACATTACTACAGAATCTGATTTTCACACTGCTTGTAGGAAACGAATGGATTTATCAGGTGGGCTGCCACATAAATTACATTTAAATACTCACACATGGAAAGGCTTACTCTTGATAGTCATAGCTATAATTTTCTCAGAACCTCAGGCTGAAGAAGTTCCATACACTTGTTTTATCTCACAGGGCCTTGACTTATGTTTTCCATTATTCCTGATGCACTTATTTTCCACCAAAAGAAGCATCAAAGTGAAATGATCTAAGAATAAGATTGCAAGAATACTGAATGTTATTTCCTAAATGAAAAAAAAAAAACTTCTATGAAAATCACTAACAAATGTTCTTCATTAAATGGACAGTAATAGAATTGAAAGATTACAAAAGAATGCAATTTATAAAATAATTTATCTGTCCTGGGTGTAACTGCCAGTTATGCCCAAAAGAAAATACTGAAAAGAACTATTTGAAGAACCTCTTTCCCTGGGATTCCACTTTCATGGACTTTCACACTTGGATCTCTTCTCAGCATCTGATCACCCAGCTACTTATAACTGCAAATAAAAAACTGTGAGAAGTGTTAAGAAAAATAAAATATCTGCTGCTTCTGCATGGGTCTGGAAATAAACCCGTGAGTGCTGACCCATTACACTTCACAAATCACCGGAAGAGTGGCTTTCCTTTGCGGACAGAATTCATATTCAAGCATTCTGAGAGCAGGGGTCCCACTGAAGTTCAATAGCACTTCCAGAAATCCCAGCTGGGATACTTAAGAGTCATGGCAAATTTCATGCCTGCCTTTTACAAAGCTATTTCCTGGGAATATTACCCAACGAATAACATAATTGCTCTTTCCATGGGCACTACAGATGTTCCACATTTCCAGATATTCATTTGTTTTTGTCCATGAAACGAAACCGCAGGCCACTCCAGAGTCAGCAAACTCTCCAGAAGCAGGCACTCTCCATACGCAGTTTACTGACAACATGTAATTAAAAATCTGACATTTCATATTACTTCAAATGTCCCCTGAGGTGAGAGAGGAAGAACTCCTTGCAAGGCTTTCACCACCTTCTTTCCTTTGTTTTGGCTTTGCTGCATTTTCACAGTGGTGAAGCCAGGACTGTGTGAAACACTCAAATCTCTGGGAATTTTCTTGCTAAAATTCAACTACCTGATTAAAAAATAAGGCCTTTGGTGCAATTCATCAATTGTCATCACATCTTGGATAGCTGCAGGGGAACTGTCTGGTCACGCAGTACACTAAGAAATGGAAAAGCTCTACCACATGGTTACGACTTTAAAGCAAGTTCCCTGAACAATGACTTTTAAGTTTACAAGTGCTTCCAACAAGTGTCCTATTTTAAAAGCAATTGATCATCTTCGTTTTTCACAAGAACAAGCACACCTTTTCTGAGAAAGCTCTCTGAAATGAGACAGCCTGTCTTCTGTGCTACCTCCACCCACAGCTGCAACAGATACCTCTGGCAACAGCAGGCAGCAAATGTCCCTCCTCTCAGCAGCACTTGCACCCTTGATATGTCACTTCTCAGAGGTAAACCTCTTGATCATCTGCTTATTATGTTTAGAAATTGGTGCTGGAAAATATAGATAACATGTAATTCAAGCCAGGACTAAACCTGGCTGAAAACCATGGTTGGCAAGAATGACTTTTTCCCTTGTTTTGAAATCTGGTTGCAATCCAGAGAAGACCAAAGTCCATTTTTGCAAAGTTCTCAGAGGAAAAAGTGCCTCAGGCCCCAGAACTGTCCTGGTCGATTTGTGTTGTAGGCGGTGCCAGCATTAACACCTGTGCTGAGGAGCTGGAGATCTTGTGCTACATTAATTCTAGATCAAAATGAAAGAGCTGTCCATAGATTCTGCTTGTAGATGAACAGGTTTGTACATTCCTGTAAAGCTTTAAGTCATAGTGACCAGTGCACAGATGAGAAAGCGTAATGTGAGAACTATCATCCAAGTCCCCAAAACAGAAATTAAGTTACACCGAGGCAGACCATAGGCCTATCCCTAACTCTCTGAGCAAGAAATGGTTCTAGTGACTCAGCTCAGTTCCTGGGTTGACTTTTCTGTGAAAGCCCACACAGCTGTGCATGAGCCAAATAAATGCTTGTAGCACTTCAGTCTTGGGATGATGTCATCAGGAAATTTAAAGATGTCATTTAAATCTTGTCTGTGTTATATTTCAGTCCAAGTTGTTTTTTTTTCCAAAAGACTGAAAAATCTTGAGTGGAGACAGGCAAGTACTGCCCTACAATTCAATAAGCTGGAACATTTCATGATGCAGGCAGTGCTGTATCCCAACAAGAAATACAGGGAGCAAAGGGAAAATCCTTAATACACTTACTAGGAAAGAGAGAGAGGAAAAATAATAACTGTGCCACAGTAGCATTACTGAACATTAATGACCAGAAAGACAAATACACATCAAAGGCGGCATTTCCAACATAGATAAACCAGTCTACTTAATCAGCCTCAAGTGTCACTTTAATGATCTCAGTTTCAGGGAACCATTCACAGGTACTTGTATACTTTTTCTCAGGGAATACTTGAAGTTATAGGAGTTCTAGCCAAGATTAAAAGAATTGCAAGGTGGTCTCATAAAGCCTAAGGAAATTTTACGAAAACATTATACAAGTGATTGAGGGAAAGAGATGCCAACTCCTGGGTGAACAAATTACGTCCTTGGTAGGTAAACATGTTGCTTCTACATCTTGGAAACTGCTCAGAACCTATATCCAGTGAACACTCAGGAAGGCTAACTGAAATGCCAAAATATTTTATGTAAGCTTTTCCTTTGCTGTCATGTTCTCCCTTTTCCACAGATGAGGGCAATAAGAACAGTGTGTCAACTGCACTAATTCCAGGCAACAGACATTTATCCTCTGGGGTCATAATTCACGTCTCATTTCTTTACCATATCTTCACAGGAAAAATTCACTTAACAGTCAGTAGTTAATTTCTATTAGATAAATTTAATTTTACCTGTGGTACCATAATTCAACACTCACTACAGGGGAGTGGCATTCCAGACAGTATGCTACTGAATTCTGTCACATCACTTGTCTGGACAGCATCAGTACGGAATAACCAAAACAGTACTTATATAAATGAGATCAAACCATTCTTTTAATTTGTCACTTAGCAACTCATGGCTGTTAATATATTTAATATAATCTACTGAGACTAAAATACATAGGTTGGAGGAAGAAATCTTTTCATGTCAATACCCAGCCTAGACAGACAGGCAGCTCTCTAGGCATCACCTTTCCTAGAGATCAGAAATGCAGAAAGATTTCCAAAGCAAGACTCCAGACACCGTATTCAAGTGACTATCTGCTTGGCCACCCAAACCACATTCCCACAATCATGCTCTCTGCCTTTGCTCTCCCTTAGGCAGTTTACATCGCCTTCCAACCTTCCTTCACATCAGCTACAACGCATAGAAGTCACTATCAGAGTGACTTTCCAGTGACAAGTATTTTCTACTCAGTCCAGTCACACTGCTGAAGTACTGCACAGACTCCAGACCACGGTGATAGATGTTTTGACCATACATAAGCACATGAATCACTACAGAACTCACTAGCAGAGATGGAAAAGGCCAAACCTTGGATTGCAGGATGCTCACACTATGCCTGAGATAATAATACCAGAGGAATAGAAGGCTTGGATCACTAGCTGAGTAAATATTTTGTAAAAAGCTGAGAGCTGATCTAAAAAAACCCCAGTGCTAGGGGTTTGAAGGAAAAAATTCCTCAGGAAAGTAAAGTATATAACAGAAAACTACAGAATAATGTAACAGCATTGCAGAGAGACGTAGATCTGCTATATAGGTTTTATTTGTTCTTCTTTTAGCTCTCTTGCTGAGAAATGAAGTAGAAATTAAATTGTCAGCTCAGTCTTAGTAAGATTGCTCGTTAGCAAAATTAGTGTGTGCATTTGCCTTATGGCATTGCTTTTAATTTCTCTGTGCCTTTAATTCCCTCTGAAAATGGGAATATCTCTCATTTGTATTTCAGGTTTGCTTTTTCTGTGTTCAACAAAGTAATGTTTCATACTGACATTTTTTTTTTCCTGTATGTTGATGTTCATGTTTCAAGACTTTAAAGGGATTTGAATGGAAAGATTATTATTTCATTAATTTTTAGAAAATGTTTTAACTTATTTGAGTTTTTCCAAGTCAGTCCACCTTAGAAATGAGCCTAAGACCTGCTGATTCAAGGTCAGCATGGGAGCATAGAAGAGAATAATGTTATTAGTACTAAACCCAGAATAACCTCTGGTAAACCAGGCAAAGCTGATGAGTAGTGCTGGTAGTAGTGAGGATCATGGTCCCAGTATTAGTGTGCTCCTAAAAAACAATCTGAATCACTAATTCCTACAATAGATGCTAACTTCTGCTTCAGCAATAACTTCAGAGGGAAGAAGCTATTTTACCTTGATTAGAAGCCTTGCAAGAAATGAGAATCCATCCCTAGGTGACTTGTTCCATTAAGGTTTAGTTCTAAAATCTTTCCTCTTACATAAGTTAACTTCAATTAGAAAAATGATTATTCCCAGATTTTATATAATACCACCTATGTGGAAGAGGTCAAGAGCTCAGTCTCATGACTGCAGAAAGATGAGTTGAGTCCAGTATCTAATGGAAAAAAGTATATCATGTATATTTATTTTTAGAGAATAAAAACTTTACAGTTCACATTTCAGAGCTTTTTTCCACATCCAAAAACAACAGGAGGAAATGAGATCTGCTCTCCTCAGCATTCTGCAAAAGCCAACAACAAAAAAAGCCATTAAAAGATGGACCAGTATCACCAGAAACAGCTGCTTTACCAGCCAACAGATCAATGGGCTTAACAAATGAGAATGCCCTGTATGCTGGCATCTTCTTTATGCAATTCCCCATTGCTTTGAATCCAAATATAAAGACTGAAATCCTGTCTGCTGTGAATTGAATAGGGCAAGGATTTCTCCTGAAGGAGAGGGTTTTAGGTAGCATGCTGAAGAGAGCTTACTGCATAGAACAAAAGCAGTCTGGTTCATCTTTTGGAAAAGAATGAAGGAATTTTGCATAGCAGGTTACCTAGGACCTGACTTGGATGCTCAATGGGAATCACACTTACTATAATAGTATTCATTAGCTATTGATTATTTAGCACTGAGTCCATGAACCCATTTTCCCCCTCTGTACATAATACTTATATAATGCCAAATGGCAGGATAAATAATTAATAATTAAATAATCTGTCTATGAAATAATTTAGGCTATATAGATTGCTTATACAAAAAGTTACAGATTGCAAATTGAAAAATAAACAATTTAGATGTTCTCTCTCTTCACAAAGGTGCAAACATACAGATCTTACTTAAGTCTGTGTTTTATCATGTAGTATTTAATAAAAATGGCATGTTTGAGCCCACAGGTAATTTGTTTATATATTTTTGAAAGAGAAAATTCCAGGAAATTTGAAGATATTAAGGACTAAAATCCAGTTTTAGAAAGCTACTTAGAGTGGCATTTCATCTAAAAGACAGAAGTGATCTCTTTTATCTAACAGATTTGGACATTATTTTTAATCTTACGAGTCTCATATAATCACTTGGCCACCACCTGCTGTCAGGAAAGCCTGTATATTTAAGGAATTACTAACACTTCTGGAGTCAGGCATATAATTATTTTCAGAGCAAAGCCTGCTAACATAAATATTGGTGTGAATTTCCTTCAATATACAGAAAATGGCTGTGAGTTTGTGTTTGGTATAATCAATGTACAAATGTAATGTTGGCAAGCATTCCTGTTGCGGTCCTCCCCCCCAAAAAAACCCCAAAAAGGTCTAATACAAACAAGACAAAAAAAGGCAAATGCAATGTGCCTTCAGATGTAATCTGTGACGGCATCCAACATGGGAGTGACAGAGCAGAACCAGGTCTCGGCTCTTCTGGCCCTCAGTCAAATGCTCTATCCTCTACACTGCATTTTCCCCATGATAAGCATTACAGCTAGCTTCAGCTGCCTGGAAAGAAAGCAAAATCTTTGCTGAATTTACAGTAATGCTATCTCGTTCCCACTTGGGAACAAAAAAATCCTCCTTTTTAGGAGTTTGAAACAGAAAGGGAAAGCTTTGCTCTAGGGCTGCACCATGATGAGAGAAGAGACAGCAATTACTACTCAGAACCTAGAAGGAGTTGGATTCACAGGTAGGTTGAAAGAAACACACGTGCCTTGAAGCACAAGGAGAGTTATTAAGCTGAAATGCTACTTGAAATTCGGAACCGTTGAAAGGTTGTGGTTTTCTTTGTCTAGAATGTTGTTTGCCATTCTTGTCTAAACATTCGCAGAATGTGCTAGGTAAACCCTGGGCATAATAGCAAGATTTAGGGAAAGGACAAAGTGTGTCAACCAGTTCTTTGAATTCTTTTGCCTTTAGAGAATTATGAACTCTTAAACATTAGCTGAGAACTGTTTCTGGCACTGAGGAACCACACAGATGGTTCCAGTGCAGGATGAATCTGCTGCCACCGTGGTACACTGCTGGCACTGCAAAGCTCTGTGCATGTGTTTGTAAATGAGGCTGTTGTGAACAGCCAGAGATTTTAAAGGCTGGAGCTCTTTCTCTTGGCTCCTTTAGACCAAGATCTCACTGGGGAACACAGGTTACCCAGCAAGGCTACAGCTGTGAAAAAACTCAGAGCCTGACTCTGAACTCCTGGGAATAACTCTGATAACTATGCTGGAGTTAAACAGGCAGAGAAACCACTGTTTGCTGAACACATTACTCTTGGTGCTGTTATCAGAACCATGCCAGTTACTTATAGCATGTATGCTACAGTGTTTGCTAATCACTATCAACTGTGACAAAAAAATATTAACTAGAGAGCATGACATGCTACAGTCTCCAAGTGCTGATAACTCAGCACAAGTCTATGTAAGAAGACAAATCTTCCCAGGTCAACAAAATTCACTTAGATCATCCTAGAAGATAAGCTCAACTACACATTGGAGGAAAACCCCCACATTTTACAGTTGGATAGAGTAAAATAATTTGGAACAAAAGTGAATTGTTCCCACGTGGTGAAACATCACTGCTCTGAGTCTTGTGTCTTGGACCCTTGCACAGCTTTGGGACCTGCTAGCACAGAGTCCCCTCATAGCAGATGCTAACATGTGCTAAGGGCTTCATGCAAGCAGCATAAAAACCAGTGTCTGAACTGTGACTGAACATTGGTGTGCCTTCATGATATTTCTATGGGAAGTAAGACAACTCAGCTTCATTTGTCATTAATTTGGGTAGCATTGTGTAGAACAACTGAGAGAGAACTTTAAAGTGATGCAGAGAGTTTGTTTTCCTTTGGGCAAAGACACAGAAACGCAGCACTGTGGGGACTACATTCTCCACAGCATTGTGGCATTAGCATCAGTGGCAATAAGAAAGGTGTCCAACAGGAGCTGCCTCTCTGCCTAAGGGTGATACACTAGTTGCTGAGATGCAGCAAATCACATTTAAACTGTACGCTGGATTTTGTGTGTGTTCATTAAATGTATATAGAGACACATGAACACACGAAGAACCTTAAGTCAGCAAGTGAAGCTTATTTTTCTTAAAAAAAGTTACAAATGTGACACAATCTTAGAACTGATTTAGCTTTCCCCTAGTAAGAAATTTTCTCCTGTATGGTCTGGTGCTCATCTCTCATACATGTTTGCCATTCAGTTGAAACAAGATTTTTGACAGAAATTCCTCTAATACTTTCCAGTCTTGCATCCTTAAATCTACTGTTGCCATGATGGACTACATTTCAGGGTATAGTCTGATAATTTTCTCTGTTGTTGACTCCACAGGTCTTGTATGCAGCTACAGCATGCAGAATGGAGCATCTTACCTTGACATTGCCCATCTACTGTAATTCATGCAGCTGAGCCAATGGGTTTGGGGTACATGAGCAAAGCTTATGCAAACGCTTACAATTAAGCATGAATTCTAGTACTTTACTAAGTCAGGGCTTTTCTCACAAATGATAAATGTGAAAAACATGGAAAAGCAGGGCAAGCCCATGCAGACTGAGCACTAAGAAAAAATTTCTTAGACATCAGGCAAAGTATTTGCATACATTACAGTGGTCTTTATGTGATGAAAAGTAACACTTTTTTAATGCACATTATTTATTGACAAAGCACAACCACAGGATATTTCATTTGCAGTTAACTCTTAATACTGAGCCCAGCTTTTAAAAATTTCTCGCAGTGAATGTTACTTGTGAACTTCACAACCACAGATTTGTCCAATTGTGTGAGGACATCCTTCTCTCCTTTGTTATCTACAGCAGAATTAGAGCCACAACAAACAGACAACTCCATAATGGCACTGCAGAATTCATCGTTTTGCAAGTTGTGTGTGATTTCCAAACAACACATGAAAAGAATATGGACACCGTCAATGGATATAACAAACCTCATCAGAATAGCTGAAGTAAATTATTACTAACAGCTGATTTACTTTTACCACCAACTGCTAGTTCAGCTGAAGACTGTAGTTGGATGTGTCAGAGTAACAAATTCAAGTCAGACCTCCTAGTGGAGCTAGTAATCTGAACTCAAATTGTCTGATAAGTGAAATGCTGTGTACATACATGCCAACAGCATGCAGCATTCCAACAGAATGCAGTGTGTCTTGAGGCCATCCATATGCTCCACCATATGTCCATGAGGAGAGGGGTCCAGAATCACAGTCTCTGGAAAGGATAGGTCTCCCAGGCTTTCAAGCTACCAGTCAGGATCCCAATTTTGCTGTATTAATTGGGGTATAATCACTTGTATTCCCTCCAACAAACTACTGATTTTAGCTGAGAGAGCAAATATGGAACATAACCAACTGTTTGCTGATTCAGAAAACAGTTTGATTCAGAAGCTGGCTCCACAGGGCAAGTTCTACTACACAAGAAGAAAAGGTTTCTCTGGGTTGTGTTTTTTCAGAGCCAATTAAACCTCTATGCATTAACCACAAAGAAGCTGCAGCAGCAGAGATGTTACCACATGAAACAGCGGTATTAACACCTAGAAACGGATCATATTTGAATAGCCTAGCATAGAGGAATAAAAGTTTTGACTCACTCAGTAGAAGACAGGTGGCTATATCTTGCCTTCTGTTCTGCTCTTCACTTACATTTTTCTGGAGGCAATTAGTTGCAGTGTGTTTTCACATTTTGGTCCTACCTTATCGCTATCCACTGTGTTCTGTGATGTCCTGGATGCAATGGAAATGGTGTCAGGTTGGCTGCTGCCATCTCCTTGGCTGTCTGCATCATCTACTCCATCTCTGCAAAAGACATAACATGGAAACAATGGTGTTTATTTACCACAACCCCTTGGAACATGCACAACTTTATAGGTGAGTATGAGAATTGTTGAGTCATCATGCTACAGTTGGTTTTGTGCTAAAATTGCCTCACTGATGCAGCCCATGTTGCTACGTAGATTACAATTTAAGTTGATGTTGCACTCAGCCATAGGGTTTGTATTAGCACGTAATCACAATGTGTTGCTGGAAACAGGATGGCCATTGCCTGCATGTTTACAGCCTAGAAGACTGTGGTGCTCAGAAATAGCTCTGTAATGACGGTGTGAGGCAGAAATTTACCTTCAGTCAGATTTCTACCTTAACCAAAACTGTTCAGCCCAGGGTGCACATGACACCAAAGGCAGGAGTATTTCTTTTGCCTCACAGGAGCCACACATTCAGGAATTTAATAGTAAGTCATAAACCTGTTATCCAAACAAATAAAGACTGCAGAGTTCCACAAGTCTACTTGTGTATTAAAACTAGCTGAGGACATGGAGATGCTCAAATTACAAATGGCTTTTGGGAATGCCAGAATGAGAGCAGAAGAACACTTCAATTTCTAAAATTTCTATATAATTTTCTAGACTTATTATGTAATCCAGATTCAAAGAGGATGACAAAAAGAACTAAATGCTTCTTCACAGGCTGAAATGAGTTTGTATTTGATAATGAAAGACAAGATTCTAAAATAAAAGACCTTTGTATGTATACCACAGAGAAGCTTTCTAGCTGCTTGTGAAAATGCAACACGGAAAAGACAAAGATGATGAAAACTGCTTTTGACGATAGTAATTAAAAAAAAAGGCTAACCCAGTAAAAACTGCACAGACACTACACTGCTGTTGGTCAAGGAAACATCTCGTGTTGTATGGAGTGTCTAAGGTTACCTTCTACTGTTGTTTCGTTGCTTTGCTGGTGTCTTGGGGAGCTGAATGGGCTCTTTCAGAGCTCCTTTCAGATGGATAATCCTTTCTTGAATGACTTCCCGGATATTTTTGATCCATTCCTGTTTTGTTTCAATACTGGATGCCTAAAGTTCCACAAGGCAGAAAGACAGAGACACTTTACCATATTCCCAGAATGTCACCTCCTACACAGAAGCATTATGGTCAGCTGATGAAAATGCATGATTAATTGTTTCTTCTCTCTGCTATACCATTTTAGCTGCTGACGTACCTAGTAACTCCAGGAGAACTCAGAGTGTTTTTACCAGACCTACTCAGTAAGCAGCAGCAAAGCAGCTAAGCTCTGGATAAATATATTATATGCTTGCAATACAGCACATTCTGTAGAGGAAAAATAGGTTATCAGTGCACAGCTAGGATTTCCTCAGACAAAATAAACATAACAAAAATTCTTCATTAGAAACCCACTTGATGGAAACAGCTGTCAACTCTGGAGACTGGAGGAGTATGTTGACTGTTGATAAGCCCAGTGGCAAAGGACTTCAAGAATCACACCTCCCAGCCATCCACTCTGAGATGCACCCTGTGCTTGTGTGCAGCTGTTCAACCCAGTTTGTAACAGGACATGCGATTTTAGCAAGGCTGTATCACTGCACTGTCTTGACTCATACTGAGCCCTTAAAGCAGAACTGCTCCTGATGCAGGTGTGACCCTGCTGGCAGCCGTGGAAGCCATGCAAATACAAGGAGGGAAGGAACTGACCTTTCACTTAGTGCTCCCAAGGCATGAACTATCAGCTCTAAGGCAAGGAAAACAAGCAGAAAGTACTTACTTTCAGCACCGTTTTATTGTCTGAGGAAGGCGTTCGTCCAGACCATAAAGCAAATTTACAGGGATCCCCTTCAACATGTTCAGTCACTCCCAGTTCTGAGGTCTAGTATCAAGGAGAGATGATGAGAGATTTCATATATATATACACATATATATATATATATGAAGCCTCATGAATCCAGAAAACTTTAGATTTGTTTGGAGAAGTGGGGAGACAGGGATGGATAAAGGAGCATGGTCTAGTCTATGCTTAAAAGAAACCAAAATTAAGCAGGGGGTGGCAGGGAAGTGAATGGCTTGAGAAAGCTCCTTGCATTTTCCACCCACTCTTCATATCACACTATTTAAACCTCTCCAGATTCATTATGAGCTTGCTTCTAGGTTAGCCCCATAGGGCCCAGAGCCAGCCCTTTCAGGAGATATGAGGATCCCCAACCCAACAAGGAGTGAGACAATTCCCAAAATCCACCTCTACCAAAAAAACACAACATCCTGAATATTGTCTTTGCAGCCACACCTACCAGTAATTTGTTCTTGTAAACATATTTTGTGTGTCCTGAAGAATCTTTGATCTCTTTGCTAAACACCAAAGAGATTTCAAAGAGAAACAAATGCCTCTCACGGCCTTTCCGAATGAGAGACTTGGGATCCCACACTTGGAAAGAATCCTGAAGAATCAGCTCCCCCTGGACGTCCAGGTTCTCATCAAACCCTAAAACCACAAAATACATCGGCTTTATTTGTTCTTAAAACCAGTAATACCTCAAAATAGCAGAGCAATAAGGACTTGAAATAAATAGGCCAATCTCTTCTTTAATGTATATTCTGAAAGGACGTTTGTGGGCACCCATTACCCCAGTGAAAATATTTTCTTTCTTTTCCCTACTGCAATGATATTTTTACATATTAGTGAAATAATTTTGCCATCTGTGCACTAAGTATTGTAAAGTTTTGGTGGCTGTTACTGTAGACAGAGCTGTAATGCCAGGAATCTTATGCACGTTAATGCAAAATCAGAGAAGCATAATATGTGCTAGCTGGAAGTGCCTCAAGATGCCTTCAAGCATGCTAACCCAACCTTCAAGGACCTGTAAGTCCAGCGCAGTGGCATGGGAGAGCTACACCTATGAGGCTAAATTGGTACGATGTCTGAAACAAGCTTCACAGGAGGAGGTATTCCTCCTACATGAAACTACATGAAACATCACATAGCTGAGGATCACAAGATTTGTGGGTCACACTTCTTTCCAGTGGTGAACTGTTCATCCACCAGCACAGCCTCCTGCTTGCTGCTCAGATAGCCCTGGAAGAGCAGCTAGCAGTCCTGTTCCCTGCTTTACATATTCAGGAATAATATTTTATTCAGAAGACAACCATCTAAGTGCTTGTCCGACCTCCAAAACACATCTGTACTTTTTTATTATTGCTTAGTGCTGCTCATTGAGACAGATTATCCACGTGTTCTTTTGGGAATCTTTACTGTTTGCCAGATGCCATCTTAACAATCTTCCTATCTGTGCTGGTCAGTTTCCCTGCTGCAATTTTCATTACCTGGTCCTACTGTGCTGCTTAGCTACTGGCACCATTTCCTTTTTCTTGCCTGTTTCCCGATTCTGACTCAAGCCAGGCTAGAAACTGTTTTCCCAGGCCAAGAAAACATTTGAGAGACAGTAAAGCATCTCTGTGCAAAATACATTTTTTGAATTTTAGGAATACTCCACACATCAAAAAGGCCATAAAAGACTTAACTTTGAGGCAATCAATTTTTTTCCAACTGAAATTTTGAAATACTTTGTGATAATAGTATTCTCTTTAAAAAAATACATAATTTGGGATAATTATACTAACACTGAGAAACACAAGCTGCTTCTGGTCAGAAAAACAGAACTGTTTCTGGAAAATCCTTTTAGCTGTATTAATTAAGAATGTTTTAATCAAGTACATCTATACATTGTACATGCATAGACATATATGAGTATGTACACATAGATGTATGTACACACACACAAGATACAAATAAATAATCCCCCCAAACTTCCTACTCTGCTTTATTCTTCAAAGTCTTTTGAAGAAATATCTGCAAGGAGCAAGAAACACCTGAAGACTGTGATCAGTTGTCAGTGTTACAGTTATCCTGTACTACCTTTCTACACAAGCTACAAGAAAATTTCATCTACAGGTGGCCCCCACCCCTGCCCTAGCCATCTGTCCATCTGCTACCTTCAAGCATGCTGACGTGCATTGCATCATTGGCCTTCTTTGGGACACTGAGCATCACTTCCAGACCATCTTTGAGTTCCCCTTTGCCCTCCTCACAGCAGGTCAGCAGTTCCTAAGAAGCAAAGCAAAACACCTATAAACAAACTTCAACCAACACGTCACTTGGTATATGAAAGTAACATAACAGCGACAGGAAGAAGCTGAACTGCATCAAAGCCCACTGCAGATGCTTACAGATAGCTGGCATCAGACGGGAGTGACTAGAAGACCAAAGAAGGTGCTCCTAAGTATGACCAAGCACCCAGAAGATTTAAGGTCATCAGCTGGGTGACAGGACAGGATCCTGCACTGCTGCTGAGTGCTGTAGTGCAGGTAGGGCTGACAACATGCTGTGCCCAGGGCAGGGAGGTTGCCTTCAGGAAAGATAGTCCTGAAGAGAATACCAAAAGCAGTAGTAACTGAAGGGGTGTTTTAGCCTTCCCATTAACAGACTGTGCAGGCTTGTTGTCCCACAGTGTTTGTGTTACTGTGTAACTCTTGAGCTGGTAAAAAGCAGATTTGTCAAATGGACTCAGTAAATACCTTCCCTGTATATCACATCACTCCTTTGGTGTATACACTGGCAGCTCTAAAGAGAAGCAAGTATTTCATATGGTCCTAGCTTTTCCATGTCAAAATCTGTCTCTTCCCTTATCCCCCAGGCACTTGTTCTTCCCTGGTTTATTAGTTTTGAAGTGAACAGTGGCTGGGTAAGCTAGACCTAAAATTCACCTACTCATAAGACATAATCGATTTACAATGAACCCACAAATGTGGAGTTTTTTAATGGGAAATGTTGATGTTTTACTTGGAAGGCCTTGTTTTGTTTACAAAGGTTTCCCCTGTTTTTCTAGCATGTGTTAGCTTCTAAACAGAATCTAATGCTGCTGAAGGAGTCTCAAGCAAGAGTTAGCGTCATTTCTTGAAGTTCATGCTGTTGTCGTTGAAGCCTTTAATAAAATATTAAAAGTCACAAACGTAGCAAGAAGGAAAGTAGACAGTTCCGTCATCCCTTCAATTTTCCTTTCTCAGTTCTCACTTTTTGGGGTTAAATCCACTTGGATTAAAAAAAAACCCATAAACCACCCCAGAGTTGAAACAGGTGATCAGTGTTTTACTCTTTTTTTTTTTTTTCATTCTGACTCTTTTCCTTTAAAACACCCAACCTGATCTCATACCTTATGGTTACGCTCAGACCTGAGAATTCAAACAGTGTCTCAGCAGCAGCTTCCTATAGATCATGCACAGGTGAGGAAGCAACTCCCTTAAGAATAAGTTAACTCTTTAAGCCCCTGAACTGCTTGACATGAACTGACTTGGGCAGCTCACTAAGATACCTTCAGTAGGAGTTGGTATTTTGTGATCCTCTGGACAGGCTTGATTAAGTAGGAAGAGATGGAGTTGGCCAGACCATGTCTTTGCTGAATTTCCTACAAGAGATAAAAACAGCAGTCAGTCATGGAAAACTATTAAACTCCTGCCAGACAGTACCACCCATAACTAATTTTAGCTCTGGATTTCAACATTCCTTTGTTTGGTTTTTAAATTTTCTTTAAGCTCACAGGCAAATAATTGTGGTTTTAGAGAGGCTGTCAATAACCTGCAGAGTCCCCCTAAGATCACTTTAACTGCAGAGGCCCTGTGTAAGTCAAGTGAAGGCTAAGTTGAGTAAACTACATAGGCTTTGATTTGTCACATCAATTGGTTTCTCGTAGCTATGAAGGCTGAAAGCAGAGTCTTAAAATTCAATTAAAGTGGAATGATACTAAATTAAATTGCATGTGTAGGGTATAATTTAGCTGTCCAAACAGAAGCATCTAGTATCATTTGAGAGCTCTGGGGTAGCTGAAATATCCACATGGGAGTAACGGGTCTGACACAGTGCTAACAGACCTACACTATTCTGAGATTGCACCTGGGGGCTAGGAGAAATACCCTCATGGTAACTCCTACAGCACTGAACATGTCTGTGTCATTACCTGAATCTCAACCAAAATGTCTGTGCTGCTTAGCATGATGTGGTCAGGAATCTCTGCAGACTTGCAGATAAGGCACCTGGTGAAGTCTGCAAAGGGCCCAGCTGCCTCGCTCCAATGTGAGTTCAGAGCTCCTGAAAATCCTACAGGACCATTATGCATATATTTAGCCATCTAAAAGAGTTCAAACATATGCAAGGAGGAAGATTCTCTGATGTAGAACAGGTTGAAATTCCTTCTGTCTCCACCAGGCCCTGGGCATGGCCCCCCTTGCTCCTGGCCATCAGGAAATCTCTGATGTGTAACGGACCAGATAGCAAGGAGAATGGGCCTTATATTCAGCTACTGGAGGGTAAATCTGAGGCTTTAAAGCAAAGAAGTTACACAAGTTGCAGAAGACGAAGGCGGAATAGCTGCCAAGAACAGAGATTTTCTTTCTGTATACAGTCTGATTTTCTGCTGAGTACTAGGGAAGTTACTGATGTTTTTAGCTCCAGTGTTTATGCTGGGATGCAAAAATAGCCATTTTTCACACAATCTGCCAACAGATTTTTTTGTTTTTTTTTTTTTTGTTCCAAGCAAGCTTGTTTTAGAAAAAAATCTCTGGTGCCATGAACAACACTCAAGAGGGAAGGGGCTCTGCATGTGGATTAATGGAGTTTGCATGAAGCTGAGTCATGACTGGCTTCAAACAGGGACAGTGTCTGCAGAACACATGGCTGGGACTCAGTAAGTGCGGGAGCCAGAAAAACCTGGGCCATGTCTGTGAACTTCCTGGAGCTGGCTAAGCACACTTGTTTTTGTAGGATCCAAGTAATGAATTTGGTGCTGTTTCTTTCTCCCAGCTCTCTGAACAGCACGGCTCACTCCCAGCAAGATGCGTCCTCCCCTTTGGCCATTCCTTGCTCTGCCAGGATGCTCCCCAGTCAGACTGTGCAGAGACAGAATGGTTTGGTGGAGTGACAGCTGTCCCTGCTTCACAGGAACCTGCAGCAAGGAAGCAGTAACACTGTTGAAAAAAGACATCTCCCTGCAGCTCCTCATTCTGGTCCCTGAAGCGCTGGAGTAAGCTGGCAGCCTGCTGGAGTGTGTCTTGGATAACAGCTGGAGAGGTTTGGGCTTACTGTGGGTGGAGGTAGAAACTGGAGAGGTATGTGCAGGGTCCAGCACAGCAGTGTAGACATTTCTTACACACCTCTAAGTAACACAAAGCACAGAGCTATTTGAGCAAGCTTAATGGCAGCTGGCAGTTTTCAGAAGCAAACTAGCCACGGGGCTCTGTGCTTCTCTGCTTTGTTCTGCTTCCTGTTTGGAGCTAGCTTGGCTGTAGTTACAGTGCACCATGGCTCACCATTAGACAACTTTAGTTATTTCTTGGGTGAAAAGGTATCCCAAAGGCCTGGAAGAAATGAGGGGATCTTGCAGGCACCATAAGTTGGCAGTTGTCTGTCTCAAACCATATCACCTCAACATGTAGTCTTACATGCAACAATAGAATTTCAAAAAACCATCAAAACCATCCTCTGTCTAAGGCAGCAAAGGGTGTTCAGAGGCCCTTGGAGAGATAACATGGAGATAGAAATACTTACATACAATGTCATACCATAAGACTTGATGAATTTACCATGACGCAGTGATAGAGTGCCCAGAATTCGTATCAAATGTTTGAAGAGATTCACAAAGGCAGCTAATTTGGTACAATTGTTTAGTAGAAGAGCAAACTGCATCCTGAACTGGGTGTAGAGACCGGTGACTTGCTGAACAGACTGATTCAACACTAAAACTCTCATGAACTATTTAGGTTTTGTAATGTATAACACAAATCTCTGGTGAGTAATTTCAGAAAAAAATATGACTAAGGAGAACCTGAGACGCTGCTTGTGCCTCTTCCCATTTCCTAGGGGATATTTGAGCACAGCAAATCATGAACCATACTCCATGCAGAAACTCTCTGCTCTGTAATGCTGCTGAAGTCAATGAGCTTTACCATTTTCCACTCTGTAAATGCTGGTCACACAAGTTAAAGGTATTCTTGAATAAAACAAACTCATCTTTTCCAAGTTTAAAGGAAAAAATATTTGAAGCAGCAGCACATAGATGACTGAACCAAACACTGTGCTTGTCCTGAGTATATGGTGTTATTTAATACTAGAAGTTGCTAAATATGGAGGCATCTTTTATCTTTGAAACTACTGAATGAACTACAGTTCATTGAAACTACAGTTTTTAATAATGTTATAGTACTCTCAGATGTTGAGCAAGACCAATACAAAAGTGAAAGAACAAAAGTAATGAAGCTACTGCAGCTATGAAAGAGTAATCCTACTAATTCCATTTTCAATACAACTTCCAGCTAATATAACCATACCAACAAGTTTTGAATTTTAGAAGCAAAACAAAACAAGTGCTGTAGGAAGGGAAGACAGTAATCTTCACCTTTTATTTGACTAAAGCTATAAAATAAACCAGTTTCCCAGGTGAGAGTTTGTGTATAATTTTCCACCTGTATTAACTGGCCTAAGAAAATAAACTGCTTTTGTCTCTCTCTCTCTGGCTTAATTTAGTACTTAAAGCATCCCAGCTATGATAACACCATTAGCAATTGTCTTCACCGTTTTAAATGAGATAGATCACTTATCTCCTAATCAGCCAACCCTTGCAGTGATCCCTGAAGCTGTACACTTTCTGTGTTCAGTTCAGGCAGATTGTGACTGTTGTTTTCATTTAAAAGATGGCTGTCCATGACAATTTATGTAATTTGAGGGGTTATACACTTGTGATCTTTAATCAAGCTTCTTACTAAGGGGTATTATTCTAGATAACTCACTCTCATCATCAGGGTGCTTCGAGAAGTTCCAGGTTCTGTCTGGAAGAAAAGAACGTTTGGACAGCCATTTCTGCCCCCTGCCCTGTACGTTAACTCCAGCCACTCCAGGATAAGAAGAATCTACAAGTACTTCATAATACCTTATATTCACTCAGATCGAGTTACCCTAAGAGGTTTTTTAACATAGGATAGTCAGTTTTGTTCTTTTCGCACAAAAGCCCAGCACCATTCCCACCAATGGAAGCAAACCATCCCCTTCTTGCCGAACAGCAGATGTTGATACTTGAATAGTCATTATTAAGGCAGGTTTCCAGCCCATATGCTGTGTTGGAGTGAAAAAGCTTAGCAGAGGGAACCCTTGTAACCTGTGCAAACAATACTGATGGACACCTAAGCGGATCAAACCCTCCACCAATCAGTAAAACCATTCAACAGGCTCAAGCGCCACCTCCTGGAAAATCCTTTTCAGGTCAGTTCCACTGTTAGACCATTTAGGGAAAAAACAAGGCTAAAGAAAAAAGGTGTTCATCATTTTTCTTCTGCCTTACGTGAGACCTTTTGGTGTTGAGTTTAACTGAAATGCTGTAACCACTGGCACTTAAAAACCCCAGAAAAGTTGATTCATGTCAGCTGGAAACAACATCACAGGTTGGATCCTGCTGAGCAGTTATATTTGTAAAAAGAGGTGTTAGCTTTCCTCCTCCTCCCCACCCCCCCACCCCCCCCCAAAGGCAAGTACTTGTAGCAATAAGCTATCAGTGAAACATGACAAAATGGATGGCCTTCCAAAACTTAGAGGGAAAGCTTAGTGTAAAAGTACTTGAAAATGTGAAAGATTTTTCTCAGCCTACAAAACTGGGATTGAACCTGCCAAATGTTTATCATCAGGTGTTGTATTTGTAAGGGCAATAGTCTAATCACTAGCATGATGAAGCAGATGTTTAATAGGGTGGGTAAAATCTGCATAACAAGATGCCTGGATACTGTTTTGGACTTACGGATTTCAGGCTGTAAAGTGTAATGGGATCTGTTTTTCATTTTACCACTACACCCAGAAGTAGAGTGCACATCTAAACCAGATCTTTAGAAAGGATTTGGTCTGAAAAATGCAGAAAGGTTGTTCCCATATTAATGTGTCTCCATTATTAATGACTTGCCACACATCACAGACTATCAGTTTTCACAGCATGTGCTATCTGCAGTGGAATGAAAAACCCAAAACACCAAAGCACTAAGAGGAACCCATTACTCAGATGTAAAAAGAAGGTGTTTCTGCTGCACTGAGTGTGTTGAAGGAAAATGGCAATGGCAGCTTACATCAAAGAAAGTCCCTGCGTGTTCCAGGATGAGCTGGCTGGAGTCAGGCTTGTTTTTGCAGTAGGTGACATACATCTGAAATTTATCTGCCTGTGAAAACAAACATCAAGGGGAAATCATAATAAGCTGTTTCTCTGCTTGCGTTGTCTTTCATGAAGGCACACCAGGATAAATACAGGTGATAAACTCCCACTTCCCAAAGCAACAGAAGAAGTGCAAATTAAGAACAGAAGACTTACAGACAGCTCTTACCTGAGCACTTCTGAGGGGAGTAAGGTGTGCTGCGTAATAGCTATGCAAGGTTTTAACAAGTAACACAAAGGAGAAGCCTAAAACTTTAATCCAGCTGTATCATAACGTCTAAAGAACTTTAATGATGTTACATAGATTGTATCCAGATCTGCAGGTCTCAAAACCCAGTCGTGAGGTGTTTGCTGTATCACCTACTTGCAGATAAAGCCAGTGTAGAGTCTCTGGGCAGGTGACTCACCTAGCTTAAACTCAAGCCAACAGTTTTGACTTGAGACTGGTTCAGATTTGTGATGCCTGGACCAAACTTGCCTTTCCTACCTCAGTTCAGGCTTCAATGGCTCAAACTTTATGTTGTGCTAGGAGTGCTTTGCATTTCATTTCCTAATTTATTTACTTTTAGGAGGAAATGAAAAGCATCTGTGCACTCCTGCCTTAGAGCAGTTTCATGTTACTGAACTCTAGGTCTCAGGCAGGCAAACAAAGGAGGAGGATGGTCTCCATTTATTATTACATTTTTTATACAAGATATCTAAGAAACAGGGCCCTGCAATTGCACAGGCAGCTTTGTATGTATGTCTGCAACCATACACACAGCTCCGGACTTGTACTATTGCTGAGATGATGTTATCTTAAAAGTACCAGGAAGGTTTGCACAGATTTTTATATACGTGTCCACTTTTCATAACTATGTAGCCTCTTCTATGTAAACAATATTTACTAATTCATGCAATCAATATTTGTGTCAGGACTTTAAATTAAAAGCCCATTTGAAATAATCCAAACATATTCATTTTTTTGATAACATACTAATTTTTATCTTTGAAATATTAGTAAAACTATCAGAGAAAACATAAAGATGGCTGATTTGCCTGGTAGATATTTTGAAAAGAGAACACCTTTCGTACTGATAAATTACTGCAGCCTCCTATGCCCATGAAGACTCTTAGCACTAAGATTTAGAAGTCTTCTTGAAAAGTAAGCTGGCATGGGTAATGGAATGAGAGAGCAGAGTGGCTCAGCAATTTGATACTAATTTCTGAAGAAAATGTTTATAAAAGATGTTGTTCATGCCTTTGTGGAGGTCTCATGGCATAATTAAAATTCTCTGAGGACAGTAT
This sequence comes from Upupa epops, assembly GCA_013397515.1. Lineage (NCBI taxonomy): Eukaryota > Metazoa > Chordata > Aves > Bucerotiformes > Upupidae > Upupa > Upupa epops. The sequence continues at coordinate 252,704 of VZRI01003051.1, forward strand.
ATGAGGACTTTGAAATGTCTGTCCTCCCAGGACCCTTCACAAATAAGCATAATCCTAAATATTGGTCTGATTTGATAAAAACCTGTTACACAGGATCCAGCAGAGGTAGAAGCTGTGCTGGCAAGTGCAGGACAAGGAGAGAGGCTTTGGAAAGCCTTCACACCATTGCTCAGAAAATGATTTAAGGAGGAAACCTTTCACCATGGAAAAGGTGAAGGACAAAGCAGTAGTTGTTCCATATTATCTAGTAATCTCACCTATCACTATGGATGTAACCCTTGCACCAATTCCCAGCTTGTTTCTGTCTGTGCTAGAGGAATTATTTTGAATAAATAATGAAGCGAAGAAGCCTCATTCATTACCCAGGTGACGAAGCAGTGGCCCACATCCTCAGGCAGTTGTTCATATTTCTCTAGTTCTTTTAGAAAAATGCTGAAAAGAAGACATCAATGTAATTAGTTACAGTCAAATTCCCAGAGGAGCAGAATGACCAGTACTAATAAGGAACATTTATATCTTGATTATGAGGCTAAGCAAGTATCTTGCCCGTGGAAAAAGTGTGTCCTTGCCAAGGTACACTTTTGGTTTTAATCAGTCATGTCCAAGTCCACTGGAAAGGAAAAGACAACAATCTCTGGTAGGGGATCACAGATGCAGTGCTGTGAGATGGAAAGCATATAGGACTACAAAACATTGGTACAATAACACCGTAACATTGTTAATCTCTGGAAGGCAAAGTGCAATTAATGTTGTAAAAAACATAAAACAAGAAATTAAACATTATTTTGCAAATGTGTACCAATTACTTTACACTTCTGTGTGCTTTGTATTGTAGGTGTTCACTGCAGACACAGCACAAAGGTGCAGATAAATACATGCTCTTGGTTTCCTTAGTCAGTAAAAGATTAACAGAACTGTTAGGAAAACCTACTTGTTATGAAAGTCATATATCTCCTGAATATTGCCAAAGATGATGTGTTCTTTATTAAGGATCCCAGCAGGTATTTCTTCCACTCCACTTGTCATTTCCCAAAGGTAAGTCTGGAAGACACCAGCAATTCTTAGTTTTGTGAATAAATGCAGTGAAAAAGAATAGACCTCCCTGTTTAATTGCCAAAGGCACAGGCCAATGAGGGAGCTAAGTACTTTGAGATTAAACAAAGAAGATAAAACAACAAAAAAAAATAATGTTCCATTGTCACAGAAAGCTCTACTTAGAAATTCAAAGTGCTGACACTAAGAGACTGTATGAGGAAAAAGCAGAAACATGCCAACACCATCTGCCAACAGGTTTCACTGAAATACTCTCTGCTTTTTTCTTGAATATCACCGTCCCCTTCAGAAGCCCTGCTGTAAATTTACGCAGGGTATTTGATTCTGCACATCCAGTTCTTTCTCTAGCATGAGATGATCTGAAGGTATGGCTTTGATTGACTAATGAAATACTCCATGATTAAAAAAAACCAAACCAGAAGCCAACACATTCCAGGTCAATGTGCAAATATATTGTGCCTTACTTAGTCCCAGGACATTGGTCTTCCTCTGCAGGGGTGAGCATAGTTTGGAAATAAAGGCACACTCAAGTGTCCATGAATTTGCAGACATTTCCAGCCAAATGTGAGGAGCACAGGACACTGTTCTGTTCCCTACGCTGGCCCCTCAACCCCACCTCCTGCAGCACATAGCTCTGTGGCTGCCCACCAGTGGTGATACCACCACCCTTGTCATCAGCCTTTGCAGTGCAGCGAACATCACCACCACAAAGACTGTGTCCTTCTTGAAAATACTGGAGACTTCTTGGGTCATACCTTACCTCTAAACATTCATGTAAGTCCCTGACATAAGCTTTTTCTGTCTGAAGCAGCTCCGCCATGATGAATCTAGAAAACAGAAAATATTTCAGGTGATCTGGACATTATGTACAATGACAATTGTACAATGAATAGAAAGAAAATATCATTCTTAATGTATCAGCATACTTTCAGTCTAAACCTTCAGATGTTTTACTTTTTACCTTTAGCTCCATAAATGAAATACCATTTCATACTCTAGTTCCTGGTAGGGTTACTTTCTAAAAAGCTTCTCCATTTCAAATTCTATTAAAGTTATATCTCTGCAACCCTGACTTGTGAGTTGCTACCTACATGCCCATCCTTAACAGCCAACTGATTCTCAGAAATTTTTATTCTCCCAGGAGTAAAGACTTGAGACCCACCAACAACACTTGCATCTTCACTAATAGTCGGTAGTAAGTCACTCTGAAACAACCTTCTGTGGCTCTACAGATGGATGTGGGGCCACCACGACTTTGAAAAGGCTTCAAGAGCTTGCTTGTCTTTGGCAAGCCCAACTACCACATCTGTAGCACCCATGGCTAAGCATCTCAAAGTGAAAATGTCCAGTGTTTTGAAAATATGCCAGACAGACCACTGCTACCAAAAGCAGTAATAGTTTCTCATCAAGGTTATACATTGTAGTGAAAATTTCAGAGGGCCGAGAAGGATCATAAGCATAATTACTTTCCAAAATATTCTCACACAAAAGATTAAGACAAAACACTGTGAAATTGGACTGGTTTTAGCATTAATTGCAACAAGCACCGTCCAAACACTTTCTCCAATATGAAGTATTTCCAGTTCTTTCAGTTCTATAAGCAGCGAAATTTGAACCTACACTTCAAATGAGCTCCTGTGTCACTAAAAACCAGTTCATAATACCCAAACCATAATATGTGGACATGTAACAATGCTTTTCATTTTTTCCCGTTAAGTCTATTTTACAGCCTGAAAGAAATAATGACAATGAATATCTGCATATAACATGAGCATCTAATCAAAGTACTTGACATCAACCTCTATGATCTGAAATTCCCTAGCCTACAAGTCACAGCTACTGCCCTACACTTGCAGATTTATCTCAATAGTTCTGCAGCTGGAGTGAGTTACAGGCCTGTCAGTCCATCCTGATCATTCAAATATCACAGAATTACTCTTAGTGTGCTATGGCAGACTACGTTTGGGGACATACTCTTTCTTTCTGGCCGACTTTCTTTTTTCTTCATTGACTTCATGATTTGCATCTCGCAGCTTCACCTCCCGGTCTGAAAGACTTGCAGGAATAATATCTAGTTCTAGGTCCTTGTTATCCTAGAAGTGATAGTACAGATTTTAAAGTCATTGCAATCCTACTGCTGTGCAAAGTGCAACATGTTTATGAGATCAAATGAAGGAACTAAGATAAAGATACCAATGTCACAAAGAACAAAATTCAAAGAGATTTCTACAGGGAAGAGGGGAGAGAATAACATTTAAAAACTGCCAGCTATGAGATTTATTGTAGTGTTCACTGTTACATTTACCTAGGAATAGCTACTGATGAGAAATGACTAAATAGTACCTTACTTCTTCACGGCTACATTGGTTGCCTAGTATAGGACTTCATAAGTAAGGCAGATGCAGAGACAATCCCAACTTTTAATGGCCTTCTGCAATGGAAACACCTTCCTAGATTGTGATTAGTAACTTTGTGTAAACCAGGGAACTTATAAGGAACATTTAAGCATCTACAAATACATTTAAGGCATCTTAAGGGTGTGAGGAAATTTATTTCTCTTTCTTTTGTATTATTTTTAAGGATGGTTAACTGAAATTGTTTTTAGTGTTTCTGCCTCTGGGACTCCCTCTTAATACTGTGTCTAGGGAATAGCAGAAGTTTCTGGGTTTTGTTTCTCTTATGTTGCTCCGTTTCACCAAAAAGTTCAGAGATGAAGTTGGGGATCAATGTTTTGGTTAATTAACAGATAAGCATTCAAACTTACAGTCAAAGCCTGAGTTTAATTGAGAATAATGGTGTGGGAGCAGGATTTATGACTTATGCTGAAATTAGCACAGACTTTTATTCCAATAATCTGTTTCCCCTCCTTCCCAGTAGCTGTATGGTCTCCTTGAGAATGGAGCAAACATTTATTTGGAGAATGTTTCTTCATCTGTCTCTTCGTCATGTCATTGATCTGCCATAGAAAACCCTTCTCTCTGCAGAAACAGCTCTGAGCTTGGCTAGGTAGGTTCTAAGTGTTTCCTATGGACACACAATAACCTGGAGCATTCATACCTCTACCCTTTACTTCCTTCTGTGACTTTCAGCTTTAGTATAAAACCCCAGCAGGACATGGACTTAGAGTACCTCTGTATTGATTCCAAGGGCTTTTTCCAGGGAGTAGCGGTATTTCCCCATCCTGAGAGAGAAGTCACGGTAGCGTTTGTCAACGGTGGTGACCCACTTCCTAATTTCAGTGGCATGTATATGTCCTTTTTCTACAAAGCTGTCAGCCAGCTGGATGAGGAGCTTCACTTTCTCCTTTGTTTGCTGCCCAAAACATGGTCCATGGTTAAGTTGCATTATTATTGTTTTTCTTTGCTTTTAATTCACACAGCAGCTTGTAATGTTTTATTTATCATTAGAGAGTGCCTGTACTTCATCTTATATAGCATCAGATGCTTTAATCTTTTCCCAGAAAACATGAACCAATGACATTTGCATAGGGCCACTTACAAGGCTGCAGGAAACAGAGAATGTCAAGTTTTTGATATTCACATAGGGAAAACACGTTGGGACTTTTGACATGTCTCCTTCTATAACTAAAAACCTTTTTGTGAGACTTGGAATAGAAGGCAGAATTAAAAAAAATGACACCTCATAAAATAAACCAAGTTACTCTCAATCTGTACCTAGGTGGTTCTGCAGATCTGTGCTGGCAGGTCCACCAATACAACAGGAATCAATCCAGGAAGTGAGCTTGAGTCCTGGCTCTCTGTTTCAGAAATAGAATTTAAATCTAAATTCCTGATTTACCCTAAAGCCATGTGCCAATATTTCAGTTCCAGTTATGATATTACAAACTAAAAGGTACCTTAACCCCCAAAGAATACACTAAGCCCCAAAACCTTCCTGAGGTCTTTTCTATTTCGCTTGGGCTTTGACTGCCTCTTAGTCGCTATGGTTTTCCACGTTGAGTAACTTCACACAAACCTGATGCAAAGGAGCTAGGTGTACATTCTAACTTAGATTCCAAATCTATCCCAAAAATTAAAGGTGCCTTGCTGAGTGCACCTCAGCAAGCTTGTGGATGACACCAAGCTGTGTGATGCAGCAGACATGCCAGAGGGGATAGGGATGCCATCCAGAGGGACCAGGACAAGCTGGAGAGGTGGGCACAAGCCAACCTCATGGGGTTTAACAAGACTAAGTGTAAGGTCCTGCATCTGAGTCGAGGCAACACTAAGCACAGATACAGGCTGGGCAGTGACTGGCTGGAGAGTAGCCCTGAGGAGAGGGACTTGGGGGTGCTTGTGGATGAAAAGCTCAACATGAGCCAGCAGTGTGCACTTGCGGCCCAGAAGGCAAACC